>CM060947.1:94046338-94098838 GCA_030765055.1 Mantis religiosa | reverse complement strand
AAATAAATAAATAAATAAATAAATAAATAAATAAATAAATAAATAAATAAATAAATAAATAAATAAATAAATAAATAAATAAATAAATAAATAAATAAATAAATAAATAAATAAATAAATAAATAAATAAATAAATAATAAATAAATAAATAAATAAATAAATAAATAAATAAATAAATAAATAAATAAATAAATAAATAAATAAATAAATAAATAAATAAATAAATAAATAAATAAATAAATAAATAAATAAATAAATAAATAAATAAATAAATAAATAAATAAATAAATAAATAAATAAATAAATAAATAAATAAATAAATAAATAAATAAATAAATAAATAAATAAATAAATAAATAAATAAATAAATAAATAAATAAATAAATAAATTAACGAACAGACGAACGAACTAACGAATAATAAATAAATAAATAAATAAGTAAATATATCCATAACTCTACCCTAACATAGCAGCGGGATGGCTCATCTGTGGCCTGCATTTGGGAGACGGGTTATATTCCCATGGCCGAACTACCTGACGCATGTGTTTTTCAATGGTTTCCCGGGTTGCTAGGCGAATGATGAGTAGTTAATTATATCCCTCGAATTTCCCGTCCCCCCATTTCATCTCCATTATCATTTCACATCATCTCTCATCTGGTAGTCTCTTTCAGGATGGAAGTGTCGGCGGGCGTCTCGGCGGTGCATGGTAGGATGATAAGCTCTGAGTGAATAACTTCCTCCTCCGGTAGCCCTGTCTGGTGGGGTCGTTTCCGGACCGCAATTGGATGAACTGTCAGTTGTGCTGCCCTGCCAGGGAGTTTACAACTGGTAAAATGTAGGAATTCTGCCCTTTGCACTGCCGTGACTCCTTGGTACGGCCGCCCTCTGTATCCTATCACCTCATCCTTCCTTCCGGGATGCACCACTTGGGGCATAGGTACAATACTGGTAACAGAGCCGAATCCCCTCTATACCGTAATCCAATCCATCCCAATCCAATCCAACCTGTCCTAGCACTGCATGCCATTTACAAGAGGATACTGATGGTGCTACACATTTTACTGCTGTCCAGTTTAGGAGATACATGATCAGCATGGACAGACATAGAAAAGCTCTGGCATATCATTGTACTATATCCCATTTACAAAATGCCGCTAGCAGTGTATACATTTTGTTGCAGGGGAGTGCAGGATGATGCTGATTATTATGATAAGTGCACTCGTAAGCTCTGTTATATCATAGCACTGTATACCATTTACTAGAGGTCACTAGAGGCATGCATTTTGTTGTTTATATAGACTTGTAAACTGTGACAAAGGTAGAGAAAACCGTGTGTTACGCGGTGAAGGCAAGTTAGCAAGAATCTCGTTCTTCACGCAACAAACCGGTTGTCCCGCTCAAAGGTTAAAAGTTAAACCCGTTATGTTGTTTGTGTACCGAAATAAACCAAGGTCTAATGCAACTCTCACTTCTGGACAGCGACATGTTTGTTTCGAGGACGGCTGTACGTAGCGTTTGCGTTGTTACATCGAAACCTCCCAAAATATTGAATGTGTGAAGAGTTCACACATTGTTGCTGACGTTTAACGGCAACTCATTGAAACAAACGAACGTAGTTCTACAAAAGCCGTACCTGGCTCCGCGTATTGCTCGCATTTGGGAGCTCATGGATGTAATTCCTGGTGGCCCTCCACTTGCCATTTGTTTCTCTCCAGTCGTCATGGCTCTATTCTCTCCATTTCCCCTCATTTAGTTTTCCTCTTTGATATTACAGCGCGACTCTCTGTATTGGTCGATGGCGAGCAGATGGCGTAGAGGCTTGCGCATTGGAACATATCCTCGGCTCCGTCAGAGAGTAGAGTTCGGGACTCCACTGGTGGTGGCCTGCATTCGGTAAATCCGAGTTCGATTCTCGTGGCCGACCCATCTGATCCATGGGTTTTCCGGGGGCTTTCCCGGATTGCCAGGTGAATGCTGGGTAGGTTAATTACATTCTCCAAATTTCCTGTCCCCCATATCACCTCCATTATCGCTCCACATCATCTCTCATCATTTCAGGGTAGAAGTGTCGGTGGCTGTCTCGGCGTTGCATGGCAGGATGATATGCTCTTAGTAAAACTTCCTCCTTCGGTGAGATGATCTCGGTCTCCGAATCCGGTCTAGTGGAGCCGTTTCCAGACCATAGTAAAGCAGGATGCCGGCTGTACTTGCCTGCCGGGGAGTAATGTGTAAGGGACCCTGCCTTCTGCACCGTCATTGCTCCTTGGAACGGCCACCCTCTGTCTGGCCTCGTCTCATCCTTCCTACTTGGGTACAGCTGCAATAGACCAAGTTAGGACCTCCGTACCGAATTCCCTCGGTAGCCCTGTCCAGTCCAGTCTCCACTGGTGGATCAAGCTTTCCTCGGTTCTCTACATGTTCCCGGTTCCCACCTGGTGTGTACGGATCGCCGTCGAGCGTCCTCAACCTGTGGTTAAACCTGTAAATCTTAAGAGACACAGCACGTCTCTGTCTCTTTGTTGCTCGGTCCATACACCTCCATCTCATCCGTTCCTCCTAGGATTGTATACACAAAGATCCCTTGCGGATCAAGGTGTTATGGTCCCCTCCATTATCCTGTCTACATATACAAAACCTAAGTTTTCAGTATGTTCAGTTGTAATCTATTCCAGTATCTTTTTCTGCTCACAGGTTCTAAACTAAATGATTGAATTCGTCAGTTGCCATGAGTATAGTACTTTTGGCTTCCAGAACTGCATGAGAAAATGTAATTTTGTGTTGTTTCGCTGGGAGTTTTGAAGTCGTGTCACGTTCATTTTTAATGCATTCTTTGAATTGATGATATGGAAATATGATAACAAGGTTAAACGGGGGCTTATCACCTCCAATAGTGAAATATTTTGTACTAAATCCTAAAGTGGCGCCTCCTAGGAAGAAGAGGTTAGGTGAGAGGATGCTAATAGTGGTCGGATTTAAGGGAGACACAGCAGAGGACAAGATGACAACAGTTACAAATTAAAGTCTGTAGAAGCGGCTTCCCTCCCTCCTGCGGGCTTTCTTTAAATAAAAAAAGATATATCTATGCACTTCCTTATTTCACCTTTCTTATTGTTTCGTTTATTTTACTGTCTGTTTTCCGTGTTTTTACACATATGCACTGTGCACATAAACACCCATGCCCAAGGCTGTACTCGAACCCGTGATCCTTTACGCGGTGGACGCTAGAGATAGACACACTAAATGACCACGGCTAAGAGGACCGGCAGTTTGGAAGAGTTGCCGTTATTTTCTCAAAAATGTGATTTCCATTAAAATATCATATCTATAAGATATTTAGATGTCAAATAAAAAGCATACGTTCAAACGTGATAAGATAATTTTAGTTTCTTTACCATGTGCTTACTGTAAGTTGAAGAAATATATTACAACAAAAAAATTGATACACGGATTTGATGGAAAACGTATTTTCTGGCTTCCTTAAATAAAACAGTAAGAAGGTTTTTGGTAGAAACATAGCTAGGTAAACAAAATATATCGTTAAAACCAAACCTGCTATAACGAATAGCGTTTTCAAAAGATGTAACCACGATTTAAAAAAAATAAATAAATTCAATCGCAAACTACCCTATAAACGGAAAAGTTTTGGAAAATGCTGAGTTGTTTATTAATGACACTATCAATTTTGATTGAATTGCCACTTGTTTGACATTTTTTTTATTAGAAATGAAGTGTGCATATTGTATTTTCTGGGAATAACCTGCGAAGTCCTCTTTGCCCGCCTCTGTAGCGTGGTGGTAGCACGTCTGCCTCACGTTCAAGAGGTCCCGAGTTCGAATCTCGGTCAGGGTGAGTTACCTGGATAAGGTTTTTCCGGGGTTTTCCCTTATCCTGAAAGACGAATGTCGGGTAACTCTAAGCTCCATGGACCCGGGCTCATTTGAGTATCATTTCATCCATTCCATTAATCGTCCGATATGACTAAATGTTGGGGGACGTAAATTACAAAAAAAAAAAAAAAAAAAAAAAAAAAAAAAAAAAAAAAAAAAAAAAGGCCTCTTCATTCTGGGTGACTTTTGCATTACTTGGAAACCGTAACAGATGGACAAAATCTTACTACACCAAAGTGTATATATGGTTAAAGCATTTTCGAGATATTCCCTTTTTTTTTATTTTGCAGTGCTGGAACCACTGGTGCGTGAACCTCAAGTTTTTTTTCCGTTTCAGCTTCTTTTTTTCTAACGTATTAACGTTAGAAAAAGCAAAACTAAGGGCTCAATTATTCTACATGCGTGTCCTCACTGTCAACGTTATGCCATTTTTTTTCTTTCTTAAAGCTCTTAACCTCTCCCTTTATTTATTTTTTGATAAGAACAGTTTATTTTCTGGTCGTTTTATTTTTTTTCCTTTTAATTTGTTTGAATTTTAAATACTTACCTTTTCTCAAATAGGAAGTCAATCGTTTTTGTATGACCAATATATGCTAAAAGAACGACGTTTCAAAACCGACATTTAACGACCAGCTCTTAAAAATGTAAATGTGTAGTACGTGAGTGCACGCATGGATTTGTTTTCAATTTATTGAGACAGCACCCGACCCAGCTGTGAACATTGCAGTTTCACTTTCATTTGCTTATGACGTAACTTGTAGCTAGGCAAGCATTAAGAATGTGTGGATGTACAATTGGAGCAGCACTTGGATAATAATAGAATTTGTTCCTAGTTTGACTCACGCAGTGCACATACACGTAATTTCACTTTCAGCTCGTAACGGAGTTCTCCCGTTTTATTACATAAAATCTGAGGTAATAATAGTTGCTGATTCATGCGCGTGACCCTGAGGATTGTTTGTAAACAGACTGGCGACCTTGCAGTCGTCGCGTCGTGCTCAAGCGCAGCGTTAGTAGACGAGCTGATCTCCTACATAATTATTACAGTCGATTTTTGTGACTCAAAGAATATTAAACAAATAAAGAATAAAAGAATACTCTAAGACCTTAACATTTATTAAAAAGTAGCTAAACCAACAAAGTATGACAGATATTAACTTCATCTTTTGATCTTGCACATTCCACTTATACTACTTGGCAAAGCGAGAAAGCGTATCGACAAAAATTCGCAATACAGAGATGTTTACCTCAGCTTATCGCACATACACGGCTAGTCCAGTGTATGTATGGTTCAGATATAATCATGTCTTATGGACAACAATGTGTCAAATATCGGCAGGCGAGAGAAATCATATCATATAGACACACACAGCTTCCAATCATTCTATTTGTGTTTCGTAACTTCCTGTACATCAGCTTGCTAATATTTCACTCTTCTAATCGACCAGATATCCAATCGCTCTATTTGTGTTTCGTAACTTACTGTACACCAACTTACTGATATTTCACTCTTCTAATCGACCAGATAAGACCCGATAAGGGCCGATGGCAGCGCTGGACACCTGAGGGTCGATACGCCTCAACGCTCTGTCGAGTAATTATCACTGAACACGAATTACAATATGTTATGGACGCCGTTTGTAAGTTTTCAAATTTGAAGAACTGTCTGTTGTAACCTCTTACATAGAGACGCTTGTTTAAACTTCAATAGAGCATACTGGAACGCAACAAATAGGTATAACAATTTCCAGCTTTTCTTCATCGAAGGAATACTTCTTATCTAAAAGTGGACTAGCAGTCTTTCACGGTTCTGGTTCAACAGATTTTCTATTTTAACAAAGACAAGTTTGCCCCCTTCTCCTTGTACACGAATTCATGAGATCTATCACTATGTTCATACCTGTATTCGCTGGAGGGTTAGGTGGCATCATCTCTGCACAAATACCAAAAATCGGGTACGAAGTATAGCAGGAAGTACCCGAAAATGAGTACAGAATACGTAGGAATATATAGCTATAATAGCCCAGTATTGTACGAAAGGGATTGTCTACCCCTGCGGCCAGCGGTCAATATATAACATGCATAACGAGCGCCGTCCTTTGCACTTGCAATAGAGCCGAGGGATGTCCAGCAGCTACTTGCAAATGGTCGCATGCGGCACCTTCTTGGCTTCAGTTTTGGTGGTTGCGGTTCTACTCTGCAGCATATTTTTGGTGCACGTTGTTGATATACAGCAGGCATTAATTATACCATCAAATTTTCAGGTGTGTAGTGGTGTAATCACAGTGACAGTTCCCTTGTTAGAACAACTGCAACTACTTTTAGCTGTTCTATTTTATTTTCAAAATTTTGGAAATCCTTGTTTTGATTTTCAGCATGGCGCAATACAAATATCACTTCAACTACTAACTTCTACTGCGTAAAGACTATTGTAGCTGCTTCAGGTCTTCAAAAGCAGCAGGTAGATTCAATTCACATTCCTAAGAGGACAAATCTGTGTTACAATAGACGTGAAACGTTTATTAGGATGTATTAATTTGTGACTGAGAAGTTCAACTGTTCAGGAAAACTTGAGAACACAATGTACATTCCAGTGGAATTTTTTGATATGACACAATAAAATAGGATGATGGTGGCACAGGGTAGAGCAAAGAGATACTCTCAGGGTATATGTGGATATGTATGTGAGTAGGGATGGTTCTAATGACACTGGAATGCCCGTTTCAAACTGATTTAATAACTGCTTCTTTTTATCATCACCTCAAACTCGAAGTTGCCGACCAAGGTCATTAATATTTCACTGTTCATGTAGAATGCTTATTACTCGATAAAACTTAATTCGTTCTTCACGTACATATGACCCGACAAATATCTTCTCTCATCGCTTCTGGTCTGCTTTGACCAAGAGAGAAGAAGATAACCTTAAATGGCCGCCAGCCGCAGACTGTCTGTCCTCATTGTGCACAGCTGTGCATGTGTGTGACTTTCACCTCTTGAAGCCCTTTATTCACAACAAAACTCCTTTTTGTGACTATTTTGTCCATTGTGATTATTAGTCTCGGTCATGTCATTATTATGGGTCCGAAGAATACCTATTCAAACGGAGCAATGCCCGCCTCGGTAGCGTGGTGGTAGCGAGTCTGCCTCACGTTCAAGAGGTCCCGAGTTCGAATCTCGGTCAGGGTGAGTTACCTGGATAAGGTTTCTTCCGGCGGTTTCCCTTGTCCATCAAGACGAATGTCGGGTAACTCTAAACTCTATGGACCCTGGGCTCATTTGAGCATCATTTCGTCCATTCCATTCATCGTCCGATATGACTTAACATTGGAGGACGTAAAATTACAAAAAAAAAAAAAAAAAAAAAACCGGAGTCAAGTGCTACCCACTGAAAATTTCTGCTAAGAATCCGCTTTCTTCCGTCCCTTTTTTGTTAAAGCTATTCAACTCAACTGCACGTGCACGCGTTTCACAAAGATACAAGATTCCTTTGAACTCCATTTCAATTCTTTACTCATTGGAATCCTTTAAATTCGGTATCAGATGCTAACGGTTCTGAAATTTGGTACCAGTAATATAAAGAAAAATTCAAGCTTACGAAAAATAACCTAACCTAATGTTCTTAAAATGACTTAAAACAACTTATAATCTATAAAACATGTCGGAGAAGAATGTCTAAATGACCCTTAAATGTTTGAAAGTGTTATGACTATGAGCCATGTACCTATATATTCCATACTGTTGTTCCAGCATCATCAGAAAAAAGAGACAGTCATCGAATATTATCAACTTTCCTTTCTATTACAAAGAGTATTCATTTTGTAATGACATGCAATTTAGAGTGTATAAAATGTAAAGTGCAGTAACTTACAAAATTCAATGTAAAGTAAATGAGAATCCCATTTTGTTAGAATCTTGGAAGACCTGATTGTACTGCTTGTTCCTCCTGCTACAATAAACACAAAGGAACAGCGCTTCCTGGCTATACCTTCACTTAGAATCCATATTTTATAAGTTATATCCCTTGAAGCCCTGGTATTAGTAGTCTTTGTCACCTGATACCACAATAAACACAAAGAACATCACTTTCTAGACTATACACTTATTTCTGGTCCATATTTTATAATAGTCTTTAGAGAATTGGTAGCACTGATTGGTGCTAGTACTACAATATATAAAAGGGACACCACTTCCTAAACTATACTCACAATTCTAGTACATATTTCACTTTAATATCAATTATAAACAAAATTCTCATCAAAATGGAAAACATAACCCGCAGCTATAGAATGCGAAAAAGATAATTTTGACACTTAATTTTACAATTCACATTGTCTATTACTGAATATTCGGTACTAGAGAAGGTCTAGGGTGCACGCTCGCAATGCATTTTGTTGCGGCCCAGTGAAGGAAACAATGGACATTATGGATGGATACAGATAAGCTCTGATCTAATACAGTATACTATTTACTAGAGGTCACTTGTTGCTTCTGTATATTTTGTTGCGGCCCAGTGAAGGGAACCATGGACATGATGCCGATTACACAGACAGATAAGCTCTGATCTGTCACGGTACAGAATACTATGTACTAGAGGCCAATATTGGCACTAACCATTTTTTTTTGTCATATTAAGGATAGTCACACAGATAAACTCTGGTCTATCATAGCATTTCATAGAATTTACTATAGATCGCTAGTGGTGCTATACATTTTGTTGCAGCCCAGTGACGGGGAACGATCATAATGATGGGCACACAGATAAGCTCTGGCTCGTCATAACACCGTGAATCATTTATTGAAGGTCACTGGTGGTGCTGTATACCTTTTTACGGAGGTCACTATTTTTGGAGTGCAGTGAATGGGAACCATGATATTGATGAAGGATACACACAGCACTATTTACTACCATTTAGTAGAGGTCACTAGTGGTGCTATACGTTTTGTTGCAATACAATGAAGGAAACCATGATCAGATGAATAGAACCATTGATAAGCTCTGGTCCATCATAACACTGTATACAATTTAGTCTATAATCTTCAATTACATGTCATATGGTGAATATTCCAAAGCACTGAATCATTTACAATAATGAAAAAACGCCTCCTTTGCTGCAAAGGTCTCTGTTCCCGTAGCAAAAGTACAAAAAATGGCAAATATATGTACGTATTAAACTATGCACAATATGCCACATATACATAAACTTAAATTAGTTTTCTAATCTCAGATAACTGAATCATTTAAACGTAAATACGATAGAACATAAAATTTTACAAAGTATACATTACGTGGTTACCGAGCGGGATGGCTCAGGTAATTTCGACTGTGGCCCGCATTCGGGAGGCCCGGGTTCGATTCCCGTGGCCGATCAACTTGACCCTTGGGTTTCTTTGGGGGGTTACCTGGGTCGCTAGGCAAATGCTGGATAGGTTACTTACATCCCCCGAATTTCTTGTCCCTCCATTTCATCTCCATTATTATTTCACATCATCTCATCTGGTGGTCTCTTTCAGGGTAGAAGTGTCGGCGGGTGTCTCGGCGGTGCATGGCAGGATGATATGCTCTGAGGAAAATTACTTTCTCCTCCGGTAGGTCGGTTGCTGGTCTCCGCTCCTCTGTTGGGAACATTTTGGGACCGCCAGCGAGGGACCTTTGGGGCTCGGCTGCTGGGCTTGTTGCCGTCCCGCTGTAGGGGAGCGAGTTCGTTGTCTTGGTCTGTCCAGAGAAGTCTCTATCCAAGTAAACTGTAGGGACCCTGCCCTCTGTACTGTCGTGGCTCCTTGGGTCGGCCTCCTTCTGTCTCCTTCGCCTCATCCTTCCTCCCGGTGATGCCCCCACTTGGGGGGCATAGGAACAATAGGCCCAGCATGTTGGCCTACGTACCGAATCCCCTCCGTAATGAAATACCAATCCCATTACGTGGTTAAATAAAGGATTTCGAACATGGGGCTTCAGAATGCGACGCTCAGACGCTTCCCCAGTTGCGGCCGAGCGGGATGGCTCAGGCGGTTTCCCACGGTTTCCCAGGTCGCCAGGTGAATGCTGGGTAGGTTAATTACATCCCCTGAATTTCCTGTCCATCCATTTCACCTCCATTATTCTTTCTGGTGGTCTCTTTTAGGGCAGAAGTGTCAGCGGGGGTCTCGACGTTGCATGACAGGATGATATGCTCCTGGTAAGTACTTCCCCTTTCGGTAGAACGGTTTCCCGTCTCCAGGCTGACCTGGTGGGCCATTTCCGGACCACGGCGGCTGGGATGCTGGTTGTACTGGCCTGCCGGGGGAGTTTCCAAATGCTAAAGTGGGGATCCATCCCTCTGTACTGTCGTGACTCCTTGCATCGGCCCACTGTCTCCTCTCGCCTCATCCTTCCTCCAGGGAATGCCCCACTTGGGGCACAGGTACAATAGATCAAGACTAGTCACAGTGTCGAATCAGCTCCGCACCGTAATCCAAACCAATCTAAGAGCAACACATCCGATTTTTTTTTTTCACTTTCTCTACTACAAAGAAGTTGGGGAAGTATTGTATAAGTATTTTTGAGACTTTCTGAAACCATATATTTAATTTTTAGAAAACGAAATTCTTAGAACTTTTATTTGCCATGAAAATATTTTAAACATATTATACATTAATAAAAAGCACGAGGTAATTTGAAACAATAAACATTTTAGAAAAATGCTCTATGCAAAGGGTAGTTTGGGGCGGAGGATTTTCTTGTCTTATCCTTGTGAGATGCTTATTTTTTGTAATTTACGTCCTCCAACGTTATGTCATATCGGACGATGAATGAAATGGGTGGAATGACGCTCAAATGAGTCAGGGGTCCATGGAGTTTAGAGTTACCTGACATTCGTGTATCAGAATAAGGGAAAAGCCCGGAAAATAGCCTTATCCAGGTAACTCACCATAACCGACATTCGAACTCGGGACCTCTTGAACGTGAGGCAGACATGCTACCATCTATACTACCGAGACGGGCTTGTGAAATGCTAAACTTATATTTCAGTTTAAAAAAAAAAAAAAAAAAAAAAAAAAAACAACAACAAAGATCTGGTTTTTATGCTGCTCACAGACACTGGCCCTTTTTAAAAAAAATTCTGATTGTGTTGGACTCACATATGTTACCTGCTCGAATAGAAATTATTTTTAAAAACATTGTTTACGTCGTGCTGATCCAGATTAACATTTGCAGAAATTATCATACGAAATTATTTCGTATCGCTAATTTTCTTGTAGCTGCAAGGTGAATGATGGGAATGCAGTAGCTTTAAGCGATAGTCAAATCGTTGAAGAACAGGTCGCTATGAGTTGCTTTGAAATTTAATTCTCTTTTTATTATTAAGAGATTAAAAAAATTCCATTTGAGGAAATTACATCTATTGAAAAATTCAGACAGACACGTTCACTCCAGAAAAGAAACCACATTAGTCATAAATTGTCTATTTTAAGAGAATCTACGTATGGTGTGTATTAAGATCTTGTTTAACCACTTGACTCTCACCAAGGGGATCCCAGTTCGATCCCGACGACCGCATTTGGTATTTGTGTCGGACAACACGGCGCTGGGGCGGGTTTTCTCCGGAATTTCCGGTTTCCCCCGCCAACTCATTCCACCGGTGCTTCATTATCGTCTTTCCTTTCATTTATTTTACACTTATTCTGTCATCCACTTGTCCCACTCACACCAGCATCAGGCTGATCGCCCATCCTAGGTTTTATATCAGGTCCAGAGTTTCTGCTCCTCATTTTATTTGATTGTCCCTTTTTCTGTTTTGAGAGATATGAACTTGAATTATTGCTTCTATCCTTAGGTTGCACTTTTTCAAAACCACTTACACATATTTTGATGAATTACAAAACTTATCAATATTTCATGGCGTTTTTGAACAAAATATTTCTTAGCTAAAGGATTCATCTTAATGTTTACTGTTTGTCAACTTGATATTGTATTTGGTTATGTTTTGTAACTTTATTATATTTACTTTATCATTTGTGAACTATATTCCTAATATACCTTTGGGTAAAATAGGAATCACAAAATTGGATAGTAAATAAATAATAAATAAATGGATGAATGAATGATTGAATAAATGAATGAATGAATGAATAAATAAATAAACCCGACGCCGGCATAAGGGATAGAGGAAGAAAAGTTCCCTGACACCACGATATTGGTAAAACTAGGAAAGTTAAGGAAGAATAAAAAGAACAAGAAGATCTTGTTTATATTGCCGTTTACCAGTTATGAAAAGGTCAATCGGAATAAAGAAGATATTCCAGATAATCCAAGACATGATTTCATATCCCATGAAAATGTCTTAAATATTTGGTATTTTAATCAAATATTAGTTATTTTTTTAAAAAAGTAAACATTTTCGAAAAATGATCCACACGAAGATTAGGGAGACTTTCCTGATAATATTCTTGTGGCAAACTTGGAAAACGGGGAACTTAAAATATTTAATTTTGTATTTAAATGTCCTTTCTTTTTAAATTGATGTTATCAAGCTCAGATACCTTTTTCAAAGAATGCGTTTATGGAGACATAGACAACCTTAAAATCTCTAAATCGAACTTTTGGGCGAAATGTAATGCTTTCTCTACCTACTATGTACGTGGTAGAAAAATGAACGTGGGAATGGAGACCCATGTGTTTTGACGCTCGTATTGCATTCTAGCCGACAAGCATTTAAAACAACGGAGTCAAAACAAGTGACCGCGCCCATTTTGGCATTCCCCTTAAACCTTTATCAGAACGTGACTTTTAGGAAACAAAACAAAACTAAATGAAAGCTGAAGTAAACACGTTATTGCGTATGTCGAGAAGCAAACAGAAAACAAAAGCCTGTTTAGCTTTGTAGCACGTAAGCAGAATATTAATTCCCTCTCTTTTCTGTTTCCCCTCTACGTAACCTTAACCTTGAAACCTGAAAATAACTCTGCAATCGCGTGAGTGAGCGAGCGACAACAGAGAACTGGCAGCGCTGCATGTTCGTACAGTCCCCCCGATAATCTTATTAACTCTACTTTCACTATATACAGGCAAATGATCGCACAAGTTGGTGTACAGGTGTATTTACATATCTTGACAAAAATCTTGTTCGGTAAGGATGAGAAACAAATGTGATAGCAATAACGCTCCTATCACCACGTTACGTCACTCGTGTAAGATTACAAGAGAGTGCCATTAACACAACTTGAAGCTCTATGTAAGTCTTCTAAAGTGATTCCGCTGATAACAAAATGGGATTCAACGTCTTCACCCTCTGTTTGATGATCTTATAATGATTCATCTCCATTCTCTGATGGTGAAGTTGTTTTGCTTCATCTTTATCGTCCTGTTCATTGTATCTCCATTGTCACCACCATTGAATGAGTAGTATTAGGATTACCACGGAAGGAATTTGGTACTGTGATCAGTCTTGATCTATTGTAACTATGCCCCCGAGTGGACATCCCCGGGAGGAAGTATGAGGTGAGAGGAGACAGAGGGCGGCCATCTCAAGAAGCCACGACAGTTAAGAGAGCAGGGTCCTTAAATTTTACTTAGATAGAAACCTCCCCCAGTAGGCCAAGGCAACGGACGTTCCCCCTATTGCGGTTCGGAAGTGGTTCCAGTAGACGTTAACGTTAACGCCAGAGGTTCTACTCCCGTAGGGCCAAGGACCCGGGCCTCCTACCAGGGAGTTACCGAGCTGTCCCAGAAGGGCGCCGGCACCTCCGAGGCTCTTTCCATAGGGAAAGACCTAGAGACTAACAAGGCGCCCCGCATCTGGTCCTGTGGACTCAAGACGGGATGGAAGTGTATACGCCACTTACGCGCGCCAACTCCAAAATGGGAAGGCTACCGATATGACCTCGGTAGATCCGCCTGGTGATCTAGCACACCTTCTACTAGCTATGCTGGCTAGTACGCGGGAATATTAATGGCTTCCCTCAACCCCGTCCGGAGACGTACCCCATCTCCCACGGGTATCGGGAACCACTGTCCCCTCGAGTCCAACCCAATCCGAACAACTCCCAGTCAGGGAGGGGCTCGAATGTTCTGCCCGAGGTTCCTCTAGTAACGTCAGAGGTACCACGAGTGCTAGGGATCCGCAGCGGCCGCACCACGGCAACTGAAGGGGCGGATCCCTTCCCCTAAGGGAGGTTCCAGTAGACCGTTCGGAGACAGGCAGAGGAAGAAGTGGTTCCTCAGAGCATATCATCCTGCCATGCAGCGCCGAGACTCTCGCCAACACTTCTACCACGAAAGAGTTCACCAGATGATATGAAATAAAATGGAGGGACAGGAAATTCGGGATCCCAGGCGATCCGGGAAAACCCCGACAAAAATCCAACACAAGAAAGCAAGGCAGAAGAATGCACAATCACTGCGGTTACTGAAAAGATGATTACATCTCTCAGCATGGATGGCTCATATTCATTCTCATATAATTATTTCATAGTATACAGATCCACCACCAGAGCAGATAAACAGTTCTAGCCTCTCTTCCTCTTCTTCTTGTGGAGCGTTCTTGGCACCTTGGCACCTACTTGGTGGGTAGCCAGTAGGTCGGTCACAGGAATTCCTCTCCAGCGCCCAAAAGTCACCTTTAACTCAATGGTCATATCGGCGGTCGTTCTCCTGTCTGGAGACATATCGTCTATTGCGACGGTGTTCACTCGTATTGTTTTAATCATTAGATCACGCACATATTCGCACCCTCATTCATACATAGATGGGGAATCATCTTAGTTGGAGAAAAATCCCCACCCCCAGCCGGGAATCGAACCCGGGACCCCTCGCATGGCAGGCAGGTGCTCTACCGACTGAGCTACGGGGCCAGCCGACTTAAATGTTATGTTTAGATAGAAACATGTTTATTTTTATTTTTTTATTTTTAAGCGTTGCGCATATTAGTTATATGGCATTCAATTCTGAGTGGTAGGGGGAAGCCTTAGAAATGATTGTGTTGTTCAAGTATTTTGTCTGTTTTGCAGGAAGTGCGGTTTTATTGATTGGATGAGCTGATACGTTTGACGGTTCTTTAGGTTGGAAAAAACTTGTTTCTGTGTTATGTTTCAGGACATAATTTGATCTCTTCTAAACAGTGAATTTGGGTGTTTCTTAAAGTGAACATTGTGATAAGGGGTGTTATCCACATTAAGCACAGATATAGGAGTCAGGTTAGGAATGAGCTCTTCTAGGATTCATTTTTAACAGTTCATATAATTTGTTATATGGTTATCTCCACGTTATTGTTGGGCCTTGATTCGTACATAGAGACAAAACCCTTCTCCTCTGGCATGCATTATTAATTGATTACCAAATGCGGGACTTCCTACCTGGCGCAAAGAGTCCTTGCAGCGAGTTATCTATCACTCCAGGTGTACGTCTGTGTATGTGATGGATTGATGTAGTAAGATTGATCAATGAACTGCCTTACGTCTTTCACTGCAAATATATCGCAGTTACTTAACCATTTTTGTCCTTATGATATCACAGTTCATCAATGCTTGGTTTCCTTATCTAAAACCTAGCTTCAAAAGAACTCTTTTTAATGTTCAAACACTGCTTTGTATGTCAATAACATTTTGAAGCTTCCATTACTTTCTTCAGAATTGGTCTTTTCTTTGCTGTGGTGTAATCATTATTCACAGGTACCTAACAATGAAATCATCCAATTAGATTTTGGGCAGTTATTGATCTTTCTTTACCCGGCTTGTAGAAGGAATTGTTACAACAGAATAAATTGCTTTTGTTTCCCTAATAATTCTCCTAATACTGTTTACACACATTGTTGCCTCTGATACCCTTTCCTAGATTTTCATAGCAGATTAACGACTGTTTATTCTTTATAACTTGATAAACATTGCCTATAACTTGTCGTGTTTGCGATGTAGCACTTATTTCCTAATTTACTCCTAGGGGACGTCATTTCTGTATGCTCTGCTAGAGCCAGGAAGAGAGCATATTTGAAAACAGGCTGTAGTATTAGCAAGCAGTAGCTCTTCATTTGTTTACTACCTCGCAACTGACATGACTGACCTCCCCTCTCATCCAATTGCCAACCGTTCTGAAATGGACTCTTCCAGATATCGCTGTGCATTGCGCTCCGGTTGACAGGATAAATACGTGTAGTGCAAGTAAGATTGCTATCTAAAGTCACTGAACACTTAAAACGAGCTTAAATTGCACTTATTTGCACTGCTGCGTATAATAAATAGGAGAAGTGTTGCATTCCATCCAAGGGTTCGATATAGATTTAATTGAAAATACATGTTTCGAGACCCCTGGAATAATAATAATAATAATAATAATAATAATAATAATAATAATAATAATAATAATAATAATAATAATAATAATAATAATAATAATAATAATAATAATAATAATAATAATAATAATAATAATAATAATAATAATAATAATAATAATAATAATAATAATAATAATAATAATAATAATAATAATAATAATAATAATAATAATAATAATAATAATAATAATAATAATAATAATAATAATAATAATAATAATAATAATAATAATAATAATAATAATAATAATAATAATAATAATAATAATAATAATAATAATAATAATAATAATAATAATAATAATAATAATAATAATAATAATAATAATAATAATAATAATAATAATAATAATAATAATAATAATAATAATAATAATAATAATAATAATAATAATAATAATAATAATAATAATAATAATAATAATAATAATAATAATAATAATAATAATAATAATAATAATAATAATAATAATAATAATAATAATAATAATAATAATAATAATAATAATAATAATAATAATAATAATAATAATAATAATCTCAAAATTAATCAACCAATCATATAGGGAGAGGAAAATTAAAAATAGATTGGCCATAGCGTATGCAACCCGTGACATCATAACAGCTCAAAAACATATTGAATTATTAAAAGAAACTGCAGAGAAAAATACTCTTCAGATATCTTTCGAAAAAATTGAATATATTCCGTGCAATAAAAGAGCACCAAATTCATGGAAACTAAATATAGAAAAATTACACGAGTTACACAAGTTAAATATTTCGGGGAAATAATTCAAGAAAATGGAATCGAAACTAAAGCAAACAAAAGCAGGTGTCAAAAAATGGAAACAGCATATCGGCTTATTCAAAATATAATATCTAAATATACAAAATTAGGACATTGTAACACTGTAATTAAACCGGAGTACCTGTATAGGGCAGAAACATTAATTCTGAACAGAAAAGCAGATATCGAAAATATAGAAAAAGAAGAACGTAAAATTTTAAGAAAAAGTTTAGGTCACAGGTCGTAGGTGAAGAATCTAGACTTTCAAGTAAAAAGGAAATATATAGATAGTGATATTAGGAAACGAAATTTAAAATTTTATGGACACACGGAATGATGAACTTCAAATAGGCTCGCAAAACAAATTATGGAATTATACGAAAGTAGAAGTAGAGCACAAGTAGACGCTGCGAAATGGATTAGTGAAGTAAAAAGTTTTAAAATTGGTAGGAATCTCTCAAGACGATATCCTAGACAGGGACGTCTTTAGAATGAAGGTGCATAAGTGGCAAGTTGACCAAGAGGACAAACCGAAGAAAAAGACTGGAACAACGTGGACAGGCAAGAAAGAGAGAAAGTCCATAACCAAAGAAGACAGAACTAGAGATTTATAGATGAGCTAAGAAACGTCTCTAAGTACGTTGTGTACTTAAATGGGCTCATTCGCCAACAAATAATAATACGTGTAAAAGCATTTTTAGAAAAAGACCCACGCGCATATTTGTCATATCAGATCATGTTTGTGATCTGTTCGCATTTTAACATCACTCGCAGTTTCAACCATCTTATCAGGGGCCTCGGGGAATATGATATAGACCCAAGGGCTACCTACAAATACCCAAGAACCCCTAGGCTTACCATAAATCTTAACATCCCCATTACATACCATTTCCATCTATCTAATTCTTCTCTTTCTAATCATACATTAAAAAAAACCAGAACAAAAGCCAACCATCTACCCACTGCCCGATGACTTAATCCCCATATAACGCCAGTAAGGGACAGAGTCCCGGGCTCCTTCACCTTCACCTTCAACGACACCTTCGTGCTGTGTTTTAACATCATAACTAAAAAGGGAAAAGTTTGTGAAATAACAAAGTTAGTATTTATGTTCAGCATTTTCAAAAACCAAACTCAAAGACTCAAGGACCCCTCCCCCATATCGCATATCCTTTACATAGAACACTTTTCAAATTTTAGTTTTTCTCGAAAACGGCCAATCATTTTATTTAAAATACATGTTTAAAGCTTTTTCATCTCAAATGAAATGTAAGTGTTGAGTTTTCTGGAAATATTCTCTGAAACCCTTTTTATTCTGAATGACTTTTGCATAGCAAATAAACCATTAGACAAAAACGTTACACAAAAAAGATGTGGATTAGTTAAAATGTAGAACTGATATTAAACACTTTATTTTTATTTGTGCAACGAACCATTTCTTAGTCATTCTGTGTTATTTGTTTCAATTTCTCATAGTTATACTTTTCAAATGAGAAGACAGTCCTTTTTTTTATCTGATGACCATTCAAAGAGAATAAAATTTGAAAGTATCATAAAGACTTAAGGATTTGACTTCCACTGAAAGCTTATTACTTGTGAATATCGATCGACTTGTACCTAGAGATTTTTTTTTCTTTCTTATATTAGTTTGCGTTTTTTGATTTGGGTGTTTTGGAAAATTAATTGGGTTTCTTTGGCTTGGAAATGTTATTTACAGGATGCCATGTCTAGTGTTGCGTACATTGCGAGCATGTATCATTCTTAAGTTGTTAATAAACAATCTCAAAATGGAGGAAACAAATTTTGAACTTATATTCCTTCTAAAACACAACTAGAAGCAGGATTTTATAGACGCTGCTGCAGCTCGAAGAATATATGAAGTGGAAGAAGAGGTTAGTGAGCATGTGGCATAACAACGTTCCAACAGTGGAGAAGAAAACACTAAAGATTTGTCAAAACTTAAAGAATGGAATATTGAGAATATTTTGTAAGTTTTGCGAGAAAATCCACAAAAAAGTACTGGTAGGCTCACTTTCTTCTCGGGCAACAAGCCAGCTGAAAAGACGATTTAGATATCGACGTTTCGGGAGTGTGCATCTCTCTCATCATCAGGATATTTATAAAATGTTATAACCACAAACGAAACACTGGATATAACACCAATATAAACAAAGAAAAAAACAATATAAAATTCGCATTACTGAACAAAAGACTGTTTTCAGTACATTAAATGCAGGTCATGAGATGGCGTGGGTATAGAAAATTGTCTCAAGGAAACGTAACTACTTAACTTGATTAAATCGACGGATTTCCATTTTTAAGGCCGGTTTCCAAGAGTAGCTGAACTGAAATCCAGCATCACTATTAAGCGAGCTCCTTTCAGAGGAAATCGCCAAAGCCTCCTTAACTCTCCGTTCGCAGTACTGGTAGGTTTTCAAAAGAGCTTGGAGCATCAAAAGATACCATACATCGCCACATTAAGACAGGAAAATCATGCAGAAACTGTAGATCTGTACTGCATGAACTAACACCTCAACAGGCTGAACGTAGGGTGGATATCCGTAATCCCATGGATGATAGATTGGTCAGGAGAATTGTCACTTGTGCTGAAAAATTTGTATATTACCGAAACCCTGGTGTGCCCGCCTCGGTAGCGTAGATGGTAGCATGTCTGCCTCACGTTCAAGAGGTCCCGAGTTCGAATCTCGGTCAGGGGTTTCCCTTATCCTTAAAGACGAATGTCGGGTAGCTCTAAGCTCCATGGACCCAGGACACATTTGAGCATCATTTCACCCATTTCATTCACTGTCCGATTGGAGGACGTAAACTGGAGGGGGCGGGGAAGAAAAACGTGGTGCCTTGAAACAGTGGTTTGATCCCCGCTAACCTGCCAAAGTCGTCATTAAAAAATCAATTTGGTTCCAAAATAATGTGTGTCTTGTGGAATTTTGAAGAGCATACAGCCCTGATTTCACACCATCAGATTGTCATCTTTTTTATCCATGGCCCATTTTCTACGTGGAAAAAATTTTGACAACATTGAAGCAACGCAAGTGGGTGTCACCGAATTCTTCACATCAAAACCAGAGTCTGGTATCATCGTGGAATAATAAACCTTTTTTTTTAGTTAATGGATGGAAATTAATCATTTCTCCACGCTAGCCGTATATAGGCTAAGGTTTTTGATGGATAGAGTAAACATGAAAAATTCAATGTCATGGCCAGGATTTGAACCACGGATCTCCTGGTTTCCGTCCAGTCCCTCTAATCCATTGAGCTACCATGGCCAACGTGCCGTCCTGACATTAAATTCTCCATTTGACTCGTATATTTCCCTTTAGTTAATTGATGGAAATTAATCATTTCTCCACACTAGCCGTAGCTTTTAATGGATAGAGTCAACATGAAAAATTCATTGCCATGGCCGGGATTTGAATTTCCATCAATTAACTAAAGCTCAAATCCGGCCATGGCATTGAATTTTGCATGTTGACTCTATCCATCAAAAACCTTAGCCTATATACGGCTAGTGTGTAGAAATGATTAATTCCATCAATTAACTAAAATAATAAGAGTTTAATGATGAAGCCTGGGACTCAAGTACTTACGATAGTAAATCGCCACAAACGGTGTATCTCTAATGCGAGGGCCCCTAGTGGTTTACCGGGGATATATACGAGTCAAATGGAGAATTTAATGTCAGGACGGCACATTGGCCATGGTAGCTCAATGGGTTACAGCGACTGGACGGAAACCAGGAGATCCAAATCCCGGCAATGGAATTGAATTTTTCATGTTTACTCTGTCCATAAAAAACCTTGCTGAACGATGGCTTAAGACCATAGAATGTAATTGTCCATAATTTGAAAATTAGTTAATTGCTTGTCAGAACATATTTCAAATAATTGTTTTTCTTAAAAATATTACTTATGAGATAGCATCTATATATCATCTGTAAAATAGCAATATGCTCACTAATGGAACAACAAATGTCAATGGCAATAATAAGAAAGCAGTAAGATAATGTATGCAAATATTTCATCTCGATTAACATAATGATGAATGGGCGTTTGTAAGAGTAAGTTGTACAAGAGTAGAGAAAGTTGCAAAACATCAGACACGTTTTTCAACTAATGCAACTTAAAAAGTTTTACATTAAATGCACTATAAACACTAAATTGAATAGTTGCAAAGGTACTGAAATTAATTATGTTTACTTAGAATGAATGGATTAATTTATTGTACCTACATATTTACACAAATCTGCATCCTTCTTACAAAGCTTTCCTTCCCTTTGTACTATACGAGTCCCGTTTTGTTGGTTACCTGTTGCTTTGGGAGCCGGTCCTTTAACATCATCATTTATTCTGATTGCTGCACTTCCCCCTCTCCTATCTTTTCTTCCCTCCCCCAACTCTTCGTTTTCCTCGTCCACTTCCCCTCGAGTTTCCCTAAGAAGTTTCCCATGTTTTTAGAACGTTTTTAATAACGTGCTTTCTTGTATGTCTGTCTGACTGTAATTTTGCAATCGACTTTAAATTATCTTACTGAGTTAGACTTGAAACCTTAGGCATAGCTAAGAACTAGGGATAAAAATGCAATATGAATTTGCTTTCAAGAAAATTCTCCACCCCAAACTAAACGTTTATATGAAAAAAATGCACTCATTTCAATACTGCAATTTCACTGGTCATCAATGTTTTGAGGTCTCCTGAATTAAAAAAAAAACATTTTTAGAAAAAGAAATGTGTATGTGTTGGACGGGACTGGATTTTATCGGGGTACTCGTCACGGTAACCGACTTGGTTTATTGTACCTATGCCCCAACTGAGGCAATCTCTTAAGGAAGGATGAGGCGATAGCAGACAGAGTGACGGTCCCAAGGAGTCACGACAGTGCAGATGGCAGAAAGCCTACACTTTACCAGTTTGAAACTCCCCGGTAGGCCAGAACAACCGGCAGTAAAGTCTGTCTAGTCAATGGGTGTGCAGTTCGGACTCAAAGGAATCTGACCCTCCCGCCCACTAATGACCGTCATAAATCTATCTCCACACTTCAGAAATTGAAACTGTCGTTGAGGACCAATAGCAACCCTGATTTTCTTGAAATGACAGTCGCACGTTTATTCCACGTGGAATCTCAGTTGCCAAAGTTCCAACTTCCAGTTGATCTGTTTCATTACGTGCAGAAATTCGTCGTGTGTCACGATGTGGAGACCGTGGGAGGGAAATGTAGTGGTAAATGCAAATTAAGAAGTAGATAACTTTCAGTCAAGTGAAAATAAAGTGATGACAAAAGTGTGAATAACTGTGCCGAGTTATATTACAGGAAACCCCTCAAAAAACAAAGTTATAACGGGAACTATTTCTAAGAAAATTCAAGCGCTTGTTTTGAACACATATAAATATGTGCTGAAAAATATGCTGAAAAATAATCTTGGTAAGGGGTCATGCAATGGACCTGATGATAAATCCTGTCTATTCACAGAAATATTGTGACGAAAGGAATACCAAAGACGCTGATCAAGTGTGAAAGCAAAAGGATATGTTTCTCTAAAGTAGATAATCTCACATGCGATTTAATTCGCCGAGAAATTTATAGATTCTATGCAAAAGGGAGAGCGCCCACCTTGGACGAATTGGTTGCACGTTTGCGAGAAATTTTTGATTTTCTTTATGGGCACTGCACTTTTTGCGGTCTCCCAAAGGAGCTGGGTTTCAAATACCGCACTTTGAATAACACAAGGGTTATTATGGAATCCAGTAGAATTGTAGTTTGGCGATATATATAAAAACTAAGGAAGTTTCGCAGTAATGGACATAAGATAATTTATTTAGACGAAACCTCGTAGGATACCCATGGCGTATTGAGAAAGGTGGCAACCTTGCAGAACGGTCTGCGAGAAGGAGGGCCGGCGTTGTAAATCGATTATAAGGGTTTGTCAAAGGAAACGGCCGACGTGCACATGAGCTAACTAAACAGACTTTACTCCCGACTCCGGTCCGAAACGGCCTCACGAGACCGAGCTCGGAGACCGGAGTCTGTCTGACCGGAGGAGAAAGTTTTACTCGGAGCCTATCATCCTACCATGCAACGCCGAAACATCCGCCGACACTACTACCCTGAAATAGACCACCAGTGAGAGATGATGCAAATGATAATGGAGATGAAATGAAGTGGCCGGAAATTCGGGGGATGTAATTAACTTACCAGCATTCGTCTGGCGATCCTAGAAACCCCCCGAAAAACACATGGATTAGTTAGGTCAGTCACGGGAATTGAACCCTGGCCTCCCGAATGGGCCAGAGACGAAACCGCCTGACCTCTACATTTTGTATGTAGCAAGATTTTGTGATATCTTTTATGGTTTACCGTCATCCAGAATGAAGAAGACTTCTGAGGACATTCCTATAAAATTCTAAATAGCATTTCATTTGTCATATAACGATCTTATGCATTAGCATTTTAATCAAAAGCTTTATTCAAATGTTTGAGACAATTCAATTTCTGAGGCATCTTCCCTATAACGAGGCTGCGGTTGAGGTATAGTCTAGAAAATCATAGTGTCACAACCTGGATAGACAGCGAACTTGGTATTCGTTGGACTTTTGAATTATAAGCTATATTACATGCGACATCGAAATGTTTGGGCTCCCCTACCTGCATAATACTGGGAAAGTAAAAATGCAGCTTTGCTGGAACGCATGTGGTGGAACACGATCCAAGTCTGTGCCGTTAGCGGTCAGATGAAGGTTACTGTTTACGAGCTCTCTGGTTGCACATACCGACCGACCCAACGAACGAACTTTACGAGGATTTGCAATCCGTGACCATGTTTCTTGTGTTTCCTCACCAACATCCTCTTCGGCTCACATTAAAACAATTTCTGAATGGTGCCTCTGTCGGCGACATCAGCTTTATGACTGGACGCCTCATAAAGTGCGTCTGCTGTCGCCTGCAGATGTTTCTCAACATTTTCCTCAAGGTTTTAGAACCAAACTGACAGCAAATATAACTGAAAAGTTATTACTTTCTCTACGACATGTAGTAAGTAGAAGAAGTATTGTATTTCACCCAAAAATTCCATATCTAATTTCACCGGAAGTGTTGAGGGCCCTAAATCTTAAAAAAGTTTAGAATGACCCTCATGTGTTTGAACTTAGAAACAAAAACTTGATATTTAAGTTTATAAGAATATGGCTGCCCGATGGTGGCGTGTCTGACTCACGTTCAAGAGGTCCCGATTTCGAATCTCGGTCAGGGTAGTTATTTTATTTATTTATTGTAATTTACGTCATCCAACGTTAAGTCATATAGGACGATGAATGGGTGAACTGATGCTCAAATGAGTCCGGGATCCATAGAGCTTAGTTACCCGACATTCGTCTTTCAGAATAAGGGGAAACCCTGGAAAAAACTTTATCCAGGTAACTCACCCTGATCGAGATTGGAACTCGGGCCCTCTTGAACGTGAGGCAGACATGCTACCACCACGCTACCGAGGCGGGCAGGGTGAGTTACCAGGATAAGGTTTTTCTGTTGTTTTTTTTTACCTTATCCTGAAAGGCGAATGTCTGGTAAGTCTAAGCTCTATGGACGCTGGATTCATTTGAGCATCATTTCAACCATTTCAATCATCGCCCAATATGACTTTAGTTGGAGATCGTAAATTTAAAAAAAAAGTGACTGCCATCCCAGATAAAAATTTGCATTTGCTCAAAATATGAGTAAAATTATGCTTGCAGAAAATTGTATAAATTATATTATTAATGAAGGTTAATGCTCTCAAATGAAACACATATACATACATTGAATGAAACGGACAGTAAAGTGTTAAATGCAATTGTTTTGTTTTTGTTAATTTAATTGTTATAATTTTAATTACAGTTTCTTTAAGTTTCTTAAGGCAGAAACTACTGGTCTTTTATCTTTTTCCAGCACAGGTACACTCATATCATGAATTTACTGCCTCTTTCAAAGAGGGTCTGCGAATGGCAGAAGTTTTAATACATGTTTTCCTAAACGTAATTCTTAAATAATGCTTTGGAAATTTTTGGTGACAGTTGAGAGTAATTATATATTCTAGAATATCGTGAAACTTCACAAGCTCTGAACAGTGCTAGACTGGAGGTAATTGTTTTTAAAAATAGCTATCATAACATATTCACCAATGAAGAATGACATGACTATCCAAAATTCCTGCACACACATGAATCTCATAGTTCGTCATATTAGAGGACACTTAAAGTAATACGGGTATACTTTTCCCTTCTACACTATTTCCATTTACATGATTAGAGTTTCTGTTTGATCAATGTTAATAGACTCGTCTACCACAATTAATACTTCTTGATAAGTACAATCAATAACTATTGTACTGCATCCCGCACATGATGAATACTATTATAATTTTAATATTAGCATCCATCGAAAGTTAATTTGGTTAAAGAAAAATAACTTAAGTTTAATCACGGTTGTTTCTTCGTTATTGTGTAGATAATTTTTATAGCAGTTACTCATGTTCCTCAAACGAGCAGGATAGCTCAGGCAGTTTCGTTTTGTTGCCAGCATTTGGGAAGTCAAGAGTTCTTTTCTTTTGGCCGGCCTACCTGACGCATATGTTTTTCGGAAGTTTTCCTTGGTCGCCAGGAGGATGCTGGGTATGTTAATTACATCTCTCGAATTTCTTGTCATCTCCATTCGAGATCCAAATATAAAAATAGAAAACAAAAGTATAAAGAGAGAGAATGCAATAAGGTATTTAGGCATACAGCTCGATGAAAAAAGACATTTTGATGACCATATAAGGACGATTCAGGAAAAGACAAGAAATATGATAATGAAGTTATCAACGGTAGTCACCAGAACGTTTAAACTCCCACCAATAGCGGTTAAGATGTACCATATGAGCTTCATGGTAGGAATAACAGCATATGGGTCAGGAATATGGGCACAAAGAATGCGTCTGAAGAAGAATGTCTAAAGGATAAGAGGAGTACAACGACAAGAACTAATTAAGAGCATTGGTACAACGAAAACCACACCTACAATGGCCTTACTGGTAGCGATGGCGACATGGCCCTTGGATCTGATAATTAGACAACGTGGAGCAAGATTCTGGCTTAAGGAGGGAAACCACATGAAGGTTGAAGAAATAATAGGGAGTCCATGCGCGACAAGATGAGAAATAACACAGAAGTTACTTGATGATTGGCAACAGGAGTGGGATGGGATACCAGAAGGAAGAAGAACGCATGAAGTATATCCTAATATCAGAGAAAGATTGAAATTTAAAGAGATACAGCCCAAAAGAGAAGGAATAAACTATTTTACTGGACATGGGCCGTATAAAATATATTTCAAAAAGATTGGCAGTCAGGATGATGATATCTGCAACATATGTGAAAGAACACATTCGCCTGAACACGCCATGTTTGAATGTGCAAAATACGAGGAGGACTTAAAACAACAAAGGAAGTCACTGCAAGGAAAGCAAACATGGAACATCATCAGGAATGTACAAGACTACAAAATACTGGAAGAAATGGAAGAAATAATATCAGGGAAAGTAATGGAAGAATACAATCAACAATAAGAGCGGGAGGTAAGAAGGAGAGAGCGACGGCAAACAGGATCAATTATAATGGGAACAACACCAAGAAGGTCGGAAAGATTAAGGCAAAGACAACCCAGAATTACAACACAAGAAGAAGAGGCAGAGGATCAACAAGAAGTGAGGGATCAATTGGAACAACAGTTAACATCGGACAGGATAAATCGAAGAAGACAGTATTGGACATCAATATGGAGAATGGGAACCGGTTCCAGGACCAGAACGGAGGAAGATGTAGAGGAGGTCGACTAATGTGGATTTAAGACATGGACCGAAGACCAATCCCTCGTCAGAGAAAGTGGCTACACTATAATTCCAGTCGAGTGGATTTGGACATCGGATCATGCTAACAATCGATAGTCGGATAGAATATTAGACTTAGGCTTGTAGTAGGAATTATAGTGTAATATGTATTGTGATAGAAAATTTGTAAAGCTACTGGTTTCCAGTAGCTATAGGTTAGAGCAGGTATAGGATAGGTTAGGATATATCTGCACAGATTATGTAATCTAAATGAAATAGACAAAGAAAGTTAGAAAATAAACAAAATTTGCGGACACTTGTGCTCTGGTATAGCCTCTCGATGCCATGGCAGAAGATGAGCAGATTTTTTTTATTCTTTTTCATTTTTTTTTCATCTCCATTATGTTATCTGGTGGACTCTTTCAGGGTAGAAGTGTCGGCGGGTCTTTCGGCGTTGCATGGTGAGATGATATGTCCTTGGTAAAACTTCCTCCTCCGGCGGAACGATCTCTGGTCTCCGAACCCGGTGTGGTGGGGCCGTTTCCGGACTACAGTAGGGTGGGATGCCGGTTGTATTGGCCTGCCGTGAAGTTTCTGTCTTCTCTTACCTCATCCTTCCTCCCGGGTTTGCTCCACTTGGAGACTTGGTACAAGCTTGTACCTCCGTGCCGAATACCCTCCTTAGCGTTGTCCAGTCTAATGTTCTCAGCTTTTTACAGAATGCAGCTTTGGCAAAATTGGTGTATCTAACGTTTCTCAGGGGAACTTAATTTGAGTTGGACATAAAGAGTAATCTTATAATTATCACTTGCTATATCGAATCACCAGCACTTTGCACCAGTTATATAACACTTTCTACTTTTTCTTTCTTTTATATGACCATTTTCAGTTTCACTTGGATCAGAACGTTATTCCCTTTTCGTCCTTAAAGCAAATTTATCCGTCACTATTTAAAAAGCACACAAGTATACATTTGACAGACCAAATCGAAATGAGCTCACTTGGGAGAGAAAGTGCCTATCCTTTGTTTCTAATGACAGGTTGTTACGACTTGTGAAAGGTGCTTGAAGCCTCTATCGTTTGTTTCTGTGGTAGATTGTTGTCGCATTTTTGCGAATGCTATTTTAAACTTTGTCGCACTGTTCAACCACAAGTAGTAAAAAGCCACAAAAGCAACTGTGATTTAAAACCTGGTTTAAACTCGCGACCTTGGGAGTTGTAGAGCAGCATCTAACCAGTCGAGTCACCCAAACCGACTATTTGCATTACTCACAATAAGGCAATTACACAAAATGTTTATTTCGATTAACATGAAGTAGAGGAACAAGGGTTTGTAAGAATATGTGTAAAAGAATAGAAAAAGTCATCTTAATGCGAACTAGGTTTTCACTTTACCACATACGTTCAGTAAATAGGTAAAATATTATATTCCACCCAAAAATTCATACCGTATTTCAGATTCGAGATTCCCCGAGTTAAAAAAAGTAGGTAAAGGTCCATATTTGTGCTGGCAACATAACTAGAAAACAACTTGATATTGGACAACTAGGGCACCGGCGCCCGAATTTTGCAAAGTTTACGTCAGTTGTTAAAAGGGGATAGGTACAGTTCGGCCGCTCAATCTCCGGCTCTGACATTACTCGAGAGGGGGAAGCAGTTCTTTAGCGGAAATTTCAAGCAAAGGAACAATGCATACTTTAAATATTTCACGTATTTGCATATTTCGCGAACCAATAGCCATGTTATTATAATAGCAATAATAATATGACTTACGAACACTAAAAATCGGAATTTACGCACGCAAAATATAGCAAGGAGAGTTCACCAGCGCAAGCAGCTAAAGCCTCGTGGATCAAACAAATTTAAGCTGGCAACATGGTGTTGGGTTCGGAAGCCACGGCTAACAGCGACAATGCTGATTGGCGCTAGCAGACAGTTTTAACTTCCTGATCACAACACCGGATATAAAGACTCCCAGTACTACCAACAGAAGCAGTTAGTGTGTGTGAAAGATGTGAACGAAATATTCGAATTGAGTGGTGTTGTAATGAATATCTTCCATGATAATGAAATTGTAAGACGTACTTCAGTGTTTTAAAGCTAATATAGTACTGTATTTTCATTCTATAGATAATTTTGAGGATATGTTTTCAATTGCTTATTACTGTATGTTGGTACTATTAAGCTCCTCCCTCCACCTCCTGCAGGCGCAAAACGTCAGAGCCGGAGACACAACGGCCGGACTGTAGATTGGACGTGCTGATCTATCCATGGTCTCCTGTTCACCTCCATAATCAAAGACCATATTTGAATACATTGCACACAGAGTATGTAGCACATTAGCCCCGAGGTGTTGAGCAGTTAATGCACCGTTAAAATTGAGTGAAAAAGAAAAACATTTGTATACGAATGAATTTATTTCTCTTCTTCAATTTATACAATCAATTTATATGTCATTATATATATATATATATATATATATATATATATATATATATATATATATATATAAACCTATTCGTAAATTTACTCATTGACAACTATTTACATTTACATTTAGCTTCCATTATTGACAACCATTTACTGTTTACATCTCATCCCTAATACAAATACATATAGCTATTCTTCCTTTCTGTCCTGCGTCGTGGCGTAGTGGGCTAAGGCATCATGCTTTCGTTCCATGCCACGGAATGAGGCCTGGGATCGATCCCACTCTTGGGGTGCGGATTTTAAGTCCCGGGTGTAGGACCGGTGCCCACTTGGCATCGGGAGGAAATTGAGGAGCTTACGAGAGGTAAGCGGCTCTAGTCAAGAAAGCCAACATTTCGGCTTTGGGTGCCGAGATGCTGACATCTCTCGTATCGGTTGGATGATCACTCACCTCTACCTTGGGTATGTGGGCGTTAAGCCGACAGTCGGCTTAGCAGGTCCTGACCCTCTATGGGCTGTCGCACCATGAGTTATATTTGTGTTTATTCTTCCTTTCTAATATACAATTTAAAATAGACTTAAAGCACCTGGTGTAAATATACTAATTAAACATCGTGGTACCATATTTATACAGAGTACGTTAAAACATGAATAAAAATTCTTTCTTTTGACATTTGAGGTTTCTGAAAATGATGTATTTTAACTTATTCGCTTTTCAAAATGTTCAACACGGTGGTGTATCCATCCCGCTCTTCTGAAATTAAATCTGTTACATCCTTCCTTCCTCCCTTCCTCCCTTCCTCCCTTCCTCCCTTCCTCCCTTCCTCCCTTCCTCCCTTCCTCCCTTCCTCCCTTCTTTCTTCTTTCTTTCTTTCTTTCTTTCTTTCTTTCTTTCTTTCTTTCTTTCTTTCTTTCTTTCTTTCTTTCTTTCTTTCTTTCTTTCTTTCTTTCTTTCTTTCTTTCTTTCTTTCTTTCTTTCTTTCTTTCTTTCTTTCTTTCTTTCTTTCTTTCTTTCTTTCTTTCTTTCTTTCTTTCTTTCTTTCTTTCTTTCTTTCTTTCTTTCTTTCTTTCTTTCTTTCTTTCTTTCTTTCTTTCTTTCTTTCTTTCTTTCTTTCTTTCTTTCTTTCTTTCTTTCTTTCTTTCTTTCTTTCTTTCTTTCTTTCTTTCTTTCTTTCTTTCTTTCTTTCTTTCTTTCTTTCTTTCTTTCTTTCTTTCTTCTTTCTCTCTCTCTTTCTCTCTCTCTCTTTCTTTCTTTCTTTCTTTCTTTCTTTCTTTCTTTCTTTCTTTCTTTCTTTCTTTCTTTCTTTCTTTCTTTCTTTCTTTCTTTCTTTCTTTCTTTCTTTCTTTCTTTCTTTCTTTCTTTCTTTCTTTCTTTCTTTCTTTCTTTCTTTCTTTCTTTCTTTCTTTCTTTCTTTCTTTCTTTCTCTCTCTTTCTTTCTCTCTTTCTTTCTCTCTCTTTCTTTCTCTCTCTCTTTCTCTCTCTCTATCTCTTTCTCTCTCTTTCTCTCTCTTTCTCTCTCTTTTTCTCTCACTCTTTCTTTCTCTCTCTCTTTCTTTCTCTCTCTTTCTCTCTCACTGTTTCTTTCTCTCTCTTTCCCTCTCTCTTTCTCTCTCTCTTTCTTTTTCTCTCTCTCTCTTTCGCTCTCTCTCTTTCTTTCTCTCTCTTTCTTTCTTTCTTTCTTTCTTTCTTTCTTTCTTTCTTTCTTTCTTTCTTTCTTTCTTTCTTTCTTTCTTTCTTTCTTTCTTTCTTTCTTTCTTTCTTTCTTTCTTTCTTTCTTTCTTTCTTTCTTTCTTTCTTTCTTTCTTTCTTTCTTTCTTTCTCTCTTTCTTTCTTTCTCTCTTTCTTTCTTCATTTCTTTCTTCCTTCTTTCCTTCCTTCCTTCCTTTCTTTCTTTCTTTCTTTCCGTCTCTTTTTGTTTGTTTGTTTCTTTCTTTCTTCCTTTCTTTCTTTTTTCTGTTTTTTTTTTTCGTTCGAACGGTTTCAGAGTTATTAGTTTTTTTTAAAAAAAATTAAAAATAAATTTCTTTTGAACTAATACAACATTACAGACGTGTGCATTATAATACGGCAAATGACATAATTTTATAACACTGTTAGTTTTAACAGAGCATCCTGTATTCTGCAATCCGAACATTTTCTAAGGTTCCTTATTCTCATCCGTCCCTCCTCGGAGTATATGCATAAATATCTATTGGGGTCAAGGTGCTGAATGTTCTCTACGTTTCCTAACCAACCCTCTGGCTACATCCCTCTACACCTCCCCTCACACACACTTCTCAATCTTAATTCTATTAGTAGAGATTTGTAGTCAAAAAATTGCATAGAAGGAAGCAATTAATGGAAGTGTGTTTGTTGCAGGCACAACTCTGCTAATGGGACCGGCAATGGCATCTTCTCTCGACGCCAGGACTTCAGCTCATTCAACTCATTGCCTCGCCACATGCTCAACTCTTATCACATCAAGGTAGGTTTGTCTACACAATTCAGCATAACATTGGCAAGCAGTCAGTGTACATCAGGACTGTCGTTGGGCAAATGCCTTAATTAACGTGATGTATTTATAATCACACTAAGCACAAATACGCGTGGCCATGTTACGGGGAATTGCTTGTCCTGCACTGCGCTCTTTCTGACGGATTCCGCGAGACTGGTAATCAGTTCACTCCAGACTGACAGGTTGTGAGACCACGTACTTCACTTTTGTAGTGTGTTAGCGATGTTATAAAATCAAAAGTTCCATGTACTTTTATCACAGACAATATTAATGTAGATAGACAGGGAGGTTATATAGGGGAGAGAAAAGTAACTCGACTCGCAAGCAGTGGCGAGGCGTGACGTTCAAAGTGAGGGAAGCTCCAAATAATAATTTTCTTCAAAATAAGAGAGAATAATGACTCAAAGAAGTAAGGTTACACTTCAGTATTCTTTCTATTGTACAGTCACACATAGGTCTTTTTTGCATTGCAAGACTGGCTACACTACATCAAGCATATCCTCTCTCCACTCAGACTTTCCAGCTTTTCCTAGAGCTGGCCCACACCATGTGAACTGTTAGTCATAAATGGAGAAAGTATACAGTTTACACATTTATGCTAATAGCTTAAAGCTCGCCTCGGTAGCGTAGATGGTAGCGTGGTAGCGTTGTGGTAGCGTGTCTGCCCCACGTTTAAGAGGTCCCGAGTTCGAATCTCGGTCAGGGTGAGTTACCTGGATAAGGGTTTTTCCGGGGTTTGCCCTTATCCTTAAAGACGAATGTCGGGTAGCTCCATATAATTTCACCCATTTCATTCACCGTCCGATATGGCAACGTTGGAGGACGTAAAATTACAAAAAAAAAAAAAAAAAAAAAAAAAAACCCCTCAAAAAGCTGAAAACTTCACAATGATTTCCTATTTTTCACCATCAAATACCAATCTACGTAAAATATTATTACTAATGTTATTGAAATATACTTACAGTTTTATTTAGAAGTGCCACATAAAACAAAATAAACTATTCTTCACACGCAAGATGTCTTTTGTGCGAGAGAACTGACGAGAAGAAAGAATTACAAGAGAGGAATGGACTACAGGACCGACCAACGCAGGTGGTGGAGTCGTGCAGTTTGCCAAATTTAGTGGCTTGACCAGCCGGCTGGAGGTGATCGACGGCGAACAACCGTCTAATCCACCGGAAGGGGTCAGCATGGAGACTCGAGGAGCCAAGAAGAAATTCCAAATTGTAAGGCTCTATGCCATCTGTACGTCTGAAACACAGTCAACTGTTATAGAGGGAGATTAAAGGGGGGATAAGAAATTCGTGGTAACAAACATCCCAGCACTCTCCTTGTCAATCAGAGAACACTACGATAATACACATTGTTAGAGCGGACGGTCCCTGGCTTGATATCCACACTATTATAACACTCTTGCAAAGAAGGAAAACATTGTGGAAACGTAGAGTCAGACTGAAAAATTCAATGCCATAGCCGGGATTTGAACCACGGATCTTCTGGTTTCCGTCCAGCCGCTCTACCTTTGAGCTACTATGGCCAACGTGCCGATATGACAGTAAATTCTCCAACTGACTCGTATTTTCCCGGTAAACCACTTAGGAGTTCTCATAAACACATGAGACAACTACCTTAATGGCGACTTACTACATGTAAGTACTTTAAGGCCCGGGCTTTATAGTTAACCACTATTAGGTCAATTAATGTCATCAATTAGTGTCATCGGCACGTCGGCTATAGTAGCTCAAAGGTAGAGCGGCTGGACGGAAACCAGAAGATCCGTGGTTCAAATCCCGGCTATGGCATTGAACTTTTCAGTCTGACTCTACGTTTCCACAATTTAGCCTACACACGGCCAGTATGAAAGAACAATTAATTTCCAAGGAAAACATTGTTCAATCGCTGATCTATAAATCGATAATTGTACACCACCACAATTATCGCTCAGCAATTATCACATGTTCCTTTACTGTTGGGTATAACATTCAACTTCAATAATTGCCAGTTTTATAATTGTGAATTTAAATAATTAAAGTTGTTCTCTTACAAAACGAATATTCAACTTAAATAATTGCAAATTTAATGTAGTTTAAAATAATAAAGTTTGTTCTTTGAAAGTAGAGGTTATGTTACTTTATTATTTTCTTATAATAATTATTATAAACAAAAAATAATTTTTGAATGTTTCGAGCACTTCATGAGGCAATTCCTACTAATTTTGGGTTGAAAAAAAAAACAAATATGACAATAAACATTTTTATTAGCTCTAGTTTCTATGATATACACAAGGTGGAAGTATTACATATTAACGGATTGAGAGAAAAGGATACATTTTAATTTTAATTACAAAAAACAATGAAAGTGCATTTGATTTTTTTTTAAACTGGTGATTACATGCTAAGAGTTCTAAATTGGTGGAAAAATACTTCGCAGATAGTCGTGTCTGAAGAGAATCATGTGGTGGCCTATTGACTTCGTTGTCTTTTAGCTTGCCTCTTGTGATGGAGTTCCACAGAAACCCTATACAAAGACCAACAGTAATCCGCAAGCATTACTTCATTCCAACGGCCCTGATATCTTTGTTCCATAACAGAAATGTCCTGATGGAAGCTCTCCCCATGTTCATCACTAACAGCTCCACAACTAGGAAGGAAAAAGTCTAGGTGGGAGTAGAGAAAATGTATCTTAAGGGACATGTTGCATCTAAGGTTACGGTAGTTTTGCAGGAGCACTGTCACCAAATGCTTGTAGTTGTCATCTACGGTAATTTGACACGTGTGCCAACTCCTAAAAATTCCCCCAAATTTAAAATCTTCACTCTAAAAAATGAAATGTCACTTTATCTTCAAAATAAGCGCTAATCTATCATTTTTATGGTGATTTTTGAATTCAGCAGATGGAAATACATGTAAATTCACTGTCTTTAAGCCCGAAAATTTTCATTTTTCCCAGTGTAATCAGCGCCACCTGACGGACTTAAGACCAAGGTTGCTTTCACCAGTGTTAACTTGTGCACGGCCTCCAAATGCTATTTAATCATATATGCCGTGACTTGTGAGGCTAAGTTTCATTCATATGTTAATGTAGGCCTAGGTGATTTAGGGAATCAACTTGTTTTATTGTTTTTAACAATTTGTGTGAATGTGTGCGTGATGTAATGATTAAAACCCAACGATAACGAGTTAGCACCTCAGGTATGTTTCAAAGGAAAACGGCCGCCGATATGGCCACTGCAGTTAACGGGGATATAAATGGAACAAAAAGAAAATGCAACTTGTGAATTTATCGGTAATTTCGAAACCACTCATGACATTACCTATGATAGCATCACCAGCAGCCAGGTCCAAGGAAATATCTGAGAAAACACGCTAGCGAATCACAAATTTCACAAAATTCGGTTTATAATGTCTTTAAACTTTTAAAAGAAGAACCCATTATGTAGGGACGGGATATAAAGCAAATTCATATTTCTTCTGTGACTTTGGTACGTATGGTCGTTCACCAGCTATGTGAGTTAAAGGAGGGAACCACTGAAATTAAGTAAAAATTAAATGGAAATTTGTATTCCATGACCTTAAAAGTACTTAGGGATCATAAATTCCAAATATTTCCAATTTTTATGCTACAAATAACTGTATATAACGTACATAAATCAGAATAGAAATGATTTTCTTTGTGTCTGGTTTTTGAAAAAAAATTTTTCACCATATTCATTTTCTGAAAATATTCCACACGGTTCACATTTCTTCCAGTTCTTCCGAAATTAGTCATGTACGTGTCCAAAACGTAAACAATTGAATCTTTCATATTTTTTCTTAACAGTTTTTATGTTGTTACTTTTCATAGCTGTATATAAGTTAAAAACTCTACTTTTAAGTTTAAAAATTATTTTATTTTGAACAAGGTCAGTAAAACAAAAGTTTATGATAGATTTGTGCATATAATATAAACGTTTAAAATGAGGTTCGGATTAAAATTGCATCATGTGAAGCATTTGGCATAGCGTAAACTGTAGCTTTAAAATTTAACATCTCCGAAACTAAAAGAGATATCAAACTAAATTTTAAAACTTCTAATATTGATATAAGGTAGTATTAGGACAGCATAGAATGGTAAGGAGGGGATTCTTCACTGCGACTAGTCTTGATCTTGTACCTATGCCCCAAATGGGGCATCCTCGGGAGAAAGAATGAGGCGAGATGAGAGATCTTGGACTCACAACAGTGCAGAGGGCGCAATCCCTACAATTTACCAGTTAGAGACTCCTCGGCAGGCCAGTACAACCGGAATTTCCCCATCGTGGTCCTGAAACGGTCCACTAGACCGGCCGGGAGACCGCCCTAATGGAGGAGGAAGTGTTTACTTGGAGCATATCATCATGCCATGCAACGCCAACAGCTCTACCCTGAAAGAGATCACCAGATGAAAGATGATGTTTTTTGTGTAATTTGCGTCCTCCAACATTTAGTCATTTCGGACGATGAATGAAATGGGTGAAATGATACTCCTATGAGTCCGGGGTCCACGGATCTTAGAGTTACCTGAGATTCGTCTTTCAGGATAAGGGAAAACCCCAGTAAAAACCTTATCCAGATAACTCACCCTGACCGAGATTCGAACTCCTGACCTCTTGAACGTGAGGCAGACACGCAACCCCTACGCTACTGAGGTGGGCTGAGAGATGATGTGAAATGATAGTGGAGATGAAATGGAGGGACATCATCAAAGACAACAACATGAATAAAAAGTTTTAAAGAAAAAATTTAAAAAGAAACACAATAATTAGATTAGATGTCTTAGAAAAAGTCATTCTAGACATGTTAGCTCAGAGCGTTCAGAAGTATCCAACAGAATCATGTAATGCATTAAACATGTACAGAATACTGGAACAGCATACCAAATCACCTAATACATTACAAGCTACTGGAAAAAAGTAGTAGAATTGTTGTAAATAAAATCTCCAATATTTCTGTAAAACTGTTGAGGTGTCCAAAAGGGAGGAACGTAGGTTAGCTTAGGGGACAAAAAAGATGGTTACTTGAAGTGGTGATATCTAGGGTTTCTTAGTTTTTTTTTTTTTTTTTTTTTTTTTTTTTTTATAGAAATGGGGTTTGTGATTGCTGTAATGCAATATTTAATGGTGACTTATAACAGGGAAGTAGTTTACGACCGCTCTCCTATACTTAACAAACAAATGAAAAAAGGAAGCCATAAGCGTTAACTCCAACACATGAGTATACACTAGTGTTAGACTAAAATGTGGGGAGTAAAAAAAAAAAAAAAAAAAAAAACAATAACGCATAATAAAAGATACAAATGTCTAAATATATCTTAGGCTAGGTTTAGTGATACGAGGGTAGAGAGTAGGCGAGTATAAGTGAAGGGGTTTATGTTAGGTAGTCGAGTAAGAGAATAGAATAACATGCCATACAATGGGAATTGGGTTAGGTTATTATAAGAAGATAGAATAGGCGAATAGAAGAGGGTAGGGCTAGGTTAGACAAGGGAAGGATATAACTGGTGATGATGGTCTGGAATGGCAGTATAACAAAACTGGATCCAATACAAACTGGATCCAAAACATTCCTATCTGTAAAGAACACGCCCGCCTCGGTAGCCTGGTGGTACCATGTCTGCCTCACGTTCGAGAGGTCCCGAGTTCGAATTTTGGTCAGGGTGAGTTATCTGGATAAAGTTTTTTCCGGGGTTTTTTCTTTATCTCTGAAAGACGAATGTCGGGTAGCTCTAAGAGCCCTGAGCTCATTTGAGTATCATTTCACCCATTCCATTCATCGTCCAATATGACAATGTTGGAGGACGTAAATTTAAAAAAAAAAAAAAAAAAAGTGTAAAGAACATCGAGAACTTGTAAATATATTGTAATAAACGCTAAATACAGCAAGTTGTCCACTAAAAGAACATAGTTTAGTGGTTTTTAAAATTAAAGTTCTCCAAGTAGATAGGTCATATCGGTCGATGAACGAAATTGGTGAAATGATGCAGAATCGCACTCGAGACCTCTTAAATGTGAAGCAGAGACGCTACCATCACGCTAAAGATGGGGCATAATTTACCGGTGACATTATGCTGTCTCTTCCTACACCTGAGAAACTTAAGAAAAAATGTATAGGTATCTTGAATTTTCTGAAAACATCATCATAAATCCTGTTCATTCTGGATGACTTTTATATAACTGGAAACCATAAGAAATAGACAAAATCTTACTTCATAAAAATGTAGATCTTGATAAAGCATAATGCATGTCAAATATATATTGTGTGGAATGAACCATTTCCGAGATATTCGTTGTGAAATTCTGAGTTTACCAATACTTATTCTCAAATGGGAAGTCGTCATTCATGTTTTTAATCTCACTACTAAAGGCTGGAGAGTTGTGCACTCGCATGCGATACAAGTTAGCTGGACACAAATGTACAACACTTCCATCATATACGCAAACTTCGACAACAACGTAACGTAGTACTCATCGAGCTAGTGAAGCATTGCCTTGCAAGGGTATGCAGACGCAAGGTCAAGGTGCAGTATAACGTGACTGTTTTGCTTCCTCTCGCTGTGAGGCAGTTGTCATGGTTAGGCTATTACTACCTGTAGTTGTTTACCTGTCCGAGCGAAAACAGTACAGTCCATGTGCAGTATACGTATGAAAAAAACGCACACGCCTCCGGCCTTTACTCATTACCATGCAGAGGATGGAATTTCAAAAGTATCTCATAACGACCTGCTCCTTATAAGTTTGACTATAGTTTAAAGCCTAATGCAGTTTCATATTTCTGATTTTATTTTTTAACTTGGAAACTCTTTAAGTGCAGTGGTTCTAAGCGCCCCATTTTAATATGAGCGTGAAAGACCCTTAACTTTGTTCAAAGATCTCTTTATCAGGATTGAAGCTCTTTTACGTGCCGTAAATATACGACTTAGGACCACCGGATTTACTTCCAAAGGAAGGCACGTTATAGATTTTTACTTACGAAAAAATCCATTGCCCTCCGCCGTGTTTGAACCTGCGACCTCGAGAACCAGAAGCAGCATCTTACCCCTAGACCATGGAGGTCGACACCATATTTCCTTTGCCCACAAGAAAATTAGCTAAACGATAATTTCTGCAAAAGTTTATCTCGGTTAACACGAAGGAGAGAGAGAGAGAGAGAGAGAGAGAGAGAGAGAGAGAGAGAGAGAGAGAGAGAGAGAGAGAGAGAGAGAGAGAGAGAGAGAGAGAGAGAGAGAGAGAGAGAGAGAAAGAGAGAGAGAAAGAGAGAGAGATAACCATATATGCGGAGAATATGTCAAATGTAGAGGAAGGCATTTGACAGCAACACGTCAAAAGTTTAACCATATTAATAAATTGAACAAGACAACCTTGTTCTGTGACTCAAAATCTGCCTCACAAGCAATAACAGATCAATACTACCCATCTTTTTGGTGTGTGGGCGTAGTTGATCTGCCTCACATTCAATAAGCCCCAGGTTACCTGGAGTTACCTAAAGGAGTTACCTGGATAATATTCTTTTTTCTTTAAAAGTCACATACCACCTGAAGCATGGAGCGGATTAACACGAAACTCAGAGTTAGTCAAAAATTATATTACCGAGTTCTGAAGTAACTGTAAATTTTTGTTTTCCACAACAATGGCTCGGTAGGAGAGTACGTAGTGATGAAAGAGATCCCAGACTGGACGTCTTTAGTGGGGTAATATAAAATCAGTGGTGTAGCTTACAACTTAGAAGTTCTGGAGAATCAAATAATGGAAACGACGAGAGATAGGATTTCTATAATGGAATGTCATATTTTCGGGCAGCTGAGGGCTACCAGTTTGAACACAAATTTGAAGTCACCTGCATTTGGTTCTTCATTTTATTGGTTTGCTTTCCTATTGTGACTATTTGTTGAAAAGCCGGTGGCAGTGTGGTATCCGAATACTTAAAAGGGGCCTGATGAGAGCACTGTTCTTGTAAAATTATTGTTATAAACGCCTATTCTTTAATCTATTTCATGTTAATCCATATACAATTTTGTAAAAATGGTTTCATTACACATTTCCTTGTAGTTACTTCGGGGATTGGAAAATTCAGGAGACTTAATGGCTGGTGAAAATTTTAAAAAAGCGGGTTACTATGTGATAATTTCGAGATGCCGTTCTCTGTGGACAACAGATAAAAAATCAGTTCTCATTTTAGAAAAGTATAAATATTTAAAAAAGCGAACATGAAACAAGGAATATCTGTGAAATGATTTACTCAAATAAAGAAATAAATAGTTGAATAAATACGTATAATTTTATGTAAGTTGTGATACAGAAATTGTGTTTGTGAGAACACATTGAATAAATCAATTCATATGATAAAATTAAATATGAATATTTTGTAAATTTGTGTTAAACGTTAAGGGTTTTGGTTTGGCAATAGATTAAGGGTGTAGTTTGGCTCGGGGTAAGTACGATAATTAGCGACGGTTGGTTTTTAGGCAAATGCGTAGAAGGGTTCGGTCGATTACGTAGGTAAGGGGTGAAAGTATCCAAGGTTGTCAGATTAGGTATGGCAGGCTAGCTTGGGATTCTTGAAATGGGAGAGAGTATTTCTTAGAAATTTATAGAGAGACTTAAGCATGGAAAGAAGCAAATTTCAGAAATGCAAAAATGAGCTGGCAGCATTAGATTAGAAGCTACTAGTAAGGTTTTAAGAGTCATTATCAAAAGGGAATGGTTATTAGGAGAATTTTGAAGCTTATTGGCCCATTCTGGGCATACTCTTAGAACACTTCTGGTCGAATCGCTGGTTGGACAAGACGTAGCTGGTAGGCGGAGGGTCATTTTTGCCTCAAGGGTAGAACCGCCCGTTATCGCTTGCAAACTCCCAGTGAATCACACTTTCAAAATTGTGACACACACACAACATTACTTTGGGACCGAACTGATTTTTTTAAAACGATGACTAACAGTTTGGCGGGGATCAAGTCACTGTTTCGAGGCTATCCATTTTCCATCACAGGTGACAATTCTTCGGACAAATCTATCTTCCACAGAATTACGGATAAGCTGATGACAAATATCCACTCTACGTTCAGCTTGTTGAGGTGTCAGTTCATGAGGTACATATCTATAGCTTCTGTATGATTTTCTAAGTGTCTTAATGTGGTGATGTATGATATCTTTGGATTCATCAAGTTCTTCTGAAAGCCTACGGATACTTTACTGCAGATTTTCTAGTAAAACTTGGAATATTTTCAATATTCCATACCTTAGGTCTTCCAGAACGTCGTAAATATTTACTGTTTTCGTCTCCATTGTTGAAACGTTGGAACCATGGTTGTGTCACACGCTCACTAACGACACCTTCTCCTTCCACTTCATATATTCTTCGAGTTGCGGTATCAGCTTTTTAATCTTGTTTCCAGTAGTGTTAAAAGTTCAGACTTTATCTCCACTTTGTGATTGTTTATTAACAATTGAAGACTGATATATGCTCGCAATGTACGCAACAATAGTTATTGTATACTGTAAATAGCATTGCCAAACCAAAGAAACCCAATAAACTTTTGAAAACACCAAAATCCTAAAACCGACTTTACTTATAAGACCACCTAAATAATTTTTATTAGTCGACAACTTCTCAGTTTGTTAAAAACTTCAGACTCCGGTGTCAGTCTTTCTTTGATCAATACCCACGCGTACCTTGAGTTAGGTTTCTCTACTAAAGGCGAAGAAGGAATAACCGTTTCAGCTTGGCGTATCATAGTGAGGCAGATCCATACGGTTTCAGTTGTGAATTTTTACTCGGTTTACGTTTTTTCTATAATAGCACTTTGTCCATTTTTTAAGGTTTAACGTTTACGCAGAGGTCACCCAGAATTAAGACGACTTCTGAGGGCATTCCCAGGTAATTCAACATACACATTCCATTCGTCACGAAAATATTGTAAGACAATTTTAACAATTTTAATCAAAATCGTTACAACCATTTGGAGAAAATCAAAGCTTTTGTAAAATGTTCATTTGGGGATGTTTTTGAAAATCTTTATTTCACGTCCTTGGAAAATGCGGAACTTAAATACTAAATTTGGTGTTTCACCGTGTTTTCGTATTTGAGTTACGCTGTTCTCTCTCTCTCTCTCTCTCTCTCTCTCTCTCTCTCTCTCTCTCTCTCTCTCTCTCTCTCTCTCTCTCTTTCTCTCTCACACACACACACACACACACACATGCATAGGGGTCATTTTTGAAAGTTTATCTGGATTCACGAGATCTAAAACATATGTTTCTAGTGAAATATCGGTATTGGAGTTTTAAATGGAGTGCTATACCTTCTGTAAATATTGTTTTGATAGTAGCCTATATTCGGCTAGTATGAAGAAATGATAAATTTCTATCAATTAATTAAAATAATAAGAGTTAAATGATGAAGCCTGGGACTCAAGTACTTACGATAGTAAGTCGCCACAAATGGTGTATCTCGAGTGCGAGAGCCCCTAGTGGTCTACCGGGGAAATATTAGTCAAGTGGAGAATTTAATATCAGGACGGCACGTTGGCCATGGTAGCTCAATGGGTTAGAGCGACTGGACGGAAACCAGCAGATCCGTGGTTCAAATCCTGGCCATAGGATTGAATGTTTCATGTTGGCTCTATCTATCTAGCCTATATTCGGCTAGTATGAAGAAATGATTAATTTCCATCAATTAACTAAAATTATTTTACTTGTTGAGAAAGTAAAAAAATGCGTTGAACTCACATGACTTTCTCTACTCTTGTACAAACTATTCTTACAACACTTGTTACTTTATTAACAGAGATAAACATTATCTTATTGCTAATTTCCTGAAGGGAATACAGGATTGCAGAGAGTGAGCTTTAAGCGTTGTTAAATTTTTAGCAGGTGTTTGCTTAATGGTGTCTATGAAATTCCGTTCTCTGTGCATGGGCAATATATTAAAAATATTATGACTTCCCATTTGGTAAAAGTATAATTTTTAAAAAAATCAGTGAAATAACAAGGAATGCCTCCAAAATTGTCCATCGAAGACAAATCGAATATTTAGCTTAAACTGTATTTTGTAACGAGCTCTGTATTTTATGTGTAGTAAGATTTTGTCTTCTCTATTACGGTTTAGCAATTATGCAGAAATCATCTGAATGAAGAGGATCTCTGAAGATATTTCCAGAAAATCTAAAATGCAGGTATCATTTCTCATGAAAGTATTGTGACTGTATTAAACTCACTTTATTTGTCACTCAAATAGTTAGCCCAATGTTAACTCACAGCCACCTTTATTTTTTCAAATGCACAGAGCAAACATGTCTCTTTCCACAGCACTGTCCTTTCTCATGCCTCTGTTGCTACACAAATGTTGCTTGTAGCTTCTTGACGCTCACTTAACCCACTGTTTGTAGACTAACACAGATACTCACTACTTGCCGATTCTCAAACGACTAACTGTTCTTTTAACAGTATTCTGGCAGGCCGACTCTCTCACAGTTACACAACTTTGCTGTTCACTGGTCAACTTATGACTCGCAAGTGTCTGAGGTTGGTTTTGTATCCCCTTTATAGCCTACTAGTCACAGAAGTGTTCTGGAAACGAAAATGGAAAAATTGTTGAGGTCGAATCTTCTAGATCTGCTGAAATCGAACACCCTGAAAAACAGCAGTGCGGTGCAACATTGAGGCTCGCACTTCTGGTTCAATGATTTCAGCTAGCGGCTGACCTTAAATGTTTAATTCGGAGCGCCAAAAAAAAAAGTGGAATGGGGTAACTCACAGATAATATCTTTACGGTAGGCATTTGCCGCCTCCGTGACACTAACTTAAACTTGCAATATTTTAATTAAATTTTTAGGACAATTTCTGAGAAAATCAAAATATTCGAGAAATGTTCCATGTAGAGTGACTTTCTCTGCCCATTCTTTTCAAAGTATGTATATACAATCACATTGCTCTGCAACTTTCTTTGTATATGTTTTCACGTTTCCTTATGGATATTACAATGCAGTTACCTAAGTTAAAGGCCAATTTGAAAAAAAAGCTGGTCACTAAGCAATAGTTTTGAAATATAATTGTCTTTTGATGGTCCCAAGATATAAAACTTACAGTTGAAAACGAATAAGTACTCATTTAAAAAGCAATAACAAGAATATTTCGGAAAGGTAACGCTAGAAAAGATTTAACATGGCACAGATAAATTGGACGCTTTAATAGCTTTACATTTTTGCGTAGCGGCGCCGGGGTAGCGCAGTAGTTTCGTTCGCAGCTCCCGTGCAAAGGGTCCCCAGTTCGATTACCGGCTCTGGGGTGGCGATTTTAAGTCTTCCCTATCCACGCCTTAACCTCTGTCTAGCAAATGTGAAGTGTTTCCTATGCCCAACGTGGTTCGGAGTCGGTATAAGCTGTAGGTCCTCTCGCCTCGCCGAAATCTTCACTATCACCCTATCATTTGAGGTATTGGGCCCGCCCTCTGGGTGCCTCCACCTGAGAAATGTGTCCGGTCATCACATGGTGGGGCGTGGTTACCCCAAAGGCCAAGGTTCCCTTGTGGGGAGGGTTGGTAACTAACCAACATTTTTGAGTAGTAAAATTTTGTGTGTTTCTTATGGTTTACGGGTTATAAAAGTGACTCCAAAGATGAAAATGACTTTCGAGGCCATCTCAGAAAATTCAACACGTGCATTTCCTTTGTCAATAGCCCTGCCAATATATTAAAGATATAACTTTTTTTCTAAAAATGCTTGCTTGTTAATTAAACATTTTTATTAACTCGCACTTTGTCTCTTTGTATGTTCGGTACAAGTTTTTGCATTAGATTGTAAATTAACTTCAGGACGAGCTAGCAACTTTAAGTTTTAAACATCGCTCAGAACTAAATGAAAATCTAACGTTAATTCGCTTTCAGAAAAATTCCTACCTCAAACTACTTTTACATTAAAGGTTCTGAAAGTTTTTATAAAAAATAGGTTTAATGATTTTAATTAAAACTCCACATGTTAAAGAAATTTTGAGGAGAAATGAAATGTGTATCTTGAACTTTCTAGAAATGACCTTCGAACTGCTATGAACATTTAAGCATAGATCAGCACTGAATGAAAATCAAAGGGATAGACAAAGATTTTATTAGCTTTAATCATATAAATAACATCTTGTTTTTACTAAACTGAATATACCACGTTTTAATATGTATTAAAAACTCTTAAGGAATTTCTTCTAGCCCATACAGATTTACTTGCGCTAGCAATAAATAATAATGAGAGTAGGGAGTAGCAGAAACCCCACACGATAGTTCATATTGTTTACATTGCAATGAAATTGTTAATGACTTAGGTGAACTATTCACACTTTAGTTGTCTTTTTGCATACGCCCCAATGTTTACGTTTTAAATTGTACAAATATTTTCATAGCTGTTAATAATTCACAACATCAGATGTTCAAGACAATATATATCAGGTTTGGAATCTGTTTGAGGCTGGAATAAATTATTTTATATTTTTAGCCCTTTTAAGTTCGTGATATATTATACCATTTTTAAATTTGTTTTTATTCAGGAGACCTCGTGATGTGTATGTGCAGTGAAATCTCGATTACATATGATTCTAGTCTTGTAATGCTGTGTCTACATGGAGATAAGAAAGAGAAGCAAAACGAAGGGATACTGGTGAGGTAAGACCCCATTAATAATGGAGAGATACTCTCTCGCTGTTTCACCTTAGCTCCTCACTTTTATAATCCAGGCAATTTCACCAGGAAACGAATAAAAAGGGATTCGAACCAGAAGAGCTTACCTATTTTATGGTCTCATGTGTCACTGGATGAATTTTAAACGTCACATTATCCTTAACGTTATACCTTTAAAATGACTTACGAGCGAGTTAACTCGACAAGTGAGTAGAATTTCCAAACTTTGGCTTTTGCTGCGTGCACTAACTCAAACACAACTTCGTATATAACAAATACTGTACTTTATTGAATCTAAATGTGAAAGGGTTCTATATTTTTTACGACTCGTTAAAAGGAACGTGAGTTTTGGAGTACGAGTGTTCCGATGTTACAATTCCCTGGATTTGAAAAAATAATTGATGACAGTTTCTAGCCCGATAGAGTTAATAACTCTCACTGCTTCTCAAGAACAAGATTCACAACTAGGTATCGAATTACTTCAGAGCAACTTGTCTTCCTTCATTTTACAGAAAACTGCTGTACCTAGTGCCAAAGCTGTTTTATTCTGCGATGCAACAAAGCACGTCCTTTTCGTCACTGCTCCTTTACGTTGACAAGTTTTTATGCCCCTTCACAATTTCAATCAAGTAACAAACTCTGAGAGGATTCCTGCGTATGGTCACAGACTTGCCAGCCGTGCCAAGGTCATCCTACCCACCATAAGGTATTTTTAACGTATTCCGTACCATCCAAGTAGATTTCTTCACTTTCACATCGCATCTAAGTCCTCACCGCATAGAATGGCTCATATGGCATAGAATGTTGGGATATTTTTGATCAAATTACAACTTTTGTAAATGTTTCAATTTGGAATGGAGAGTTTGGAAATTTTTGTGACACATCTTTGGTATTTTCTAAATATTAATAGAAAGTTTGAAGGTTAGCGACCAAAGAAAACCCATGGGGGAGGACGGTCGGCCATGGGAATAGCCGCGTCTGTGGCTCTCATTTGAGAGGTCATGGGTGAGATTATGGTGACATGTATTGTTTTTTCCTGGGTTTTCCGGGGTCACAGGGCAATTGCTGTTCCTCCGAATTTCTTGTCCCCCCATTTCACCTCACCTCTATTTCGAAAAAAATTCTCGTGGACACTCACATGGTTTCTCCACTCTATAAGTTATTCTTACTAACTTTTTTTCCTCTCATCTACTTCATGCAATCGAGATAAATATTAGGTATCTTATTGCTAATATGAAATATAAAGTAGGCTTTCAGTGATAGCAAAATCTCTTAAGAGCTGGCCGGTATGTGATGGCTGTGAAATTCCATTCAGTTTGTATGGCCAGGAGATACAAAGAAAAAAATCTTCATATTTGAAAAAAGTGTGAGAATTGGAAAATCCGAACTCTTAACAAGAAATATTTCCAAAATGGTTCACCCCAAAAAAACATTTTTTGAAATAAACTGTCTTTTAATGACATTAGGTACATCTTTTGTGTATAGTAAGATTTCGTCTGTCTTTTTACAGTTTACTATTTATGCAAAGGCCACCCAATGACTGGATTATAAAGAGGGCTATTAAGGCCATTCACAGAGTACTAAATATATTATTTCATCTGTCATGAAAATATCCTAAGCATTTATTTTAATCACAATTGTTGGGATATTTTTGATCAAATTACAACTTTTGTAAATGTTTCAATTTGGAATGGAGAGTTTGGAAGTTTTTGTGACACATCTTTGGTATTTTCTAAATGTTAATAGAAAGTTTGAAGGTTAGCGACCAAAGAAAACCCATGGGGGAGGACGGTCGGCCACGGGAATCGAACCCATGACCTCTCGAAAGCTGGCCGCCTGAGCCATTTCGCTCATTGGACTGAAGAGTGGGGACGAGGAGTAATGCCGCAATGTTTATTACATAATGTTATAGATTGAGCGAAGGAATAAATTGTACTCACATTTCTCAATAGGTAGATAAAAAAATATATGTATTATATAAGCTTGCTGCTGAATTGCCCACCATTTTGTTCGAATAGAAAACCCACATGGCAATATTAGGGGTGGTCAAGTGATATCATTATGTTAAGTAGAACTACTTGCTTCCGATCCAATTCTTTTATTTGTAACTTTCCCGTATTGCCAACAGTATCAGCGACAAGTCTATTTTATTTACCTTCTATTAACTGACACACTGCATTTATTATTGTTTTAGTAACAAGATATAATGTTTTAAACCCTTGACATTATTTTAATTTGTATTACAACAGTAAAGTAGTAATACCAGGTTATTATTATTATTATTATTATTATTATTATTATTATTATTATTATTATTATTATTATTATTATTATTATTATTATTATTATTATTATTATTATTATTATTATTATTATTATTATTATTATTATTATTATTATTATTATTATTATTATTATTATTATTATTATTATTATTATTATTATTATTATTATTATTATTATTATTATTATTATTATTATTATTATTATTATTATTATTATTATTATTATTATTATTATTATTATTATTATTATTATTATTATTATTATTATTATTATTATTATTATTATTATTATTATTATTATTATTATTATTATTATTATTATTATTATTATTATTATTATTATTATTATTATTATTATTATTATTATTATTATTATTATTATTATTATTATTATTATTATTATTATTATTATTATTATTATTATGATCATCAACATCACCATCATCTCATCATTTCATCATCATCGTCATTAACATCATTCCTTTTTAGTTTAATGTAAAACCGTGTTGAATTTTCAAACAATTTGCACATCTTCAGTATCGCATTAAAAGAATTCGATGAAAGTGTTTTAATTAGTCATTTTAGGAATCTACACAAACTATTTTGACAAACTCAAATTTTAAATTAAATAGCCACATCCCTGAATACAGTATATATACTTTTGTATACCCCTTTAACGCTATACATGTGTACAACAAATACCTTCAAGAAGTGGACGGTGATTTAGGAACATCTGTGATACACCCCCAGAGTGGGCAAATTAAATTATTTAGGTTTCTATGTAGGTAGCGAGTATGAATCAAACATTGCATGGTAACCTTTTACTTGTAGGGACACAGGAATTTGGCATTTTCAAGCCATATACAGGGCGTAAGGTGGAGGAAGTGACATATTTTGCAAAAATAGAAAGTTATTTTATAAAACCGACTGAGAAAGAAACAGAAGAGGTGGAAAAACACTACTCTGATGTTCATGTAGTAGCAATTGATTATGTGTGCTTTAAGGGGTGAAAATTTCATTTGCAACAATAAGTGTGAGATTTGATACCTGGAAACTGTTTTATGTCACTTCAATACCGGATATGCACACTAAGAGAGCATATCCACACATTTTACCAAACATCTCTATCGGCCGCCGCGTAGAGGTCGCGGGGTCGAGTCCCGCCTTTGGCATGAGTATTTATATGTAAAAATACAGGAAACAAAGTGATCAAATAGAAACAATAAAAAGGTAAAATAAAGAAAAGAAATACATATACATTTTTTTAAAAGAAAAAAAGAACATCTAGGAACTTGCAACCATCTTCATATAACCTTTTTTCAACTCATTTGTTGCTGGGAGGGCAATTTTGACACCAATAAAGATGAAATCTATATATTTCTTTCAAATAGCAAAGTTTCAAACTTAGCTTCCGTTCGGGAATATTCACTTGCAACCTTGATTCAGAGTATCTCAATTTTCTTCAAACTGAAACAAGGGAGAATATTAGAATTCCGGTTGGCAAAGTGTTGCCAACGTATGCACAAAGCGAGGGTGGATTGTTTCATGTCTCTTACTTTTCAATATAAAGTTTGACAATAAGTGAAGCTCCTGGGAAGTTTAAGATGACGCCATTTAGACTAGAAAGTTGTCACTTGGTCTTTCCGATTCTTATTTTTTCGTATCATTTTCAAATAAGAAAAAAAAAAAAAATCCTCCTGATGTGATTTTCAGGGTCACATATAAGGAATTTAGAATCCCTTAACCTGCGATAGGGAAAATTTCGAATCTATTATTTTCGTAAAAAATTGTATGTTTAAATATTATAGGTAAACTTCAGTTTTTTACTTTCTTTTCTACGTACATTACGTAGGGAGGTTATTATATTCCAGTTAAAACAATTGCATATCCAGATTTCACACGAAATATCATCTTTAAGATTCGCTACTCCAAAAAAGGATTTTTAGAAACTGATCTGTATGTGTAAACAGAATAACTTAAAAATGAAAGGTTAAACACCAAAATTGGTATTTACGTTCAGCATGACTCAAGGGTGAGACAGGAGGATTTTTAAGGGAATCCTCCAAACTCTTATATGGAAAGTTTATCCAGCGGGATGGCTCAGATCTTTTCGTCTGTGGTCCGCATTCGGGAGGCCGGGTTCGATTTCCGTGGCCGACCTACCTGACCCATTGGTTTTCCAGGGTCACCAGACGAATGCTGGTGTACCTCGACGCTGCATGGCAGGATGATATGCTGCTGGTAAACACTTTCTCCTTCGGTAGGATGGTTTCCGGTCTCCGGGCATATCTGTTGGAATGTTTCCGGACCACGGCGAGTGGCATGCCGGCTGTATTAACGTGTCGGGGAGTTTGCAACTGGTCTATTGTAGGGACCCTACCCTCTGCACTGTCGTGACTCTTTGGGATGGCTGCCCTCTGTCTCCTCTCACCTCATCCGATCTTCCGAGGATGCCCCACTTAGGGCATAGGTACAATAGACGAAGACTGGCACTCCTGCCGAGTCCCCTCGGTAGCGTAGTCTAATCCATTTTCCGAAAATGTTGATGTTTAAAAAAAAAGATCTAACGATTTGATTAAAATGGCACATATTTAAGATATTGTTGACAAACGAAATGTATATCATTAATTTTCTTTGAATTCCGTTCAAAGTATTCAGTATGGATTCTGTTTGCATAGCTTGTAAATCCTTAGAGACAGAAAACATCCTACATTACACAAAATGTGATACCAAAACATACATTTTACGCCAATACATTTTTATTTTTGCTGGGGACTATTGTTATATGTTTGGATTTTTCAGTACTGCACAAAGATTTAGAAATGTTTTAAAGCACAGACTTTATATTAAAGAACCTTTTCGTGGCTTTGGAATTGCAAGATCTCCATTATTAATGATATTCAGCTGTTTTTCCTCAATTTCACGAAAAGAGTAATCAATTTTACAGCTGGTATATGGCGTGCAGTTCTTAAATATCTGACTGGGTTATTCACTTTGACGAAATGTGTAATGTAGTTAGCTGTTTGTTCAGTTTTAACTGAGTTAAAATTAAGAAAATAGGAAAAATAAACTTTTGTTTAGAGTAGTAAACCTACACATATAAAAGACAGGGTTAGTGACCATCAGTGTTACACAGCTGATTTTATTTTCCTATAAATTTACGCTTCAATTGTTTTGAGAATTAATGCTTGATATATTGTCATAGTTATGGTCCCTTTAAACTGGTTTGATGTTAATTTGGTTGACCCCCTGGTGACATGCTCTGATTTCGAAGCCCAGCTGGTTTGACCTGCCTCTACAAAGGGACAAAGAAACGGGTTAATTAAACGGTAGATTTCAAAGCACCCGACATACTCTGACAGTTGAAAGTGACAAACATGACACATAAGTGTAAAGGTGAACGGTCAAAAATATGTATCTCATATGTTATATTCACACGATTTTCTCTACTGTTCTACAAACTGTTTTTACAAACCATAATTACTTCATGTTAAAAGAGATAAACCTTTGTTAAAATTATCTTACTGCCAATTTTCTAATAAGTGCAGTGGAATATGGGAATAGAGTACACTTTAAGCCATAGTGAAATCTGTTAATAAATTGTCGCTATGTAACAGCTTTGAAATTCCATTCTCTTGCAGTGACTAGGAGGAGAAAGCAAATGTCAAAAGTATAAGCATTTGAAGGTTTTGAAGGTTTAAAACAAATAACAAGGAACATTTAACTTGAAAAAAGAACAGTGTTAGGGATATAACTGTATATATTTGTAGGATTATTCAGCACAGTGTAAAGAACGTAATTACATTACAATTTACTAATAATTTTAGTTAATAAGAGCAGTATGCTTTGAGGTTGTTACTAGCTCCCAGTACTGTTTATTTTCACGAGATCGCGGATTAGATTGTTGTAAGGGGTGAAGCAGGGTGGTTGGTACTTATGGTAACAAGTGTCGTTCACACTTACAAAATTAACAAAATAACAAATGAAGGAATAAATCAGGTTTCTTACAAACCCAAATATTCATTACTTTCTTTTTTATATTAAAAAGAAGTTTAAATAAATTTAATTGAACATTCTGTGATTATCCTTGAATTTCGAATAAATCCATTGCTTGTTTTAATGTGTAATGTGAGTTCGAACGCTTTTTGCAAGGCTAGTGAACACACACTACTTGGCCAACAATTCAGGTACTGAAGCCTTAAAAAATTATGCAAAGTAAAAGATATTGTTTTAATTTAAGGGGATATCCCCGGGAAATTATACAAAATGTAAGATATAATTCTTTCCAATTATATGAAATATGAGACATTGTTTTCATTTAAAGGGATATCCTTGTAAATTATAAAATATTAGGAGACTATGTTAATTTAAGGGAATGTCCTTCCAAATTATACAACTTATAAAATATTGTTTTAATTCAAGGGCATATCCCCGGGAGGTTGTACAAAATATACGAGACAATTTTAAGGAAATATTCTTTCTAAGTTATATGAAATATGAGATATCGTTTTCATTTAAAAGAATGTCCTTCGTAAATTATAGAATACTAAGAGATTATGTTAATTTAAGGGAATGTCCTTTTTAATTATATGAAATATAAGACATTGTTTTAATGTAAATTTAATTTTAATTTTAACTAAAGCCATAGTTTACATATTAATTTTAGGGGGAAAACACATCTTATTTTTTGAAGCTTTTGTTTCTTATTTTGATGTGACTTGAAAGTTATGGATTAGAAGTTGAATGTTGTTTAATAAGTATAAATAAGGTGACAAAAACGG
>CM060947.1:93734734-94045338 GCA_030765055.1 Mantis religiosa | reverse complement strand
TACTAATTTTGGGCTGAAAAAAAAAAGCAAATATGACAGTGAAACATTTTTATTAGCTCTAGTTTCTATGATATACACAAGGTGGAAGTATTACATATTAACGGATTGAGAGAAAAGGATACATTTTAATTACATACATGCTAACAACAATGAAATTGCATTTGTCTTTTTAAACTGGTAATTACATGCTAAGAGTTCTAAATTGCTGGAAAAATACTTCGCAGATAGTCGTGTCTGAAGAGAATCATGTGGTGGCCAATTGACTTCGTCGTCTTTTAGCTTGCCTCTTGTGATGGAGTTCCACAGAAACCCTATACAAAGACCAACAGTAATCCGCAAGCATTACTTCATTCCAGCGCACCTGATAATCTTTGTTCCATAACAGAAATGTCCTGATGGAATCTCTCCCATGTTCATCACTAACAGCTCCACAACTAGGAGGGAAAAAGTCTAGGTGGGAGTGAGAAAATGGATCTTAAGGGACATGTTGCATCCAAGGTTACGGTGTTTTTGCAGCACTGTCACCAAATGCTTGTAGTTGCCATCTACAGTATTTTGACAGGTGTGCCAACTCCTAAAAAAATTCTCCCAAATTTAAAATCTTCACTCTAAACAATGAAATATCACTTTATCTTCAAAATAAGAGCTAATCTATCATTTTATGATGATTTTTGAATTCAGCAGATGTAAATACATGTAAATTCACTATTTTTAAGCTCGAAATATTTTCATTGTTGCCCAGTGTAATCAGCGCGACCTGACGGTTTTAAAACCAAGGTTGCTTTCACCAGTGTTAACTTGTGCACGGCCTCCAAATGCTATTTAATCATATATGCCGTGACTTGTGAGGTTAAGTTTCATTCATATGTTAATGTAGGCCTAGGTGATTTAGGGAATCAAATTGTTTTATTGCTTTTAACAATTTGTGTGAATGTGTGCGTGATGTAATGATTAAAACCCAACGATAACGAGTTAGCACCTTAGATATGTTCCAAAGGAAAACGGCCGCCGATATGACCACTGCAGTTAACGGGGAATATAAATGGAACAAAAGGAAAAATGCAACTCGTGAATTTATCGGTAATTTCGAAACCACTCATGATGACAATTACCTATGATAGCATCACCAGCAGCCAGGTACAAGGAAATATCTGAGAAAACTTGCTAGCGAATCACAAATTTCACAAAATTCGGTTTGGAATGTCTTTAAACTTTTAAAAGGAGAACCCATTACGTAGGGACGGGATATAAAGCAAATTCATATTCCTTCTGTAACTTTAGAACGTATGCTCGCTCGCCAGCTATGTGAGTTAAATGAGGGCACCACTGAAATTAAGTAAGAATTAAATGGAAATTTGTATTCCACGACCTTAAAGTACTTAGGGATCATATATTCCAAATGTTTCCAATTTTTTTATGCTACAAATAACTGTATACGTAACAAATCAGAATAGAAATGTTTTTCATTGTGTCAGGTTTTTGAAAACTTTTTTTTCGCCATATTCATTTTCTGAAAATATTCCACACGGTTCACATTTCTTCCACTTTTTCCGAAATTTGTCATCCCAAAACGTAAACAATCGAATCTTTCATATTTTTTCTTACAGATTTTGTGTTGTTTTATTTTTCATAGCTGTATATAAGTTAAAAACTATACATTTTAGTTCAAAAATTATTTTATTTTGAACAAGGTCAGTAAAATAAAAGTTTATGATAGATTTGTGCATATAATATAAAAGTTTAAAATGTGGTTCGGATTAAAATTGCATCATGTGAAGCATTTGACATAACGTAGCTTAAAATTTAACATCTCTGAAACTAAAAGAGATATCAAACTAAATTTTAAAACCTCTAATATTGATATAAGATAGTATTAGGACAGCATAGAATGGTAAAGAGGGGATTCGGCAATGCGACCAGTCTTGATCTATTGTACCTGTACCCCAAATGGGGCATCCTCGGGAGAAAGAATGAGGCGAGATGAGAGAGAGAGGGTGGCCGATCTTGGACTCACGATAGTGCAGAGGGCAAAATCCCTACAATTTACCAGTTAGAGACTCCCCGGCAGGCCAGTACAACCGGAATTTCCCCACTGTGGTCCTGAAATGGCCCTTAACACCTGCCAGGAGACCGTCCTAACGGAGGAGGAAGTGTTTACCTGGAGCCTATCACCATGCCATGCAACGCCGACAGCTCTACCCTGAAAGAGATCACCAGATGAGAGATGATGTTTTTTGTGTAATTTACGTCCTCCAATATTTAGTCATATCTGACGATGATGCTCCCGGAAAAAACCTTATCCAGGTAACTCACCCTGACCGAGATTCGAACTCGGGACCTCTTGAACGTGAGGCAGACACGCAACCCCTACGCTACTGAGGTGGGCTGAGAGATGATGTGAAATGATAATGTAGATGAAATGGAGGGCATCATCAAAGACAACAACGTGAATAAAAAGTTTTAAAGAAAAAACTTAAAAAGGAACACAATAATTAGATTAGGTGTCTTAGAAAAAGTCATTCTAGACATGTTACCTCAGAGCGTTCAGAAATATCCAACAGAATCATGTAATGCATTAAACATGTATAGAATACTGGAACAGCATACCAAATCACTTGATACATTACAAGCTGCTGGAAAAAAGTAGTAGAATTGTTGTAAATAAAATCCCCAATATTTCTGTAAAACTGTTGAGGTGTCCAAAAGGGGGGGGGGGCACGTAGGTTAGCTTAGGGGACAAAAAGATGGTTACGTAAAGTAGGGTTTCTTAGGTTTGACTGTTTTGATAGAAATGGGGTTTGTGATTGCTGTAATGCAATGTTTAATGGTGACTTATAACAGGGAAGTAGTCTACGACCGCCCTCATATACTTAACAAATAATGAAAAAAGGAAGCGATAAGCGTTAACTCCAACACATGAGTATACACTTGCGTTAGACTAGAATGACGCTAGTGATAAGAGGGTAGAGAGTAGGCGAGTAGAAGTGAAGGGTTTATGTTAGGTAGTCGAGTAAGAGACAATAGGGATTGGGTTAGGTTATAAGAAGATAGAATAGGCGAATAGAAGAGGGTAGGGCTAGGTTAGACAAGGGAAGGGTATAATTGGTGATGATGGTCTGGAATGGAAGTATAACAAAAGTTGATTCACAACATAGCCAATATACTCCTATCTGTAATGAACATTGAGGAACTTGAAAACATATTGTAATAAACTCTAAATTCTGGAAAAACCCACTAAATACAACAAGATGTCCACTAAAAGAACATAGTTTAGCGATTTTTAAAATTAAAGTTCTCAAAGTAGACAATTCGTATTGGTGGATGAACGAAATGGGTTAAAAGAGTCCATGGAGATTAGAGTTACCCACATGTAACTTTCACGATAAGGGGAAAACTCCCGGGAAAATCTTGATTCAGATAACTTACGCTGACTCAGATTCGAACTAAAGTCCTATTAAATGTGAAGCAGAAACGCTACCATCACGCTAAAAGCAGAGACGCTACCATCACGCTAAAGAGGGGGAATAATTTACCGGTGACATCACGCTGTCTCTCTTACATCTGAGAACCTTAAGATAAATATATATATCTTGTATTTTGTGAAAATATCATCTTAAATCCTCTTCATTCTGAATGACTTTTACATAACTGGATACCATAAGAAATAAACAAAATCTTACTTCATAAAAATGTAGATCTTGATAAAACATAATGTATTGTGTGGAAGGAACCATTTCCAAGATATTTCTTGAGAAATTCTGAATTTTCCAATAATTATTCTCAATTGGAAAGTCATCATTCATGTTTTTAATCTCACTACTAAGGGCCGGAGAGATGTGCGTTCGCATGCGATACAAGTTAGCTGCACACAGAGTATGAATGACGTCAGATGTACAGCACGTCCATCAGATATGTAAACTTCGATAACAACGTAATGTAGTACTCATCGAGCCAGTGAAGCATTGCCTTGCAAGGGTATGCAGACGCAAGGTCAAGGTGCATTATAACCTGTTTTACTTCCTCTCGCTGTGAGGCAGTTGTTATGGTCAGGTTATTACTATTAGACAGAGCGTTGAGGTATATTGACCTTCAGGTGACCAGCGCTACTATCGTTCCTCATTAGGTCTTATCTGGTCGATTAGAAGAGTGAAATATTAGTAAGTTGACGTACAGTAAGTTACGAAAACAAATAGAGTGATTGGAAGCTGCATGTGTCCTATATGATATGTTTCCTCGCGCCTGCCGATGTATGACACATTGCTGTCCAGAATACATAATTATATCTGAGCCAAGTATACAAACGCTGAACTCGCCGTGTATGTGCGATAAGCTGAGGTAAACATATCTGTATTGCGAATATTTTCCGATACGTCGTCTCTCTTTGCCATGTAGTACCTGTAGTTGTTTACATGCCCGAGCGAAATAGTAGAGTCCATGTGCAGTATACCTATGGAAAAACGCACGGGCCTCTAGCCTTAACTCATTACCATGTAAAGAGGATGGAATTTCAAAATTATCTCATAACGACCAGCTCCTTATAGATTTGAATATCGCTTAAAGCTTATTGTAGCTGCATACTCCTGAATTTGTTTTATTTTTAAACTATGAAAACTCTTTAACTGCTGTGGTTCTAAGCGCACTGTTCTAAAATGAGCGTGAAAGACCCGTAACTTTGTTCTTTTACGTGCCGTAAATATACGACTCTGAACCACCGCTTTCCTTCCAAAGGAAGCTATGTTAAAGATTTTTACTCACGAAAAAATCCATCGCCCTCCGCCGTGTTCGAACCTGCGACCTCGAGAACCAGAAGCAGCATCTTCCCTAAACCATGGAGGTTGACCGCATATTTCCTTTGCCCACAAGAAAATTAGCTTAAACGATAATTTCTGCAAAAGTTTATCTCGGATAACACGAAGGAGAGAGAGAGAGAGAGAGAGAGAGAGAGAGAGAGAGAGAGAGAGAGAGAGAGAGAGAGAGAGAGAGAGAGAGAGAGAGAGAGAGAGAGAGAGAGAGGAGAGAGAGAGAGAGAGAGAGAGAGAGAGAGAGAGAGAGAGAGAGAGAGAGAGAGAGAGAGAGAGAGAGAGATGAGAGAGAGAGAGAGAGAGAGAGAGAGAGAGAGAGAGAGAGAGAGAGAGAGAGAGAGAGAGAGAGAGAGAGAGAGATAAGCATATATGCGGAGAATATGTCAAATGTAGAGGAAGGCATTTGACAGCAACACGTCAAAAGCTTAACCATATTAATAAATTGAACAAGGCAACTTTGTTCTGTGACTCAAAATCCGCCTCACAAGCAATAACAAATCAATACTACCCATCTCTTTGGTGTGTGGGCGTAGTTGATCTGCCTCACATTCAATAAGCCCCAGGTTACCTGGAGTTACCTAAAGGAGTTACCTGGATAATATTCTTTTTCGAGATTTTTTTTCTGCTGAAAGATGAATTATTATAAGCCTCATGGACCCTGAACGCATTTGAGCTTCTTTTCATTCACCGCCCAACATGACGTAGCCACTTAGAAGCCGTTTAATATACTTGAGTATATCAATACTCAAGTAATAGTAAAATAAAGAAAATACTCCATTCGTTTAAGCTACTTAAAAAGTCATGTAGTGGATCCCAGCACACGTAGGAATAGTTGAAAATGAACAGGCGGATATGTTGTCCAAAAAATTCAATAAGAAGTATTTAAAAATGTAGGTGCCTATAAAAATACATTATCATCTTTGAAGAAAAGAAATGAAACGCTGTATATCCATAAAGAATTCAGTAATAATATTCCACGTAACTACAGATCATGACTGCATAGCCGCACAACTTTATAAGATAGGTGCACACAGTTAATTAAAAGTCACATACCACCTGAAGCATGGAGCGGATTAACACGAAACTCAGAGTTAGTCAAACATTATATTACCGAGTTCTGAAGTAACTGTAAATTTTTGTTTTCCACAACAATGGCTCGGTAGGAGAGTACGTAGTGATGAAAGAGATCCCAGACTGGACGTCTTTAGTGGGGTAATATAAAATCAGTGCTATAGCTTACAACTTAGAAGTTCTGGAGAATCAAATAAGGAAACGACGAGAGATAGGATTTCTATAATGGAATGTCATATTTTCGGGCAGCTGAGGGCTACCAGTTTGAACACAAATTTGAAGTCAGCTGCATTTGGTTCTTCATTTTATTGGTTTGCTTTCCTATTGTGACTATTTGTTGAAAAGCCGGTGGCAGTGTGGTATCCGAATACTTAAAAGGGGCCTGATGAGAGCACTCTTCTTGTAAAATTATTGTTATAAACGCCTATTCTTTAATCTATTTCATGTTAATCCATATACAATTTTGTAAAAATGGTTTCATTACACATTTCCTTGTAGTTACTTCGGGATTGGAAAATTCAGGAGACTTAATGGCTGGTGAAAATTTTAAAAAGCGGGTTACTATGTGATAATTTCAAGATGCCGTTCTCTGTGGACAACAGATAAAAAATCAGTTCTCATTTTAGAAAAGTATAAATATTTAAAAAAGCGAACATGAAACAAGGAATATCTGTGAAATGATTTACTCAAATAAAGAAATAAATAGTTGAATAAATACGTATAATTTTATGTAAGTTGTGATACAGAAATTGTGTTTGTGAGAACACATTGAATAAATCAATTCATATGATAAAATTAAATATGAATATTTTGTAAATTTGTGTTAAACGTTAAGGGTTTTGGTTTGGCAATAGATTAAGGGTGTAGTTTGGCTCGGGGTAAGTACGATAATTAGTGACGGTTGGTTTTTAGGCAAATGCGTAGAAGGGTTCGGTCGATTACGTAGGTAAGGGGTGAAAGTATCCAAGGTTGTCAGATTAGGTATGGCAGGCTAGCTTGGGATTCTTGAAATGGGAGAGAGTATTTCTTAGAAATTTATAGAGAGACTTAAGCATGGAAAAAAGCAAATTTCAGAAATGCAAAAATGAGCTGGCAGCATTAGATTAGAAGCTACTAGTAAGGTTTTAAGAGTCATTATCAAAAGGGAATGGTTATTAGGAGAATTTTGAAGCTTATTGGCTCATTCTGGGCATACTCTTAGAACACTTCTGGTCGAATCGCTGGTTGGACAAGACGTAGCTGGTAGGCGGAGGGTCATTTTTGCCTCAAGGGTAGAACCGCCCGTTATCGCTTGCAAACTCCCAGTGAATCACACTTTCAAAATTGTACCGCACACACAACATTACTTTGGGACCGAACTGATTTTTTTAAAACGATGACTAACAGGTTGGCGGGGATCAAGTCACTGTTTCGAGGCTATCCATTTTCCATCACAGGTGACAATTCTTCGGACAAATCTATCTTCCACAGAATTACGGATAAGCTGATGACAAATATCCACTCTACGTTCAGCTTGTTGAGGTGTCAGTTCATGAGGTACATATCTATAGCTTCTGTATGATTTTCTAAGTGTCTTAATGTGGCGATGTATGATATCTTTGGATTCATCAAGTTCTTCTGAAAGCCTACGGATACTTTACTGCAGATTTTCTAGTAAAACTTGGAATATTTTCAATATTCCATACCTTAGGTCTTCCAGAACGTCGTAAATATTTACTGTTTTCGTCTCCATTGTTGAAACGTTGGAACCATGGTTGTGTCACACGCTCACTAACGACACCTTCTCCTTCCACTTCATATATTCTTCGAGTTGCGGTATCAGCTTTTTAATCAAAATCGTTACAACCATTTGGAGAAAATCAAAGCTTTTGTAAAATGTTCATTTGGGGATGTTTTTGAAAATCTTTATTTCACGTCCTTGGAAAATGCGGCACTTAAATACTAAATTTGGTGTTTCACCGTGTTTTCGTATTTGAGTTACGCTGTTCTCTCTCTCTCTCTCTCTCTCTCTCTCTCTCTCTCTCTCTCTCTCTCTCTCTCTCTCTCTCTCTCTCTCTCTCTCTCTCTCTCTCTCACACACACACACACACACACACACACATGCATAGGGGTCATTTTAGAAAGTTTATCTGGATTCACGAGATCTAAAACATATGTTTCTAGTGAAATATCGGTATTGGAGTTTTAAATGGAGTGCTATACCTTCTGTAAATATTGTTTTGATAGTAGCCTATATTCGGCTAGTATGAAGAAATGATAAATTTCTATCAATTAATTAAAATAATAAGAGTTAAATGATGAAGCCTGGGACTCAAGTACTTATGATAGTAAGTCGCCACAAATGGTGTATCTCGAGTGCGAGAGCCTCTAGTGGTCTACCGGGGAAATATTAGTCAAGTGGAGAATTTAATATCAGGACGGCACGTTGGCCATGGTAGCTCAATGGGTTAGAGCGACTGGACGGAAACCAGCAGATCCGTGGTTCAAATCCTGGCCATAGGATTGAATTTTTCATGTTGGCTCTATCTATCTAGCCTATATTCGGCTAGTATGAAGAAATGATTAATTTCCATCAATTAACTAAAATTATTTTACTTGTTGAGAAAGTAAAAAAATGCGTTGAACTCACACGACTTTCTCTACTCTTGTACAAACTATTCTTACAACACTTGTTACTTTATTAACAGAGATAAACATTATCTTATTGCTAATTTCCTGAAGGGAATACAGGATTGCAGAGAGTGAGCTTTAAGCGTTGTTAAATTTTTAGCAGGTGTTTGCTTAATGGTGTCTATGAAATTCCGTTCTTTGTGCATGGGCAATATATTAAAAATATTATGACTTCCCATTTGGTAAAAGTATAATTTTTAAAAAAATCAGTGAAATAACAAGGAATGCCTCCAAAATTGTCCATCGAAGACAAATCGAATATTTAGCTTAAACTGTATTTTGTACCGAGCTCTGTATTTTATGTGTAGTAAGATTTTGTCTTCTCTATTACGGTTTAGCAATTATGCAGAAATCATCTGAATGAAGAGGATCTCTGAAGATATTTCCAGAAAATCTAAAATGCAGGTATCATTTCTCATGAAAGTATTGTGACTGTATTAAACTCACTCTATTTGTCACTCAAATAGTTAGCCCAATGTTAACTCACAGCCACCTTTATTTTTTCAAATGCACAGAGCAAACATGTCTCTTTCCACAGCACTGTCCTTTCTCATGCCTCTGTTGCTACACAAATGTTGCTTGTAGCTTCTTGACGCTCACTTAACCCACTGTTTGTAGACTAACACAGATACTCACTACTTGCCGATTCTCAAACGACTAACTGTTATTTTAACAGTATTCTGGCAGGCCGACTCTCTCACAGTTACACAACTTTGCTGTTCACTGGTCAACTTATGACTCGCAAGTGTCTGAGGTTGGTTTTGTATCCCCTTTATAGCCTACTAGTCACAGAAGTGTTCTGGAAACGAAAATGGAAAAATTGTTGAGGTCGAATCTTCTAGATCTGCTGAAATCGAACACCCTGAAAAACAGCAGTGCGGTGCAACATTGAGGCTCGCACTTCTGGTTCAATGATTACAGCTAGCGGCTGACCTTAAATGTTTAATTCGGAGCGCCAAAAAAAAAAGTGGAATGGGGTAACTCACAGATAATATCTTTACGGTAGGCATTTGCCGCCTCCGTGACACTAACTTAAACTTGCAATATTTTAATTAAATTTTTAGGACAATTTCTGAGAAAATCAAAATATTCGAGAAATGTTCCATGTAGAGTGACTTTCTCTGCCCATTCTTTTCAAAGTATTTATATACAATCACATTGCTCTGCAACTTTCTTTGTATATGTTTTCACGTTTCCTTATGGATATTACAATGCAGTTACCTAAATTAAAGGCCAATTTGAAAAAAAAGCTGGTCACTAAGCAATAGTTTTGAAATATAATTGTCTTTTGATGGTCCCAAGATATAAAACTTACAGTTGAAAACGAATAAGTACTCATTTAAAAAGCAATAACAAGAATATTTCGGAAAGGTAACGCTAGAAAAGATTTAACATGGCACAGATAAATTGGACGCTTTAATAGCTTTACATTTTTGCGTAGCGGCGCCGGGGTAGCGCAGTAGTTTCGTTCGCAGCTCCCGTGCAAAGGGTCCCCAGTTCGATTACCGGCTCTGGGGTGGCGATTTTAAGTCTTCCCTATCCACGCCTTAACCTCTGTCTAGCAAATGTGAAGTGTTTCCTATGCCCAACGTGGTTCGGAGTCGGTATAAGCTGTAGGTCCTCTCGCCTCGCCGAAATCTTCACTATCACCCTATCATTTGAGGTATTGGGCCCGCCCTCTGGGTGCCTCCACCTGAGAAATGGGTCCGGTCATCACATGGTGGGGCGTGGTTACCCCAAAGGCCAAGGTTCCCTTGTGGGGAGGGTTGGTAACTAACCAACATTTTTGAGTAGTAAAATTTTGTGTGTTTCTTATGGTTTACGGGTTATAAAAGTGACTCCAAAGATGAAAACGACTTTCGAGGCCATCTCAGAAAATTCAACATGTGCATTTCCTTTGTCAATAGCCCTGCCAATATATTAAAGATATAACTTTTTTTCTAAAAATGCTTGCTTGTTAATTAAACATTTTTATTAACTCGCACTTTGTCTCTTTGTATGTTCGGTACAAGTTTTTGCAGTAGATTGTAAATTAACTTCAGGACGAGCTAGCAACTTTAAGTTTTAAACATCGCTCAGAACTAAATGAAAATCTAACGTTAATTCGCTTTCAGAAAAATTCCTACCTCAAACTACTTTTACATTAAAGGTTCTGAAAGTTTTTATAAAAAATAGGTTTAATGATTTTAATTAAAACTCCACATGTTAAAGAAATTTTGAGGAGAAATGAAATGTGTATCTTGAACTTTCTAGAAATGACCTTCGAACTGCTATGAACATTTAAGCATAGATCAGCACTGAATGAAAATCAAAGGGATAGACAAAGATTTTATTAGCTTTAATCATATAAATAACATCTTGTTTTTACTAAACTGAATATACCACGTTTTAATATGTATTAAAAACTCTTAAGGAATTTCTTCTAGCCCATACAGATTTACTTGCGCTAGCAATAAATAATAATGAGAGTAGGGAGTAGCAGAAACCCCACACGATAGTTCATATTGTTTACATTGCAATGAAATTGTTAATGACTTAGGTGAACTATTCACACTTTAGTTGTCTTTTTGCATACGCCCCAATGTTTACGTTTTAAATTGTACAAATATTTTCATAGCTGTTAATAATTTACAACATCAGATGTTCAAGACAATATATATCAGGTTTGGAATCTGTTTGAGGCTGGAATAAATTATTTTATATTTTTAGCCCTTTTAAGTTCGTGATATATTATACCATTTTTAAATTTGTTTTTATTCAGGAGACCTCGTGATGTGTATGTGCAGTGAAATCTCGATTACATATGATTCTAGTCTTGTAATGCTGTGTCTACATGGAGATAAGAAAGAGAAGCAAAACGAAGGGATACTGGTGAGGTAAGACCCCATTAATAATGGAGAGATACTCTCTCGCTGTTTCACCTTAGCTCCTCACTTTTATAATCCAGGCAATTTCACCAGGAAACGAATAAAAAGGGATTCGAACCAGAAGAGCTTACCTATTTTATGATCTCATGTGTCACTGGATGAATTTTAAACGTCACATTATCCTTAACGTTATACCTTTAAAATGACTTACGAGCGAGTTAACTCGACAAGTGAGTTGAATTTCCAAACTTTGGCTTTTGCTGCGTGCACTAACACAAACACAACTTCGTATATAACAAATACTGTACTTTATTGAATCTAAATGTGAAAGGGTTCTATATTTTTTACGACTCGTTAAAAGGAACGTGAGTTTTGGAGTACGAGTGTTCCGATGTTACAATTCCCTGGATTTGAAAAAATAATTGATGACAGTTTCTAGCCCGATAGAGTTAATAACTCTCACTGCTTCTCAAGAACAAGATTCACAACTAGGTATCGAATTACTTCAGAGCAACTTGTCTTCCTTCATTTTACAGAAAACTGCTGTACCTAGTGCCAAAGCTGTTTTATTCTGCGATGCAACAAAGCACGTCCTTTTCGTCACTGCTCCTTTACGTTGACAAGTTTTTATGCCCCTTCACAATTTCAATCAAGTAACAAACTCTGAGAGGATTCCTGCGTATGGTCACAGACTTGCCAGCCGTGCCAAGGTCATCCTACCCACCATAAGGTGTTTTTAACGTATTCCGTACCATCCAAGTAGATTTCTTCACTTTCACATCGCATCTAAGTCCTCACCGCATAGAATGGCTCATATGGCATAGAATGTTGGGATATTTTTGATCAAATTACAACTTTTGTAAATGTTTCAATTTGGAATGGAGAGTTTGGAAATTTTTGTGACACATCTTTGGTATTTTCTAAATATTAATAGAAAGTTTGAAGGTTAGCGACCAAAGAAAACCCATGGGGGAGGACGGTCGGCCATGGGAATCGCCGCGTCTGTGGCTCTCATTTGAGAGGTCATGGGTGAGATTATGGTGACATGTATTGTTTTTTCCTGGGTTTTCCGGGGTCACAGGGCAATTGCTGTTCCTCCGAATTTCTTGTCCCCCCATTTCACCTCACCTCTATTTCGAAAAAAATTCTCGTGGACACTCACATGGTTTCTCCACTCTATAAGTTATTCTTACTAACGTTTTTTCCTCTCATCTACTTCATGCAATCGAGATAAATATTAGGTATCTTATTGCTAATATGAAATATAAAGTAGGCTTTCAGTGATAGCAAAATCTCTTAAGAGCTGGCCGGTATGTGATGGCTGTGAAATTCCATTCAGTTTGTATGGCCAGGAGATACAAAGAAAAAAATCTTCATATTTGAAAAAAGTGTGAGAATTGGAAAATCCGAACTCTTAACAAGAAATATTTCCAAAATGGTTCACCCCAAAAAAAAATTTTTTGAAATAAACTGTCTTTTAATGACATTAGGTACATCTTTTGTGTATAGTAAGATTTCGTCTGTCTTTTTACAGTTTACTATTTATGCAAAGGCCACCCAATGACTGGATTATAAAGAGGGCTATTAAGGCCATTCACAGAGTACTAAATATATTATTTCATCTGTCATGAAAATATCCTAAGCATTTATTTTAATCACAATTGTTGGGATATTTTTGATCAAATTACAACTTTTGTAAATGTTTCAATTTGGAATGGAGAGTTTGGAAGTTTTTGTGACACATCTTTGGTATTTTCTAAATGTTAATAGAAAGTTTGAAGGTTAGCGACCAAAGAAAACCCATGGGGGAGGACGGTCGGCCACGGGAATCGAACCCATGACCTCTCGAAAGCTGGCCGCCTGAGCCATTTCGCTCATTGGACTGAAGAGTGGGGACGAGGAGTAATGCCGCAATGTTTATTACATAATGTTATAGATTGAGCGAGGGAATAAATTGTACTCACATTTCTCAATAGGTAGATAAAAAAATATATGTATTATATAAGCTTGCTGCTGAATTGCCCACCATTTTGTTCGAATAGAAAACCCACATGGCAATATTAGGGGTGGTCAAGTGATATCATTATGTTAAGTAGAACTACTTGCTTCCGATCCAATTCTTTTATTTGTAACTTTCCCGTATTGCCAACAGTATCAGCGACAAGTCTATTTTATTTACCTTCCATTAACTGACACACTGCATTTATTATTGTTTTAGTAACAAGATATAATGTTTTAAACCCTTGACATTAATTTAATTTGTATTACAACAGTAAAGTAGTAATACCAGGTTATTATTATTATTATTATTATTATTATTATTATTATTATTATTATTATTATTATTATTATTATTATTATTATTATTATTATTATTATTATTATTATTATTATTATTATTATTATTATTATTATTATTATTATTATTATTATTATTATTATTATTATTATTATTATTATTATTATTATTATTATTATTATTATTATTATTATTATTATTATTATTATTATTATTATTATTATTATTATTATTATTATTATTATTATTATTATTATGATCATCAACATCACCATCATCTCATCATTTCATCATCATCGTCATTAACATCATTCCTTTTTAGTTTAATGTAAAACCGTGTTGAATTTTCAAACAATTTGCACATCTTCAGTATCGCATTAAAAGAATTCGATGAAAGTGTTTTAATTAGTCATTTTAGGAATCTACACAGACTATTTTGACAAACTCAAATTTTAAATTAAATAGCCACATCCCTGAATACAGTATATATACTTTTGTATACCCCTTTAACGCTATACATGTGTACAACAAATACCTTCAAGAAGTGGACGGTGATTTAGGAACATCTGTGATACACCCCCAGAGTGGGCAAATTAAATTATTTAGGTTTCTATGTAGGTAGCGAGTATGAATCAAACATTGCATGACAACCTTTTACTTGTTAGGACACAGGAATTTGGCATTTTCAAGCCATATACAGGGCGTAAGGTGGAGGAAGTGACATATTTTGCAAAAATAGAAAGTTATTTTATAAAACCGACTGAGAAAGAAACAGAAGAGGTGGAAAAACACTACTCTGATGTTCATGTAGTAGCAATTGATTATGTGTGCTTTAAGGGGTGAACATTTCATTTGCACCAATAAGTGTGAGATTTGATACCTGGAAACTGTTTTATGTCACTTCAATACCGGATATGCACACTAAGAGAGCATATCCACACATTTTACCAAACATCTCTATCGGCCGCCGCGTAGAGGTCGCGGGGTCGAGTCCCGCCTTTGGCATGAGTATTTATATGTAAAAATACAGGAAACAAAGTAATCAAATAGAAACAATAAAAAGGTAAAATAAAGAAAAGAAATACATATATATTTTTTTTAAAAGAAAAAAAGAACATCTAGGAACTTGCAACCATCTTCATATAACCTTTTTTCAGCTCATTTGTTGCTGGGAGGGCAATTTTGACACAATAAAGATGAAATCTATATATTTCTTTCAAATAGCAAAGTTTCAAACTTAGCTTCCGTTCGGGAATATTCACTTGCAACCTTGATTCAGAGTATCTCAATTTTCTTCAAACTGAAACAAGGGAGAATATTAGAACTCCGGTTGGCAAAGTGTTGCCAACGTATGCACAAAGCGAGGGTGGATTGTTTCATGTCTCTTACTTTTCAATATAAAGTTTGACAATAAGTGAAGCTCCTGGGAAGTTTAAGATGACGCCATTTAGACTAGAAAGTTGTCACTTGGTCTTTCCGATTCTTATTTTTTCGTATCATTTTCAAATAAGAAAAAAAAAAAAAAAATCCTCCTGATGTGATTTTCAGGGTCACATATAAGGAATTTAGAATCCCTTAACCTGCGATAGGGAAAATTTCGAATCTATTATTTTCGTAAAAAATTGTATGTTTAAATATTATAGGTAAACTTCAGTTTTTTACTTTCTTTTCTACGTACATTACGTAGGGAGGTTATTATATTCCAGTTAAAACAATTGCATATCCAGATTTCACACGAAATATCATCTTTAAGATTCGCTACTCCAAAAAAGGATTTTTAGAAACTGATCTGTATGTGTAAACAGAATAACTTAAAAATGAAAGGTTAAACACCAAAATTGGTATTTACGTTCAGCATGACTCAAGGGTGAGACAGGAGGATTTTTAAGGGAATCCTCCAAACTCTTATATGGAAAGTTTATCCAGCGGGATGGCTCAGATCTTTTCGTCTGTGGTCCGCATTCGGGAGGCCGGGTTCGATTTCCGTGACCGACCTACCTGACCCATTGGTTTTCCAGGGTCACCAGACGAATGCTGGTGTACCTCGACGCTGCATGGCAGGATGATATGCTGCTGGTAAACACTTTCTCCTTCGGTAGGATGGTTTCCGGTCTCCGGGCATATCTGTTGGAATGTTTCCGGACCACGGCGAGCGGCATGCCGGCTGTATTAACGTGTCGGGGAGTTTGCAACTGGTCTATTGTAGGGACCCTACCCTCTGCACTGTCGTGACTCTTTGGGATGGCTGCCCTCTATCTCCTCTCACCTCATCCGATCTTCCGAGGATGCCCCACATAGGGCATAGGTACAATAGACGAAGACTGGCACTCCTGCCGAGTCCCCTCGGTAGCGTAGTCTAATCCATTTTCCGAAAATGTTGATGTTTAAAAAAAATCTAACGATTTGATTAAAATGGCACATATTTAAGATATTGTTGACAAACGAAATGTATATCATTAATTTTCTTTGAATTCCGTTCAAAGTATTCAGTATGGATTCTGTTTGCATAGCTTGTAAATCCTTAGAGACAGAAAACATCCTACATTACACAAAATGTGATACCAAAACATACATTTTACGCCAAATATATTTTTATTTTTGCTGGGGACTATTGTTATATGTTTGGATTTTTCAGTACTGCACAAAGATTTAGAAATGTTTTAAAGCACAGACTTTATATTAAAGAACCTTTTCGTGGCTTGGGAATTGCAAGATCTCCATTATTAATGATATTCAGCTGTTTTTCCGCAATTTCACGAAAAGAGTAATCAATTTTACAGCTGGTATATGGTGCGCAGTTCTTAAATATCTGACTGGGTTATTCACTTTGACGAAATGTGTAATGTAGTTAGCTGTTTGTTCAGTTTTAACTGAGTTAAAATTAAGAAAATAGGAAAAATAAACTTTTGTTTAGAGTAGTAAACCTACACATATAAAAGACAGGGTTAGTGACCATCAGTGTAACACAGCTGATTTTATTTTCCTATAAATTTACGCTTCAATTGTTTTGAGAATTAATGCTTGATATATTGTCATAGTTATGGTCCCTTTAAACTGGTTTGATGTTAATTTGGTTGACCCCCTGGTGACATGCTCTGATTTCGAAGCCCAGCTGGTTTGACCTGCCTCTACAAAGGGACAAAGAAACGGGTTAATTAAACGGTAGATTTCAAAGCACCCGACATACTCTGACAGTTGAAAGTGACAAACATGACACATAAGTGTAAAGGTGAACGGTCAAAAATATGTATCTCATATGTTATATTCACACGATTTTCTCTACTGTTCTACAAACTGTTTTTACAAACCATAATTACTTCATGTTAAAAGAGATAAACCTTTGTTAAAATTATCTTATTGCCAATTTTCTAATAAGTGCAGTGGAATATGGGAATAGAGTACACTTTAAGCCATAGTGAAATCTGTTAATAAATTGTCGCTATGTAACAGCTTTGAAATTCCATTCTCTTGCAGTGACTAGGAGGAGAAAGCAAATGTCAAAAGTATAAGCATTTGAAGGTTTAAAACAAATAACAAGGAACATTTAACTTGAAAAAAGAACAGTGTTAGGGATATAACTGTATATATTTGTAGGATTATTCAGCACAGTGTAAAGAACGTAATTACATTACAATTTACTAATAATTTTAGTTAATAAGAGCAGTATGCTTTGAGGTTGTTACTAGCTCCCAGTACTGTTTATTTTCACGAGATCGCGGATTAGATTGTTGTAAGGGGTGAAGCAGGGTGGTTGGTACTTATGGTAACAAGTGTCCATCACACTTACAAAATTAACAAAATAACAAATGAAGGAATAAATCAGGTTTCTTACAAACCCAAATATTCATTACTTTCTTTTTTATATTAAAAGGAATTTTTAAATAAATTTTATTGAACATTGTGTGATTATCCTTGAATTTCGAATAAATCCATTGCTTGTTTTAATGTGTAATGTGAGTTCGAATGCTTTTTGCAAGGCTAGTGAACACAGACTACTTGGCCAACAATTCAGGTACTGAAGCCTTCATAAATTATGCAACGTATAAGATATTGTTTTAATTTAAGGGAATATCCCCCGGAAATTATACAAAATGTAAGAGATAATTCTTTCCAATTATATGAAGTATGAGACATTGTTTTCATTTAAAGGGCTATCCTTGTAAATTATAAAATATTAGGAGATTATGTTAATTTAAGGGAATGTCCTTCCAAATTATACAACATATAAGATATTGTTTTAATTCAAGGGCATATCCCCGGGAAGTTATACAAAATATACGAAACAATTTTAAGGAAATATGAAAATTGAAATATGAGACATCGTTTTCATTTAAAAGAATGTCCTTCGTAAATTATAGAATACTAGGAGATTACGTTAATTTAAGGGAATATCTTTTTAATTATATGAAATATAAGACGTTGTTTCAATATAAATTTAATTTTAACTAAAGCCATAATTTACAAAGCAATTTTGGGGGAAAAACACATCTTATTTTTTGAAGCTTTTGTTTCTATTCTGATGTGACTTGAAAGTTATGGATTGCAAGTTGAATGTGTTTAATAAGTATAAATAAGGTGACAAAAACGGAATGTTTGTAATGATAGTGGCAGCCACGAGGAATTGGTAGAGAATTATTTAAATAATGGTACATCCGTCATTGTTTCTTAAATGCCAAGTTGTAAGGTTTCCATTATGTATGAATAAAATGTTTTCTTACATCACTCTTAGTTTTACTGGACTGTTCAAATATTCCCGTGTCACTCTGTACTACCTGGATTATCTGAAGTTGCCTATTAAACTCCAGTGAATGGTTAGTTAATTTATCTTCCTTGTTGTTTATGAAATAATTACCTAATTATCTATAGGTGTGTTATAGTTAATCCTCTCCTTTCTCCATCATCATTTTAATTTCGTTCAGTTGTGCCTGTTTCTGAATGCATGTGAAAATCCCCTAATATTGTCACCCGAGCGTCGGAACACCCTATAGACTGGGCGAGCAGCAGACGGGTCGGTGTTCGCCCCGTTTGTCTTATAGCGTTAAGAAGGGATGGCTGGAACAAAAAACATCACGGCGCCGTCTGTTTCTGTTCCACCTGTGTTCTCGAAATTACGGGATATTTCCTCTAATCTGGAACCTTCCGATCGACCCGCTGGCCCTATATAAGCAGCACGTCGAGTTGGTGAGTCAGTCAGTTCTTGGTGTAAGGATGCAGTGCTAGTGTACGACGAGAAGACTGTGTGAGAGCATCGGAAGATTGTACGTAATTACGAGTGCAAGTGAAATTGTAACGGACGAACTGGTGAATCGTAATTGTGTGCATTACGTAATTCTGTGTAATTGGCAAGAGTTTAACTGTAATTCGGTGGAAATAAAGAACATTTTTGAGTGGTGTAATTGGACTTTTAATTTCACGAACCCACAAAGTCACAATTGGTGTCAGGAGTGCGATATAACACATGGAGGCAGCATTAGAAAAGATTTTAGCGGAACTGAAAGAAATGAAGACGGCAAATGAAAACCTCGCTGCAAAAATAGAAGCGGCAAACGACAACATCACCGCAGAGTTGAAGCAAATGAAGACGGCCAACGACAACATCACCGAGAAGATGGAAGAAATAAAGAGCGAATTGACCACAGAAATGAGGGCAGCGAACGACAGTCTGGCCACGGAAATGAAGGAGGCGAACGAGGTCCTCGCCGCCAAGTTTGAGGAACGGTTGGCCGGCGTGAGGGATGACGTCACGAATCTGGGCAAGCGGATGGGTCAAGTAGACGACCGCCTTAATGATTTAGAGGAAAAGGCCGACAACATCGCAAAACCCCTCACGCGCCTGACGGAGGAACACTGGCCTTATGTGTGGACAGAGGACGCCGAAAACGCTTTCCAGCACCTAAAGGAGACCCTGTGCAGTTCTCCAATTTTGGGTTTCCCACAACCGGGTGGCGCCTTCATTGTGGACACCGACGCCAGCGACCATTGCATTGGAGGTGTCCTATCGCAGATCCAGGACGGCCATGAGCGGGTGATAGCCTACTACAGCAAGACGCTATCCAAGGCAGAGAAGAACTACTGCGTCACCCGACGGGAGTTACTGGCGGTGGTAAAGACCTTGGAGCACTTGCATAAGTACCTGTACGGTCAGCCATTCCACCTGAGGACTGACCATTCTGCCCTAACCTGGCTATTGAGCTTTAAGAACCTGGAAGGCCAGACGGCACGTTGGGTCCAGAGGCTGCAGGAGTACGACTTCACCTCGGAACATCGTAGAGGGAAGAGCCACGGTAACGCAGACGCCATGTCCCGAAGACCCTGTCCAGTAGAGTGCGGCCAGTGCACAAGAGTGGAAGAGAAGGAGCGTGTCGCAGTAGTCCGAGTAGTTGTGGCAGTGCCTGCGGACGGCTGGGATAGCGCAGGCCTGAGGAGGGAGCAGCTGGCGGACGCAGACTTGGGGCCACTCTTGAGGGAAGTGGAGGCAGGGACAAGACCAACCTGGGAGGACATCGCACCAAGGGGCGCCACCTACAAGTCGTACTGGGCCCAATGGGACTCGCTGAAGACCAGAGAGGGCGTGCTGTTCCGGGTATGGGAGTCACCCGATGGGAAGGCGCAGAGAGAACAGTTGGTACTTCCCCGGAGTAAGGTCCCGGAAGTCTTGGAGGAAGTGCACGCCGGTACTTCAGGAGGACACCTGGGAGCGAACCGAATGATTCACAAACTACGGCAGCGCTACTTCTGGCTGAGACTCCGAGCAGATGCTGGTGGTACACCTGGACCGCCTGGCACGCTACGATGGTGCTGTTCGGGACAACCAGCTTTGAGGAGAGAGCAGTGTCACCCGAGCGTCGGAACACCCTATAGACTGGGCGAGCAGCAGACGGGTCGGTGTTCGCCCCGCCCCCTCGTTTGTCTTATAGCGTTAAGAAGGGATGGCTGGGACAAAAAACATCACGGCGCCATCTGTTTCTGTTCCACCTGTGTTTTCGAAATTACGGGATATTTCCTCTAATCTGGAACCTTCCGATCGACCCGCTGGCCCTATATAAGCAGCACGTCGAGTTGGTGAGTCAGTCAGTTCTTGGTGTAAGAATGCAGTGCTAGTGTACGACGAGAAGACTGTGTGAGAGCATCGGAAGATTGTACGTAATTACGAGTGCAAGTGAAATTGTAACGGACGAACTGATGAATCGTAATTGTGTGCATTACGTAATTCTGTGTAATTGGCAAGAGTTTAACTGTAAGTCGGTGGAAATAAAGAACATTTTTGAGTGGTGTAATTGGACTTTTCATTTCACGAACCCACAAAGTCACAATATTCACACAAAAGGATGCAAGATGATGCATAGCATTTAGTGGCATAAGAATGCTGGGTTTGCATGGGGGTAGTTTAAGATAATTCATATAATTTTAGATAATTTTGATAAGGTGAAGTTAAAAACTTTCACATATCGTTTTTGGTTCCATTGTCATTTTGTAACAAATAATGTACATATTTACTCACGTAATACATAAAACTACAAGAAATATAATTTTGCACTCTCAGGGCTCCAAGTTAACCTCTTTCGAAAGACGCAGCGACCATTTGGAACAGAACCCTCGCAGTGAATATGAAATTTCGGCTCACTAATTTTTCATATTAGAAATTTTCTCCTCGTATATAATTATTTCGAATGACCTGCTAACAACTTATTTTCAACAAAAATGCAAAGAAAATAAGACATTCATTAGGAACATACCAGCCTACATATAGTCAGTATCAGATAAATGATAAACAAAGATAATAAATTGTCGGCTGTAGCTTTTTAAGGGAAACTGATAGGATATAGAAACGCACGATTACAGTATTATACAAGTATAACTATTTGTAACAAAATACTTCCTTTTCTTAAGAAAAATGATGTCCGTTTTTCTTATTAGTTGAATTCGATTTCACAAACTCTTGTTCGCGTCGTCAGTCAAAGAAAACCACAGGAGAAACCAAATTCGTCGTTACGGAAGTTACAATGTTGTTATGTTAGATAGATACCAAAATCTGAAAACGAAACAAACTTAAGAACAGAATCAACTGCTGGTATTTCAAAATTCATTACGAAATGCGTATTTTTTAAAATAAGCATCTTTTCCCAAACCATTAAATCTATCGGGACATTTAACTGTCTTAATAATTTAATCAGGATTTATATTATGGTTAAATGATAAAAAATAATCTGCTACGGCCGATTTATCAGTTTGTTTATACTTAATGTTACGAAAGTGTTCTTTTGTTCTAGTTTCTAGATTACGTTTCGTCCAACCAATGTAAACCCGATCACAATCTAAACAATCAAATTGATAAATACCAGATTTTTTATTATTAGGAATTTTATCTTTTTTAGAGAAATGTAGTACATTTTTAATAGTATATTTGTTTTGAGGAACCAAAGTTATACCAAACTCTTTAAAAACTTCTTGAAATGGTTTATTAAACCAAGGATGATAAGTAAATATTTTAAAATTATAATCGTCTTTTATTTTTTAAGGACAGAAATATCATTAATAGTTTTTTTCATATTTCATTTTTCAATCTTCTTTTGTATAAAGTCTTTATTAAAACCGTTAATTAAAGCGGTATTAATAATATGTTTATATTCTTTATTAAATTCTTTTTTATTCAGGGGTATATTTATTACTCTATAAATCAAACTATTAAAAACAGCAAATTTATGTGAAAAGGGTTAAAACTTTTATTTTTATGTAATTATCGATATGAGTAGATTTCCTATAAATACGAAAATAAAATTTATTATTATTATTATTATTATTATTATTATTATTATTATTATTATTATTATTATTATTATTATTATTATTATTATTATTATTATTATTATTATTATTATTATTATTATTATTATTATTATTATTATTATTATTATTATTATTATTATTATTATTATTATTATTATTATTATTATTATTATTATTATTATTATTATTATTATTATTATTATTATTATCATTATCTTCAAATCCAAAAAATTAAGAAAACCATCAATTTCAGTTTCTAATGTAAATTTTATAGCTTTATCTTTTTTTAAAGAGTTTTTTTTTAAGTTTTTTTTAAAGAGTTTGGTATAACTTTGGTTCCTTAAAACAAATATAGTATTAACATTTTTCTACATTTCTTTAAAAAAAGATGAGATTCATAATAATAAAAATTCTGGTATTTATCAATTTGATTGTTTATATTGTGATCGGGTTTACATTGATAGGACGAAACGTAATTTGGAAACCAGAACAAAAGAACATTTTCGTAATATTAAGTATAAACAAACTGATAGATCGGCCGTAGTAGACCATTTTTTGTCATTTATGTGTCGGCCCTCGTAGCCATGGTCGCTAAAGCGTATGTCTCTAGTGTTCCGCCGCGTAGAGGGTCGCGGGTTCGAGTCCCGTCTTGGACATGGGTGTTTATGTGTATAGTGAATATTTGTGAAACTAGCAAAACAGATAAGAAAATAAACGGAAATACTGAAAAATCTGTTAAAAAAGAAAGGAAAAAACAAACATAATATAAATCCTGAAGTTAAATGTCCCGGTAGATTTAATAGTTTGGGAAAATATATGTGGTTTAAAAAATAAACTTCGCGTAATGAATTTTGAAATACCAGCAGTTGATTCTGTTCTTAAGTTTGTTACGCTTTCAGATTTAGGTAATACTGAAAGAACATAGTAACTTCGGTAACGACGAATTTGTTTTCTCGTGTGGTTTTCTTTGACTGACGACGCGAACAAGAGTTCGTGAAATTGATTTCAACTTTAACTAATTCAATTAATAAGAAAAATTGACATAGTTTTTCTTAATAGAAATGAAGTTTTTTTGTTACAAATGGTTATATTTGTATAATACTTATTGCTGCATTGTAACTAGGTTCATTTTCTACGTAATATGCTTACAGTTTCGAACACATTTTGATATACCTCTTCAACTTCTCAGCGAATTTCTATTAAATGTTATTATTTACGTTGCATGTCGTATGCTACATTAGTGTAACTTTTCAAGGTTCTTGATAGTCAAATTCAAAATATAGAAAATAATTAGTTAATAAAATATTTTTAAAATGTGCAAATGTAGTACCTTTAGCTACCATTTTGTCTAAAAAATATAAAAGCTATTTTTTATGTAACCCTGTATATAGTAGTTTTTTTAAGGATATTCTTAATATCTTCACAAATGTTGCGTCACATTTTTCTTTTGATAAAAGCATTGAATATTCTGTGTTACTTTTACTTTCTCTATTGTATGCAGGAAGTAGGGGAAGAATTGCATTTAACCCAAAAATTGGATATCAACATGTCAACTTAAAGACATGTTTAGGTCTAAGGAAAGCATTTTTAGAAAAAGGTCGGTGTGCTTCTCTCAGAAACGAAACGTCGGTAAAATACCAAATATCGAATTAAGTTCCTTCAAGGATTCGACACAAACATTTTCAAAAAATCTTCTCTCTTCCAACTTTCCTTTACATGTAACATTTTTTGACATTTTTTAATTTTCTAAAAAATTGCTCTAACGATTTTGTTTAAAATACCTTAGGTTTCACATATATTTGACAAATTAAACGTATATGTTGAATTTTCTTGAAATGTTCTTAGAAGCAATTTATATTCTGCACAAATTTTGCATAATTGGTAAACCGTAAGAGACAAGCAAAATTTTACTGAACAAATAATGTAGGTATCATTTAAACATACAATTGACGTGAAAAAAATTAGAATTGTGCTGTTTCCGAGATATTTCTTTTCATTTATTTGAATTTTACAATACTTAGCATTTTCTCAAGTAGAAAGTTGCTCTGCGTTTTTTTAATGATTTGGATATGTAAAGAGAACAGGATTCCAAAGCCAGTATATAGTGACCAGCTCTTTAAAGATTTGACTATCACTTAAGGCCAACTATAAATCCATATTCCCATTATACCTCTAGGAAATGTACAATAAATTTTGTATTTATATCAATAAATGAGAAGTAAATAGAAGAATAAGCGCTAATAAGAGTGTGTAAGGGTAGAGAAGGGAGTATAAGTGCAGCAGATCTTATTTTGTTTACAAAGCACCATATAACAGCCAAAGTATCCTTCAATAATGCAATTGTACAAATAGTGGAATGTTTGAAATACATATGCCAAATCTCAGTACTGCAGCTGTAATAGGTTTTGAGAAAATGGTTGATATACCTATAACAAACATGTCGTTTTTAGTAATAGTTATTTTAAAAATATTGTGACGAGAATGACCCAACTTGTGGTAAACTCAGTTTGTCATTAAACCTGCTAACCAGAGCTAACGTTCACTTTAATCAATGCTCAGAGCAAACACGACTGTAGTGCTAGTTTACTTATCCCTCTATTGCACACATCAACTCGCGCTACTTCAGTTGCACACAGAACGATTCGCTAGGGTGACTAACTCTCACTAACCCCCTACTGGTCGATCGATTAACTGACCTTGACTCGATCCACATCGACTGCACTAATCTGATTTTGGCCGACGGACCGAGTTAGTTGGCAGACTGACGACAGACCAAGGTGTGTTATTTGTACCTGCTCTAGTTCGGATTTTGCTACGTAGTGATAGGATGTGGAGTTTGCAGGGTGAGAACTAAATAGTGTTCTGGAAGGGCGGTAGCGCTACTGTACATAGGATAAATTTTGAATTCAAGCAACTTTTGGTAGTATAGTATGGGGCTTAGTATTCGCAGCTGCTGAATGTGCCCAATGATTACGGAATATATACAGGATGTTTCGAAATAACACCGAAGAAATGTATAGAAGTAGTTGCCCAGCTTCTGTGTGACACATATAGACAGTTTTAACAGCCAATATAACCGCATAAAAATTTTCCAGAATGAGTGTGGATTAGGCAGTCACAGGAGCAACGCCGCGTGTCTCACGTTATCGAAGTTTGCATGTAGGTGACACACCGTGCCGCCTGATGTAGCTGTTTGTAAACATACCAACATACTCTACGGTAATTTGCTACTATTGAGAATTTCTTTGACTTATGCAACTGCAATAAAGAAGATATTCTTTAGTTATTTGTTTATGAGTGTTTAACGTGTTTCAACATTCCGTTATAACAACTGATGACGGCAAATATTAGAGGGAAGTTAATGTTAATAAGATTGAGAATGGAAGCATTAAATGATAAAAAGAGCAGATACCAATATCAAAGAGTTGTAGATAAAGTTACCCAAAACAAATGCCTTATGCAAAGAGACAAGCATTTTATTTCATTGTTTGATAATACTAAATAAAGCATTTGTAACTGAAAAGGAAGCTGTTGCTTTTACAATAAATTGTTGAAAGAACTGTACAGTTAAGATCATAGCAAAATGAGCAACCTTGTAATTGTCCGAGTTATTAGTCGACTTTTTCACAAGTAACTGCCCTTTACCCAATTACCTGAAAGCGAGGCTAAGGTCACTGATAAAGAGCAAGGAGCAATGCTTTTGTTTTTGTGGCCGGTGCATCCCAATAACAATGTTTGAGGTTCGCACCTGCGTTGCCTAATCACAAAATAGTGTAATATTTAATGCTGCATAAAATTATACCTAAGAAAATTTCGAAGCTGCGACACCAGAATTCGGACTAGTAAACTTATAAACTTCGAAACCGCTATATTCGTTCGGTGTCGTTTCGAAACAACCTGTACAGACACACACACACACACACACACACACACACACACACACACACACACACACACACACACACACACACACATACACACACACACGCACACACATCCAAGCTCTATAGACCCTGGGCTCATTTGAGCATCACTTCATCCATTCCACTGATCGTCCGAGATGACAACGTTGGAGAACGTAAATTAAAAAAAAAATTCAAAGGGTCACGGTGGAAATATTACAGGTTACAGAAGCTTCTCTAAGTAAATTCTTCTAGGTACAGCAAAACGAAAATTCTCGAAGCTTGAACGGCAGAACAATTTCCCGGCGTAACGTCCAGAAGCGGCTGTTCTTGAACGATCTATTATTGCGTTTCTCGGACCTGCACATAGAAGCGGTGGCATAGGTTGTCTCACAGTTAATCCCTCTGCGGCAGGCATTAGCAGCCGTAGTCATCTTGATTTGCATCGTGATTATTTTCTGTGTTGTTCTTAAAGTGTTTTCTTCATTTTTTACTCCAAAGTATAAATTCCCCCATGATTTATTTTGAGAATATTCAGTTCTACAAAAACCTGGACGTTTTAAATGATGCGTGGCTCCTTTAAAATTTTTTTTAAAACGTCAAAACTCCATAAATATACATATTCTTTTATTCAGGAGCGCACAGAGAATTTATTGCTGTAAAAAAGTTACATTTGCTCAATTTACTTCGACTCTTTGTCTTCTGTTTGTTGAATTATTACGTCATAGCCTATATGAACATTCCTTGTAATAAAATTTTGACTGTTCTTATTATCCACTATGGAGTAACAATATTTATATTCTATTGAATATGAACAACTATTTTCTACTTTACTACTCTATGGCATTCTCAGCCAAAAATCATGACCTTCGTAAATAGATCCTTTTATAACTCCTTTATGTTCGAATTCAAGTAGAGGAGCTTTGATTCCCTGTTTAATTTTGGTAATTTATATAGTGATATAAGAAGTGTTATAACTGCATGTCGGTCAAAGGAATTGGTCTCTTCTGTGATGAAAGAATTAACAGAATCGGTTGACTGGTTTCTGAAATTACACTGCTCGAAAGTTGCACGTGAAAGTACGGTTCTAAACGTTTCTCACAGACAGACGTAACGTTAATCCGTACCTAACGTTATCTGTTAAGACAGTTTGTCTTCATTTGCAGCCCCTTCACATTATCTGCCTCATTAGTCCAATCATTGCTTCCTTATCTACGTTGTCGACTTCGTCTCTTAATGGCAACCATTAAACATGCTTTAACTTAAAAAAATATCTTATGTGTGCACTCACACGACTTTCTCTACTCTTATAAAACCATTCTTACAAACGATTATTCCTCTATGTAATTCATTTAATCGAGGCATGATACATTATTGCTAACTTCTTTGCGCTGCATGGGAATGTGGGGTTACATTAGGCTTTAAACGATAGACAATTCTTTGAAGAACTGGTCGTGTGTGCTGGCTGTGAAACTGCATTTTCTTTGCTGGCCAGGAGATAGACAGTTAATGACAACTTCCCATCTAAGGCTATGAAAAAATTCCGACAAATAACAAGAATATATCTGGAAATGGTTAATTGAAAAAAAAAAAATAACAATACAAAACAGAAATTGTATTTTAACAAGGTCTACACTTTTTGTGTAACGAAATTTGTTTATCTTTCATAGTTTACCATTTACGCAAAAGTCGTTCGGAATGAAGAAGATTTATGAGGGCATTCTCACAAAATCTAAGATATAAATTTCATTAGTCATGAAAATATCTTAAGAATATTATTTTAATAAAACTTATTGCAGACTTTTTTTACAAAACAAAAAATTACACACAGCAGTTTTATAAAAGTATTATTTTGGATTCAGGGAATTTTCAAAAGTGTATTTGAGCAGAAATCTTAGCATCGAATTTTTTGGTGGAATGCAGTATCTTCTGTATGATCATGCCAAAAGGCATTGCTCTATCTATTTCACTTAAGTCAAGGTAAATATTAGGTACGTCCAGAAAGTAAGTTCTGTTTTTGGTAATAAAATTATATTGTGTATAGATACAGAAAAATTATTTATTGCAAAAGGTTCTGCAACTCTTAAACTACTTTTCCACATAACTGCCGAAATTTTGCAGGCATTTGACATAGCGAGGCACAAGTTTTTGTATACCTTCTTCATAGAAGTTTGCCGCCTGTGTCTTCAACCAGTTGGAAACATTTTCTTTCAGATCTTCGTCATTGTTGAAGTGTTAATTTGAGATGCAAAAACAGTTGAAAGTCGCTAGGAGCGAGGTCAGGGCTGTACGGGGGGTAGTCAAACACGTCCCAGCCAAAACCCTGTAGGATGTTTTTCGTCGCATATGCAGTGTGGTCGTGAGTTGTCATGAAGAAACACATCTTTTAACACCATTCCTCGGCGCTTATTCTGTATTGCGTGGCGCAATCCTAGCATTCAGAAAACGAATCACAGATCTGATTTCACAATCGGCGGGATTTTCAATCAACATCGACATTGTAAACAAGCACAACAAAGTGTACTTGGCTGACAGCGATCTCACAATTGCGCACGTTTCTTCTCCTTGATACAGAGCGTCTACCGCGCATGTGCGGAACTACGATCGCAGCGCTGCAGCGGAGATAAATGGAAACAGAACGTACCTTCTGGACGCCCCTTGTATTTGTAGATAAGTGTTACTATGTGAGGACTTTAAAATTCCATCTCCTTTGCATAACTAGATGATAGGTTGTGGGAAGAGAAAGTAAAAGAAAGGGGAAAAAGATTTTGTCTGTCTCTTAGGTTTATCAGTTATGAAAATATGATTTGGAATGAAGGAAACTTCAGACGTTTTTCCAACTTAATTTAGGATATACATTTCATTTCTTATGAAAGTGCCTTAAAGATATAACATTTTAATGAAAATACTTGGATATTTTTCAGAAAACTCTTCATCTCCAAAGTATAGCTTAGATAGAAAACTTCTCCATATTTTTGATTCTGACTAAAATACTTCTAACAATCTAATAAAATGCCGCACATTTAACACATTTTCAGGAACATAAATGGATTTTGTATTTTCTTTGAAAAAGCTGTGAGGTTTTCTTAATCCTTAAAGAATTTTGTACAAATTTGCAAAACGTATAAGGTACAACAGATACACAAATTGTGTATAAAAACAAAATTTGTAAAAATAATTACCTCAAATAACCATTTTATTGGAACATTGGACCTTTAAAAGATAGGTATACATTATTGTTGCCAGGAGTATTTCAGCATGTTAGTTTTTAAGATGCTGCTGCTGCTATTCAGAAGTTCCACAGATGGATGGAGAGAGTACTGTCCAGCAATGCAAAGAAGGTCCCTGGAAGGTATGTGCTGTCTCACACAGTGGGACAAGGACAGCGAATGTGAGAGGCAGAGAACGCCTGCTACACAAGGAGCAGACCGTTAAAAGAAAACATGCGCCCTATTCACTCTGTATACTAAAACCGAGAAGATTCACTCACAAAAGTAGAAGCCGTCAGAATGTTTTTGAATGGTCTGTAACTTTATTGACATGGGGTGTCAAAACCTGTCCAGGGAGGGTTTGGGAACCTTCGCCAACCCCCCTGCGTCTCAGGCGTCGGAGACTTTCTCTCCTGTGCAGGACAGTATAGAATTTCAAGGCTAGGATATAGTGACCAGTTTTAAACATCGGAGTATCGGTTCTGTTTTCTGTACAATTAAACTATTTCTGTAACGCTTCATATCAATTAATATGATGTGACAAAACGGGGAGGGGGGAACAGCAAAAAAAAAAAAAAAAAAAAAAAAAAAAAAAAAAAAAAATCCGGGATGAACTCAAACTCGTAGAGTTCCTCAGAGACCAGTTGATGAGCTACTTGATTGAGAAGTAGAGATCCCGGTTGCAGATACGATATACCCTGACCATATCCCACCTTCCGTACTGCAACCGAATCATGACGCATGAATTGGGCAGAGGTGGGGGATGCACTGGCCGAGCAGTAGGGGCTTGACCTTTATGGGACTGTTGTGAAGATACCTATGCATCGCCCTCACATGACCTTCTCTACTCAGTTTTGTATGTATTGCTCTTACAATAATTATTCCTGTATTTACATCATAGTGATAGAAACAAACATTAGTAGAGATGATTTTACTACATATTATACAGTGTTAATGGGAAAATACAATAGACCTAATAGCTAACTCTTTTAACAACTGGTTTTTATGTGATGGCTTTGACATTCCTTTATCTTTTCATAGCCAGAATATAAAGAAAACTAGTGGCTTCCTATTTAAGAACAGAATAAATATTTGAAACTTCCATCCAGTAACAAGGAATAGCCCGTTTCAGTAGCGTAGATGGTAGCATGTCTGCCTCACGTTCAAGAGGTCCCGAGTTCGAATCTCGGTCAGGGTGAGTTACCTGGATAAGGTTTTTACGGGGTTTTCCCTTATCCTTCAAGACGAATGTCGGGTAACTCTAAGATCCATGGATCCTGGATTCATTTGAGCATCTCTTCACCCAATTCATTCACCGTCCGATATGACTTAACGTTGGAGGACGTAAAATTACACAAAAAACCTAGGAATATTTCGAAAATGGTTATATCCATCACTAATATACTTTATCTACTTTGATTGTGTGAAGTGGAGGGTTACAAATAAAAACAAGTATTATAATGGCCACTCAGTGCGTTAAAGTTAAAATTAATTTCATGTAAATACACAACTAAAACTTCAAAGTAAATCAAAGTTAATATTTATTTGTTGTATACATTTATTGTAACACTCTCGCAGTGTCAAATGAATTGCTCTTGATGTTGAGACTAACCAATTCATAGCATTGTCTTTCACAGTAGGAATTACTGAATTATCTCCCATATATGTATATTTATATGCTCCCCTAGTTATCGCAGTCCAATACCTACACTAATGATTTAGTTTCATACATGGCCCTCTACATCCAACTATCGACTAGAAAATCAATGTATACCTATAGCCATCGCACAAATTTTAAGTATAACCTTTTTTTATCAAAGAACATAAAACGTCTCGTATTGTAATTTGATAGCTTACGATACTGATATAGTAAATAACTATTACATAAATTATGTTCTTTACGATATGTACATATATTTTTTTATCTCCTACGGTTTACCAGTTACGCAAAAGTCATTTAGAATAAAGAGGAGTTGAGAAGCTATTCACAGAAAAGTTAAAATATACATTTTATTTATAATGAAAATATTTTAAACACATGCTATTTTAATCAAAAACGTCAGTGATTTTTGAGAAAATAAATTAGTTATGCTGTTCACAGACACACAGGCATTGACCTTTATAAAATGATGATGTAAATTTAGGGTACCTCAAAACGAGCATTTTCAGTGAAATATGTTTATAGATCTTTTTTCTTTTTGGCTGGAGTGCTATACCTTCTATACCTATTATTAGTACGTGGTAGAGAAAGCCATCATACTGGATTTAAGGATCACAAAACGTGAATTTTGAGTGCAATCTCAGTATGGAATTTTTCGGTGGAATGCAGTATCTTCTTTATTGTGAATGTGGTTAACACAGTACAGCTTTTTGTTAAAAGAGTAGTTTACATAGTAAGAGTTAGTGGGGCAAGTGTAATGTTTTTCGTTTGATGTAGTTAGGTTGCTTTTCTAGTATATAGCTGGTGTCATGTTTAGTTTATCCAAGGCAATCAGCCAAGCGACAAGGTTTTTAATTAACTCTACTTATATTACATGATCCTACGTAAGGCACCCCTCAGTCAACGCTTGTTCAGATATGAGACCGCCCGCCATTTGAGGGGTAGCTAGCTACTCAATATTGCAATTTTGGATCAAATTATGGCTTTATCTTCGGACCATTTAAAAGTTCAAACTCGACCTTAAAGTAGAGCCGTGAATTTATAAAAGCTCAGTTTTAGTAACTCTAGCACGTACCCTAAACATGTTTTGAAAACGTGCGTTTGAATCGGGTTGAAGCAACAATTATTGGCGAACAAAGAGTTCTACGTTGGCGCGACAATTTGAAGCAAATATATGTGGCGAGCAAAGAGTTCTGCGTTGGCGCTACAGTTTGATGCAATAATGTTTAGCTCAAGGTAAAGCAATGAGGTTTTTCACAGGGTATGCGTGGATATGTGTGAGAAGGATGGTTTTAATGACACTGGAATACCCGTTTCAAACTGGTTTAATGACTGCTTCTTTTATTATTACATTAAACTCGAAGTTGCCGACCAAGGATTACCAATATCACTGTTTAAAGTTACTGAAGGCGGAATGCTTATTACTCGATAATACTTAATTACTCGCAAATATCTTCTTTCATTACTTCTGTCCTCGACCAAGACAGAGGAAGTGGACTGCCCTAATCGGCTCCCAGCCACGAACATTCTTCACAGCTGCGCGTGGGGTGTGTGTCACTTTCACTTTTTGGAAGCCCTCTTCATTCAACCAAAGATTCCCTTTGTGACTATTTTGTCATGCCATTATTAAGCGTCCAAAGAATACCTATTCAAACAGTCAAGTGCTATCCTTTAGAAATCTGCTAAGGTCACTGTTTCTTACATTTCTTTTGCTATAACAACTCAACCAACTGCACCTGTTCGTGTCGTAACAAACATACAAGACTCCTCGGTAGTGTAGATGGTAGCATGTCTGCCTCACGTTCAAGAGGTTCCAAGTTCGAATCTCGGTCAGGGTGAGTTACCTAGATACGGTTTTTCCGGGGGTTTCCCTTATCCTTCAAGACGAATGTCGGGTAACTCTAAGCTTCATGGACCCTGGACTCATTTGAGCATCATTTCACCCAATATTCACCGTCCGATATAACTTAACGTCGGGGCGGACGTAAATTAAAAAAATACAAGACTCCTTTGAAATACATCATGATTCTTTACTTATTGCAATCCTTTAATTTCGGTATCAGGGTCTGTCCCAAGCCAAGAACGAGAGCATTTTCAGAAAGCCCCTCACCCCAATTTGTATTTCACGTTATTACAAAAGTTCGATTTTCTCATAAATGGTCTAACAAGTTTTATTCAAACCAGATGTTTAACATACTGTCGGGGCAACGGGCATAAAAGGTTTCGGCGCATATATATATAACAGGCGGATAGTGTTTCACGGAGATAAAGAGCTTGCATAAGCAGATAAACATAGCACCGTAGATAAAAGTCTGTCGAAACAAACAAACTGAGATAAATGGAAATTTCTGGTGACATCTTGATTCGGTTTCTTTATTGTTCTGGAACAGTCTGGAATTACCAGATGAGGTATTTAAGGGAGCGACGACTCGCCAGGAGTGGAGTCGTAAACAGCTGTAAAATGTTGTAACGAATGCTGATGTAATCAGAAAGCTGCTGTTGTGATCATCGACCTTGGTAGATTGTGTTGTGTATGTGACGTAATGTTGTTACGTGAGAATTGAACAGTGCATTTCTACGGAAATAAAGAACATTTGGAATATCTTGGAATATCTATAACTCGGACTTTTAATTCTACGAACCCACAATACTTTTTGTCAACTGAAGTGCTTGAATTTGCAGGATTAACTCTGAAACTCTCTTTATTCTGAAACACCTTTACATAGCTGCTAAAACCCAACAGACAGACACAATCTCACAAAATGTGCACATACTTACATTTCGATAAAGCATAGAATGCATGTTCTTGTGGTGATAACTGTTTTAGAGATGTTCCATGTATGGGTCTGTGTTTTAAAATACTTCTATTTTTTCAAATACCACATTATTGTACCTCTTTGTATTTACTAAACATGCTAAGAGACCGAACCTCATAGACCACTTCCGATAGTTTATTGTAATTTTTTACAATTAAATATGTAGTAAAGTTTTATCTACATTATCCAGAAATAGGCTTTTGTAAATAAAGTCAGGTGACTTATACAAAAGATTTGTTCTGTAAACGTACAAGTCTATATTTACGGGAAATCTGGCTATCGAACTTTAAATAGGTAAGTGAAAGATAAAACCAGTCGATAAAACGTTTTATTAATACTAAAGTAACAACAACAACAATAATAATAATAATAATAATAATAATAATAATAATAATAATAATAATAATAATAATAATAATAATAATAATAATAATAATAATAATAATAATAATAATAATAATAATAATAATAATAATAATAATAATAATAATAATAATAATAATAATAATAATAATAATAATAATAATAATAATAATAATAATAATAATAATAATAATAATAATAATAATAATAATAATAATAATAATAATAATAATAATAATAATAATAATAATAATAATAATAATAATAATAATAATAATAATAATAATAATAATAATAATAATAATAATAATAATAATAATAATAATAATAATAATAATAATAATAATAATAATAATAATAATAATAATAATAATAATAATAATAATAATAATAATAATAATAATAATAATAATAATAATAATAAAATGTAGAAATAAGTAAAAAGTAATGTTTCCGTGTATGTTGACTGTTCTTACTTTATTTATGATTACTATAGTATCTATTTAAATTTAAAACAAATTGATATAAATTTATTGATAATATTCCCTTCCACCCTTATTTTACATTTAAGGATATTCTAGCATTTATTGTTTATTATTCGTCCTGGTACTTAAGCAATTTGATTAGACGCTAATATAATTGCAGAACACCTTTTAATAACCCTTTTAGGAAACACCGGAAGAACAATTATAATATCTTTCATTTTCTGAATAGCCAGATGCTCATTTATTTCAAATACTGTGTTGTTGCGGTGCTTTGTTGTCGGGGGTACGTTTATCTAAAATAAGTGCACTGTGCGCATTTTGCTTCTATAACATTACAGTGTACAAAATAAAATATTCGTTTTTACCATCTCTATCATACATTTAAATATTTCACCCGAAAACTGGAATCCAAGCTTTCACTGATAATCCATTCCACCCAACACTTCAGATTTTCAGTGCAAATATTCGTTTTGAATAAATAATAAGTATAATTAGGTAGATACTTTTACTTTTTCTACCAGTACAAAGAAAGCAGAGAAAATATTGCATTCCACCCAAAACTTCGATACCAGTTTTCACTGGGAATGTACATTTTCAAGTCCCCTGAGTCCAAAAAGCAATTTTATTGTCTCTTACATAAATAGGGGAAGTAGGTATTTCAATTAAACCCAAAAACGTCATTCACGATATTTCACTGTAAATACAAGTTTGAGGTCCCCTGAATAAAATAATACTTTCTACCAGTATCTACAGTAAGTAGAGGAAGTATCTGCAGTAAGTAGAAGAAATAATAATTCAATAGCAGAAATTTATTTTGAAGTACATGTTATGAAGCTTCCTGTTTAAATATAGCAAGCAGTTTTAGAAAACGTGTATTGTTTATTATGCTATTAAACACTTATGTCCTTCAACGTTAAGGTCATATGTATAAAATGGGTAAAATTATCCTTAAATGAGTCTAGGCACCATAGAGCATAAAGTTACCCGACATTTATATTTTAGGAAAAGTGAAAGCCTCCAGAAAAGACCTTATCCAGATAACTCAGCCTGATAGGGAATGGAACTAGGGACTTCTTGAACGTGAAGCAGACACGCTACCTACCAGCTACTCTACAATGTGTGGAGTGTATGAGCAGATAACGGAAACGAAAAATATGTTGAATACTAACTTTAATATTTGAAGTTAGCATCGTTTCGAGAAAATCCCCTCACCAGCACACAAAACTTTATATGGAAAATGTTTTAAAAATTATGAATTACTCAAAAACGCTCTAACAGTTTTGATTAAAATGTGTTATTTTTTAAGATATTTTCATGTGAACTAATTACCTCGATTACTACGAAGCAGATAGACTTTAATTGTTTTATTTGATGTAAAAGATTTTGCTTCAAGGATTTAATTAAGCATTGTCTGACAACAGTAGAGAAACACGCTATTGTTAAAATATAATGTTCTCGTCCCGATCTCTGCATCATGCTAGAGAATTATTGCGTCTAAAAATAATGCTCTTGAATTTACAAACAACGGTATTTGATCATTTGTTTAAAATAATGTGTTCTTGTGACGCTTTGTTGACAAGTGCACATGTGCTTAAAACACACGTTCTATCCGAATTCTTTAAATTAAGAAGAAGAAAAAAAATCTGGAATTCGCCATTTGACTGGAAATGCCTGCTTTGAAGTTCCCTGAATATGTAGTAGAAGAAAAGCATTTAGTATCCGCAGTAGAGGAAGAAAAAATATAATCAGTTTCAGTGAATCTAACTGAGATGCTCCAATACGCCAAATTTTAAAAGGTTAACCTGCCATCTGCACTTCGCGTTATAAAAAAAAATCGATATGTTGGAGAGAGCAACATTTCGGCTGTCACAAACGACTGGTAGGAATAACGTAATGAAAAGTTACACTTTTATAAACAATGTACCAGATGGAATCCAATAAATAAATAAAAATTAAAGTAAATCTATCGAATTGCTCACGCATGACTGTCTTGATTCTTGTACAGACTATTTTATAAACGTAAAAGAAATTGAACATTCGACGGAATTTAGAATATATTTTACAAACGTTCATTCCTCATCTAGTTCATGTCACTCAAATTATACATTAGTTTATTGTTAAGTGCGCTGTAGGTACAAAGGACAATGGGAATATGGGTTTAAGCGGTAGTCAAGTCTTTTAAGAACTAATCACTACGTGATGGATATCATAGTGTCGCGAACCCATTGTTGCAACGATGCGCGGCCGTGGTGCACAAAGGGACAGATAGTGCAGGGCGGAGATAAAAAGCTTGCCGAAACAGATAAAGATAGATAACTGTAAGGTTCTAGTGCCGTCTTGTTTGTTACAGAAAATACCGGTAATTTCTTGAACAGTGATCGGGTATATAAAAGAAGCCGTGGCGAGTTTATCAAAACAGACTCGTAATCGGAACTGATTCGTGTGCCTGCAGCTGTATTTTGGAAGTGAACTCTTTTGTTGTTTTCGTGTGGAGAAGTGACGAAAATTTATTTGTATATGTTACGTAATTCTGCTACTGTAAGGTTTGACCAAAGTGTATTTCTACGGAAATAAAAAAAAACATTTGGAATTTCTGCAAATTGGACTTTGAATTCTAAGAAACCACAAAGTCACAATATTGTTTTCTTTGCATATACAACAGATAAAAATGGATAGCACTTCTTATTTGAGAAAAGGAGTATTGGAAAATTCAAACAAGGAATATTCCCGAGATCGCTCACTGAAAAAAAATTGACATAATTGTCTCATTTTAATGTAGCAAGAATATGTCGTTGTGGCTCAGCAGATATGCAGATTGAAGATTTCTGTCAAGTTCTCAGAGAATTCGAAGTACTTTTTCATTTATTATGACAATATCTTAGTAAAAATAGTAGCTATTTTATTAAAAATTGTTAGAGCCATTTTTGAGAAAAAGATGTAGTGTGGGGTGAGGATTTTTTTTTAAATTTTATTCATATTTAATGAACTTTTCGTTTTCTACTTAAGCTATTCACGGCCACACTAAACACACACATACACACATATACACACAAGGTTCATTTTTAAATATATTTTGAAATTGTAAGGACCTCAAAACGTATTTTACAGCTTAGTTTAGGTATGGAACTTTTGGGTGAAATACAGTCCCTTTTTTACGTACCACGTAGCAGAGAAAGTAAATAAGAAAAGAAGAAAGAAAAGAACAGCGAATAATGACTTTTTATTTGAGAAAAGTACCGAATCCAAAAAATCAAACCAATAACAAGGATTACCTCCAAAATGGTCAATTCGACAGAAAAAATGTGTTTGATATGTGTTTTAACAATCTCCACACTTTCTGATTCTAGCTCTTACGGTTTACCAGTTATACCAAAGACATCCAAAATAAAGACGACTTCTGAGAGCCATTGCTAGAAAATTGAAGATATGCATTAATTTGTAATGAAAATATGTTAAAATATGGTATTTTGATCCAAATCTTCAGCCATTTTTGAGAAAATAAAAAAACATCGAGAAATGTATGTGAAAGGGTAGTTTGACCTGAAACTTCTTGAGAAACTTCGTGTCGTAATCCTTGGAAGATGCGGAACACAAATACAAGTTTGGTATTTGACCGACATTTAGTTTCTTAGTTCACACTTCAAATCAGTTTAGAGCCGTTTTCCCTCAATCTGCACAACGGCAAGTGCGTGGCAGGTAGCCTACCCTAACCTTGCCCGGGACGTTTACTTTCCAATTATTTCATGAGTCATCACCAGGCAACGAAACTTGGAAATCGATGTGAGTGAGATGGATGACCCAGGTTAACTGTATTCGACAGTGCCCTAGTCTGTACTGTTCCCAATACGAGAGTGGATCCTCACCCTTTGCAAGTTTGCTTAAAAGTCGTGGATATTACAAATGGTGTACAAACAGGAATCTATTGAAGGAAAGCAGTCCCCATGGGAATTACAAAGTATATGTACTGCACATCAAATATTCCATCACATCATATGACTTCCAGCACACCTTCTCGCAATATAGACAGTGTTTAACTGAAAAACGCAGAAGATTGACTTTCGAGACTTTAAAAACTATATTGCAATCCACTATAGCCACAGCATTTCCGTAGTGCAATGGTTTGTGCATGTACATTCTATGTGTCACTTACATAAGTGTCACATACACTTAATACGTAAATACATAGAACAGGTAGAAGGTTAAAGTGGCAGTTGGGTAGTTTTAAGGCCAATGGCAGCTGATTCTGAAACTGCAGAGAAAACAGGATGAAAGATTAAAACAGTTGACACTAAAGGGTTGTTCAACCATTCAGTTTTGGAATCAAGCCCAAACTCAAAGACTTTGCTAAGAGATTTGTCTCCGTTTTTGGACAACTTACTCATGCGATTCAATTCTTACGTACATTAACCAGTTGACAACTCAAATGGACACCAACGTAGTGCATCTATGCAATAATAATGGTTTAATGCTTGGCAATTAAAAGTAGTGTAGTTTCATTTTAATTTGTAGCACCGGCCCTCTTCCAAGTTTGCCCCTTAGATTGCTGTTCCCTCAGGTAATTTTATAGATAGGACAAGAGAAACCAGATAACGGAGAAGGTACCTTGACCAGCAAGAGTTCTTTATCATTCCCGACAGGAATGGAGATGATGGAGCCGCAGTAGATGAATGGACTTTAAGGATTGGGCGACGCAGACGACATAGGTGGGCAGCGTTTCCTAACAGTTACAAACTTGACCACAAGGTTTGGGGCACTGGATAGTGTTCCGCCCAAGCCACTGGAAGATGGTTCATATGCCCCCTTCCAGTGTAAACTAGAGAAAGCTGGAAGCTCGAACGGCACACTTTGACGGGGTCGAGAAGGAGTTCCAAGTAGCAAATCTCTGACTGCCAATGACCGAATCGCACACCTCTGTAACGTTAGAGAAAGAAAGAGGTTGAGAAAGCTATGCTAGTACACACCACCCCAACATTCGCCTTACCGACTACGGAAAAACATAGAAAAGCCTATTAGAATCAAACTGAATACGAGCCTTTCTTTCAGTGATGGCAAGCTTTGAAATTCGCAATATTTCATTATGTTGAAGGTTGTCAGCTCACTGCGGACAAACTATTGCCAATAAGAACAGTTCCAGCGGCTGCGAAATTCATTTACACGCCACTCCAACTGTGAAATGAGCACGGTTTACAGCAGCTGCTGACTAACTTCTTTTACATTTAAACACATACTTACTTCACTAAGGTAGAGGAGTTTCGTATTATAATTCAACATAGGATTTAATCGAAATGGATATTTTGAAGATCCTTAAATAATGAGGGGGGAAAGCTTGATATCCGTTTTGGCGCTCTTTTTAACTCCCCAGCTCGAAAAAAACCAATAGATTAATATCTACCAAATTTACTACTTGAAGTAGATAGCGTACAGTTTTATTAAACTTCTCCAAAACAGGACCTTCACAGAAAACATTATGTAATTAAATTATTTATCAATCATTAACATGTTTTTTTAGATAAATATGACTTGCTTATCATATAAAGAAATATTCTTGGGATAGAGTAAAATATGCAATCGATAAGGAGAGAACAATGGATGCGATCAGAGAAATAATGGGGGGGGGGGGGAGGGAGACAGAGCATGCCTAGGCTCAGTACTAGAGGGAACAACTTAGTGAAAAACTTAGATTAATTTTAAACTGAATAAATTATAGAAGAAGGCAACAATGTGGCTTGATATTCGTATACTAACGTAAACATCTCATGCGCCGAATTCTCATGTGTCCTACTCTTGCATAACTGTTCATATGAATGCCTTTTCGTTTATCTACCTCATGTTAATCGAGATAAACATGGTAGAAATTATCCTGTCACTAATCTTCTTCTAGGTGTATGGAAATACAATAGGCTATAAGTCTAGACAAATCTTTCAAAAATTGGTTGCTATGTGATGTATGGCCAAGTGATTTTAAAAGATAAAATACAAAAATAAAGAATTCGGATGAGAGAGAAGTATAAAGAACTCAAAATTCACACATTTAACTGGGATATCTTGTAATTAGTTGCCGGCTCCATAGCGTAGATGGTAGCGTGTCTGCCTCCCGTTCAAGAAGTTCCTAGTTCGATTTTCGGTGAGTTGTCTGGATAAGATTTTTTTTCCGGAGTTTTCACTTATCCTAAAAGACGAATGTTGGGTAACTCTAAGCTCCACTGGCTAAGATTAAAACTTGGCTCACTTGAGCACCCTTTCACTCATTTCATTCATCTCCGATATGACTTAACGTTGGAGGCCGTAAATTAAAAAAAAATTAAAATCTTGGAAATGGTTCACTCCATACACACAATGAAAATTGTTTATTTTAAATAGATGTGCAGCTTTTGTGTAGTAACACATTGTCTAGGGCATTTACAGAAAGTAAGACATCTTAATTTCATTTGTCATACAAATGTCTTAAAGTTATGTTGCTTTTATCACAGTCGTAGGAGCCATTTTTGAAAAAAAAAAAAGGAATATTTTCGAAAAATGTTCCATATGTAGAGTAATCTGGGAGAATTTTCATAAAAATCTTCATGTCATATCGTTGGAAGGCACTGCTAAGTGGGGTATTTTACAAGATTTTCGTTTTTGAGTTATGCTCTTTACAGACACGGAAATCTTTGTCTGAAAATGCTTCTTCTGGATTCAGAAGTCTCAAAACATACATTTCCGGTGAAATCTTGGCGTAAAGTCTTCTGATGGAATACAATACTTCCATACTTACTATGCTACATAAGTATACTGGTAGAGAAAGTAAAAATAAAAAAAATAAATATTGCGACTGTGGGTTCATAGAATTAAAAGTCTTGTTTGCAGAAATTTAAAATGCTGTTTATTACAGTAAAAAGACGCCTTTACACCCCTTGCAGCAGTAAAAATGACGTGATATACAAACAGCAGTCTTCGAGGTCTCTCGTTGATTCACCACACATAAACGAAAGAAATTACTGCGGTACACTCACAATTACTGTGCAGCTGCATCTCAATTAACAACTCATTAGCAATTGACTAGCGACTAACACTTTGCCGACTTTTTTACCTCCAGTCATTGTTCTAGAAAGCCGCCAACCGTTCGATAACAATCACGATGGCAGCGGGAAATTCCAGACTATCTCTGTCTCTTTCTCACTCTCGGTAAGCGTCCTCGTGTACCACTGTCTCTTACTCTCCTGCCCACGCATGCCCGGCGCTGGCTTTGCGGCGACTCCAACCAACAATGCGATCGGCGACAATATAAATAAACAGTGAAGAAAGAGCAAGACAATTTAATAAATTGCAATAGTTTTTCTTTAAGTGGCAGTCTACGTAAAAGAGGTATGTATATAGAGTTAAGATACTTTTTAAGATTTTCTTTGTTTTCAGCTAAATTCTGGGATCATGTCAAGGAGAATTTTATGAATTGGTCTGTTTATCAGTGTGTATGTTAATGTGTGTGGTATGGCTTTTGTAATTATCTGTAAATTTTACAATGTATAACATTATTTTTAAGGGGATATTCTTTGTAAATTATACAAAATATAAGCGATGAATTTAATTCAAGGATATATCCTCCATAAAGTATATCAAGTATATGACATAAACTATTACGAGAGTTTTCTCCATAACAACTGTTCCCTCTACTGGATCCAGTGATATGTTGTATGCCTCACGATTTTCATTTTAAATCTACTAAATAACTAACTTCATAGCTATCAGAAATTCATAACCACGCATTTTTAGAATAATCTATGTGGGGTTTAGAAATATTTAAGGGCCTAGCATACTTTATTTTTCTACTTTTTAGTATATTTTAGTCTATATTAAACAACTGAATTGCTTTTATATGAATTTAACGTCTCAGTTCTTGTGCCAACTTGCTTTAATAACGAATGTTCTGTTTGCGTTGGACTACGCAGCAAAAGAAAGTGTTTGGAAATTCAAGTCAATTGTCAGGTTAACTCGGTCGTAAGTAATTTTAAAGGTACGAAGTTAGGATAATGTGACGTTTAAAATTCAGCCAGTGACACATGGGATCGTAAAATAGGTAAGCTCTTCTCATTCCAATCCCTTTTTATTCGTTTCCTGGTGAAATTGCCTGGATTATAAAAGTGAGGGGCTAAGGTGAAACAGTTGCAATTCATTTCATTCTAAAACTCATCGAATAAAACCGTATTTTTACGTTTTCTATTACATTCAGTAAGCACGGGAAGCATTGCATTCCGTTAAGTTTGGCATAGCTCTCGTTGATCCTGGTTATGGAAGGAGAAGGACATTTCAAAGCCATCACGTAGCGATCAACGCTTTAAAGATTTGATTATCGCCTAAACCTACAGCATTCTCCAATTCCCATTGTACCTATAAGGAAATGTGTAATGAAACTATATCCACAAATGTTTTATCTTGATTAACATACAGTAGATAATTATATAAGCTTTTTAAGAATATTTTCTAGAAGAATAAACAGAGTAGACCTCGCGAGTGCGCACAACAGATGTTTAGAAAGAGGTGCGAACAGAATAACGAAATGTTGGTTAAATATCAAAGTTGATATTTATACATCACCATCCAAGGATGCGAGAAGGTCCCATAAAATAATCCCTCCTTACCAGGATACGCTTTGTATGATGTCACATTCACATAGAAAAGTTATGGCAAACGCAACGCTAAAGCTTGTCGCCAGGTTAATAAATAAGACCATTTACAATAATTTTCATAAACATGAACATTGTCACCAGACGCTAACGCCAAACCTTGCAACCTCCATGCGGGATGGCTCAGGCGGTTTCGTCTGTGCCCCGCATTCGAGAGGCCCGGGCTAGATTCCCGTGGCCGATCTACTTGACCCATAGGTTTTTTCGGGGGTTCTCCAGGGTCGTTAGGCGAATGCTGGGTAGGTTACTTACATCCCCCGAACCCCAAATTTCCTGTCCTCCCATTTCATCTCCATTATCATTTCACATCATCTCTCATCTGGTGGTCTCTTTCAGGGTAGAAGTGTCGGCGGGTGCCTCGGCGGTGCATGGCAGGTTGATATGCTCTGAGGAAAACTACTTCCTCTTCCGGTAGGTCGGTTGCCGGCCTCCGCTCCTCTGCATGGACCATTTCGGGACCGCCAGCCAGGGACCTTTGGGTCTCGGCTGCTGGGCTCATTGCCGTCCCGCTGCAGGGGAGCGTGTTCATTGCCCTGGCCTGTCGGGGGAAGTCTCTAACCAAGTAATCTGTAGGGACCCTGCCCTCTGTACTGTGGCTCCTTGGGTCGGCCACCCTCTGTCTCCTTCATCTCATTCTTCCTCCCGGGGGTGCCCCACTTGAGGCCATATGAACAATGAGTCCAGCATGGAGGCTGACGTATCGGATCCCCTCCGTAATGAAATCCTATCCTATCCAGGCTCTTATGTTCGGTTTGGCGAATAAAAGAGAGAGAGAGCGAGAGAGAGAAAGAGAGAGTTGACTGGCTCAGTCGGTAGAACACCTGTCTGCCGTGCTAGGGGTCCTAGGTTCGATTCCCGGCGGTGGGGTGGAGATTTTTCTCCGACCAAGATAATTCATCATCTGTCCAAGAGTCTGGAAGTGTGAATGAGTGTGAGAATGTGGGCGTGATTAAGACCCAACGAATACGCGTTAACACCTTCGATATGTTCCAAAGGAGAACGGCAGCCGATATCACCACTACAATTAAAAAGTTGAAGTTAACCACTGGCGGGACAGCCCTTAGAGGGCCAAGGCCTATCAATCCGACTGCCGGCCTCACGCCCACTTACGCACGGCAGAGGTGGATGATCATCCAACCGATACGTGGAGGAGATGTAGTCAGCATCTCGGCATCCCCCAGCCGGAATGTTGGTTTTCTTGACCAGGGCCGCTTACCTAGCGTAAGCTCCTCACTTTCCTCACGATGCTGAGTGGGCACCGGTCCTATAACCGGGACCTAAAATCCCCACCACATGGGTGGGATCGAACCCGGATCGCTTTCCGTCGCCAGGGACCAAGGCCTTAGCCCGCTACGCCACGGCACAGGACACTGCAATTAAAGGCGGGGTATAAATGGAACAAATAGAGAGAGAGAGAGAGAGAGAGAGAGAGAGAGAGAGAGAGAGAGAGAGAGAGAGAGAGAGAGAGAGAGAGAGAGAGAGAGAGAGAGAGAGAGAGAGAGAACACCATCGCTTTCCACAGGAACAGAAAAGAAGATATATGGAGTCATTTGACGAAAATCGATTGGACGCAATTACGAATGAACTGAAATTTAAAGCTAGGCGTGAGTTATTTATGTTATTTACCTATCTCTCAACTTTGTGAGAAACTTTAGGTTAGGTTCATATTTTGCTTTCTTAAATATAATTTATTATTATTATTATTATTATTATTATTATTATTATTATTATTATTATTATTATTATTATTATTATTATTATTATTATTATTATTATTATTATTGTTATTATTATTATTATTATTATTATTATTATTATTATTATTATTATTATTATTATTATTATTATTATTATTATTATTATTATTATTATTATTATTATTATTATTTGAATCAATAATTATCATTGTAGTTTGCGAAGTACTGTTCTATATGAATATTTCTAAGTGCTAAATTAAATTATTCTGAAACTTTCGAAAAAGAATAGTTTCGTGAAAAGTTAATAGTGTACTACAAATTTAATTCAAAAACATCGTACTATCATTATGTTAAACATGTTAGACTGCTAATATGATTATAATTTTTTTTTTGTGTTGACGTTATGTCATTGTGAATGGCAAAGCGAATTTGATGTTTAGCGTTAAAGTTTCTGTGTGAATGGGACTTGAAGCATCATATGATCTTTTTTTTTTTTTTTTTTTTCCAAAACGGCTCCACCCATTTTGATTAAAATATCACACAAAATATCACAGAAGGCCTCTTCATTCTGGTTGACTTTTGCTTAACTGATAAATTGTAAGATACAGACAAAATGTACTATATAGAATTAGAGAAGTCATTAAGGGTCACAATTTATGCCTAATAACTTTTTTTTTCTGGAGTAAATCATTGCTGAGATATTTCTTGTTATATATTTTAGTTTTCCAATGCTTACTTTTGAAAAACGTAATTCCTTATTTATTTCGTTATAAGTATATGGTGCATAAGGAACGAAAATGGAATGTTAGAGCCATTCTTAAACGATTTGACTGTCGTTCAAGCCTCCTGTATTTCCATAATTATACTTTGAGTATAAAGAAGTGTGTAAGATACTTTTGTCTTAGTTAAGATTAAGTAAAGAGAGGAATGAACAGTTTAAAGATGTGTTGTAATAGGTGTAGTTGAGAAAATCATGTGATTCCACATATAAGATTTTTCTTACTTTTCTGTATTTTTTTCCCTTGTTCCTTCAATTCCAATTGTTATATCGGCAGCCGTTCTCCTTTGGAATATACCGAAGGTGTTAACTCGCATTCGTGGGCTTTTAATCATTAGATCACGCACACATTCACACTCTCATTCATACTTCTAGAATGTGGGGAAGATGGGGAATTATCTTGATCGGAGAAAAATCCCCACCCCCACCGTCAGGAATCGAACCCGGACCCCTAGCAGGTGCTCTACTGACTGAGCTAAGGGGCCAGCCATTTTATGTGTTATTCTTTATAGCTATATCGCATGTGCTTTTTGAATTATTTAGCTGAAGCTAGGGGTGAGATGCGTAAATAATAAAATTAAAAACAGATATCATCATTAATGGGTCCTGGATTTCAATGAATTTGCATCTTTTTATTGATGAATACTGGGGCAAAAGCTTTGTTGAAAATACACGTGGCTAAATTTGGACACAATTGGAAGGAAGAGAAATGGCTTCAGGGTAGCAGAGTTCCGGAGTACCTGTACAATGCGAGAGTCCATCCTTCCCCATTGTCATTCTACATAAAAACCATGGATATGCCAAACTGTGAGTAATTAAGGATCCGTTAAAGCGAAACAGTCCATTTGAAAATATCAAGGCACATGAATTTCACTGTAAGTATTTAAACTTTGCTCCCATCACATCATCGAGCACACCTTCTCGCAATACAGACAGTACTGAAGTGAAAACAACAGGAAATTCGCGTCCCAGACTATTAGAAGATATAGTGTAGTATACTGTAATAGTCATAAATGCATGTGAAGAAACGGACCAATAAAAACGCCACTGTCAATGAACACGTATTATTTCTGTTATCAAAACTGTAGGTATACTTACATATGTTGTAAATCTGCCACATTAAATGAAAATATTTTTATATGAAAATATAGATAGGTAGATATATCAAATTTTATCTTAAATTTGATATATCTAAAGTGTATATTATTCATAAATTTCTTATACATATAAATTATTTGTCGGATGAACGAAATATCGAACCAAGATAAGTGCGCATTGAAAAATAACGATATTCAACATTTTGAGGCGTGAAGTAGTTGAGTTGGCATGTGGACTTGGTGCTCCTTGAACATGACAAGTACGATAAACCAACCCGTTATACATAACCTGGTTCATCGCTATCCTGTCTTCATAACATTTTGTGTGACATTAAACCACTGCTTAACGGTTATTTTTGTACAAATTTAGAGATTTTTAATTGATAAAGCATTTTTAAAAGTTGTAAGATCTTTTTAAGGGCAAATCCGAGTTTTGGTCATTTCTACGAATTTAGTTTCTTTGTTCTTATTAGTTTCAGAAACTCAAAATATAAAAAAATTCTTGGAATTCTATTGGAATGGAGATCCCTTATTCATATTGCGTGGAACATTGAACTCGTCAATCACAGATTAATACTTCCAACTAAAATATTTATGTGTGTTGTAAGACAGATTTGTTCCTTGAAGGAACGATGGATGAATCTACCTGCAGTTTGTTTAATGTTTGACCAGGATACGATGTATTACAATGCAACATAGTAAAGACAGTTATTTGAATTCCATCATGCCATAAGTAAAAGCAAGTATATCTGAGATTTTGAAAACCAAGAACTGTTAAAATCAGTCATAAGTTGATCTAAGTCGTGTACAGACAAAGGTCGTGTGTAAGAAATATTTTGTCTCTGCTAAAATAGGAAATCTGTTGAACCAGAATCTTGAAAGATTGATAATGTACTGTCAGGTAAGACGTATTCCCTCCACGAAGAAGATCTGGAAATTTGCAATATTTGATGCTTGAAGTATATTTCAGTATGTTCTGTTGAAGTTTAAGCAAATTAATAGGTGACAATAGTCCTTCAAATTTGAAAACTTACAAATGGCGTCCGCAACGTATTTTAATTCATAGTTCAGTGATAAAGTATACGTGGAATATATAACATAAAAATGAAGGTAATTTTTATGTCGTTCTTTGTTCCTTTAGGTAATTTTTAATAAATTTTAAGGCCCTATCGCCAATATGTTAAGGGTCAGTTTTTAATGCCTTTTACATCATAAAAACTCTCAGTCATGTTAATGCAAACGTTTAGTTCGATTAACATGAAGTACATAGTAAGAATATTTTGTATTTGGTAGATAAAATAATGCATATAAGAATTTTTGATTAAGACGCTGAAATTTGACGCGGAATGTTAGTGGTAACACGAAATAGATGCCGCTGATAATGTATTTCCTATGTATTCTTGAGCAGAAACTTGCGTACACGAATTTTGGAAGTCTATAACGAATGTTGGACAGGGAGCCGACCCAGAACTAACCTTCCCTAACAGAAACAGGGTTGCAGTGCGAGGGGAGCTAGGAATCAATAAAACACTGGGCCTGCCATCCCAAAAACATTGGACTAGTCCTTTGTCTCCGTTCATGCAAGGCTCATACAGAGAAAGTGATATAAATGTAACTAGTAAACATTAGTTTTTCTCTACCATGTACATAATAGATAAAGAAGTTACACTTTCGGTACTACGTAAAGTTTCGTTACCGAGGATTTACCGGAAACACTTTTTGAGGCCCCTTCAATAAAAAATCTTTTATATTTATCCCTTAGAAAAATGTGTATGTGTGTTGGATATAAAAATATGACTATTGCGATCATATAACATTCTCTGTTTTTGTACAAACAATTCATACAAACACTTACACGTTTTTAAAAATTTGCAGAAGTCTATTGTTAATTTTGTTGTAGGTGTAACGGGAATATGGGAATAGAAGGCTGAAAGTGATAGTCATGTGTTTTAACACCTGGTAACTGTGTGAAAGCTTTGTAATTCTGTTCTCTTTCCACGACCAAGAGATAAAAAGGGCAATAACGTAATCGCATTTCAAGAAAGGGTTGGACATTCAAACAAATAACTAGAAATATCTCGTAAACTGTACAGATCAACATTTAATTCGACATAAATGGTGTTTTTAAATGAAATCTACCTTTTTTGTGCAGAAAGAGTTTGTATATCTCTTACGGTTTACCAATTACGAAAAAGTCATCCTGAACCAAGAGGGCGTCCAAGGACATTCCCAAAAAGTTTAAGATATAATGGTTATATTTATTTTTATGAACAAGAGGAATGTATACAGGAAGCCGAAGTGACAGTCAAATCTTTAAGAAGTGGGTAGCTGTATATTGTTCTAGATATTCCTTGATATTACGAGAAACAAGTGAACTGTGAATTTATTGGTGATGGGACTTCTCTCATTAATACAAATTATAAATAACACCTCCAAGAGCACACTTGATATAATTATCTATATTAGGATACGCTTTGATAAAAGGCGCTCTTTGACAAGATTTTCAAAGGAAGTATATTGTTTTCGCATTGTTTCTCATTTTCTACAACAAAAATAAGAATTTCTGCACCATTAATGAACGCAGGGGCATTATTCACAACTTCTATGTAAAGTTTTAATAAAACTGTGGTTATTTTAGTTTGTGTAAGAAAACAAATGGACGAGGACTTTCGAAACACTAATTTATAACATTCAGTTTTAATTACAGAGATATATAGTAATTAATTTATGTACCAAGCGGGATTTATTTGAATTCTTGTCCCTTAATTTCACCTTGGTTCTTATTCATTTCATATTTCATCCTGGTTGGCATTTCAAGATTTCTAAGCGTCGGAAAGAGTTTCGGCGTTGTATGGCAAGTGCAGGACTCTCTATAGATTATAGATCCTTGTCCTTCGTGTCGAAGGAGTTCTATGAGTCTCGAAACCTGCAGGATTGAAAGGGAGTCGGTTGTACTAGCCGCAACCTGTAGCGGTTAGGGAACCTGCCCTCAGCGGTCGGGCCTCCTGAGGTCCAGTCTCTCCTAGCAACCTTTCCCCCATATAAACAAAGATTTCATAGATCGAGAAAGTGCTAAGACCCCGTCCCTCCGGACCTAAGCCCTACACTGTGTCAATTAAGTTTAGATTCAAAATTCCAAAACTTTGTCACCAGACATTTGTTCAAGCTTCAAGGCTACACAACCAGTCGTATAAAAAGATGCATGTCGACTTTTTTTTTTTAAAATGGCAGTGAAATACCACTGATCTGAAGACCGTCGTTCAGATCTTTGTATTGTTACCTGAACATCCTCGTGGGCAATATCAGTTGAACATCCGTCAGTGCTGTAATCTGAACACTCGTGTTTGTACCATCACTTGAACATCCTCCTCAGTTCCGAACATCTGTACATCCTTGTCATCATAATCTGAACATCCTCCGCCACCTGAACGTCACGTGCAGTGTCGCACGTACTACGCAATTTCGTCGTGTTATTGATTGAAATGGGTAGAGCGTAGCCCTTGTTGGGTTTCGGCTCTTTAGTAAATCCCCTCCCTTCGGAGCTAAACGTATCGTTCAAAGGGTTTCTTGATGTTTGCCGGACCATGCCCTTGTATAAAAATGTTCTTTGGTGCCAATTTAGGAAATTTAATTATCTACACTCCATTACAGAGTCTGCACTTTAAAATGTTAAATGAAACAATATTTGGCAAACTAGATGGATACCTATTAGCCTTTCCTGTGATAGAAAATTTAATAAAAGGGTTTTGGAGCGCTGATGTAAAGACAAAGTTGCAAACAAGATTTCTCGTCTGCTTCCAGACAGGCAAATACAGATGATGTCCTACTTATAGTCGCAGATAAATAAAACTAACGTGATTTCAATTAGTTCCTGCTCCCCCAAGGGCTTAAGGAAGCCAATAAGGTGGTGATTATCAGGCTGTTCCTCTTCCGTTAAATGTTCCATGTCACATCAACTCAATTCTATAAAGCAGGAATCCAGAGCTATTGGGCGTTTTCAACCACTTCATGAATTGTGCTGTTATAAATACTATTAGAATATACAGATCGATATTACTAACTCTTAGAGCGGTAGTAGGGGCCAAGATCGGTTACATGAAGAACTAAGCTAGTAGTAGTGTATACATTGGAAGAAACGAGTCAAAACACTACTTGTTCAACACAAGTCATGCACCTGTTGAAACAGTTCTGTTGTACTGTACAAGCAGAGCTCACTGGAAGCAGTGAATAGGCTATCAATATCAGGACAAAATATCTCTAGTTCAAGACAAGGTGGTCTACTTGGAGGATGAGTTGTGTTCTATTAAATGGAGAATTGCCCTAACAGAGCTCAATGAAAGCAATGGTTTCAATGTCATAAACGGGAGTCAAAACATATGATGTTCAACACAAGGTGATCCATCTGGTGGAAGAACTGCTGGAGCAGAGATCATTGAAAGTAGTAGGAATAAAATCAATATTGGTTAAGGACTGTTAATTGTCACAATTATATCAGCTTCGCCGGTATGCCAGAAGCTCATCGAGCATTACATGCTAGGAGATCTCTTGAAATAGGGCTGTCGCTTTTAATCACATTTATAGATCATCGGATCCAGCTGGATTTGAACTTGCGACCTTAGAATCAGTAGGTCAGGGCCTAGCCGAAAAAATCACATACACCGACAGTGAAGGCAGTGAATCCACTGTCACATACAAGAGTAAAACTCTTGTTGAATATAAGATGGTCCACCTGGTGAAAGAGTTATGAGCTATTATGCAAAGAACTAAAGTAATAGAGCTAAAGCAGTGGATGCACTGTTTCATATAATAACTACAACAGAATTTGTTCAGTACAGGATGATTGATCTGGTAAAAGAGTTGATTAGTATGTGAAGAACTGCTCTAGCAGAGCTCACTGAAGTCAGTGAATTCACTGCCAAAAGACTGCTTGATCAACAAAGGTGGCCCAAGGGTTGTAACCTGTTACATGAAGAACTGCCCTAACAGAGCTCATTGTAGGCAGTGAATCTTCTTTCATACATGACTCCAAACATAACCTGTTCAATATAATAGTTGAACTTATACAAGAGTTGTGTTTTGCTTACTCAAGGAGAGTATAAAACCATGGAAGGAGGATGTTATTTACCTATTGTTATTAATAGTGCCGAATTTCGGTATCTTCTTTCTGGTGACGCTGGGGTGATTGCATACGGAAAATATATTTGACCCATAGCATTTTGAGTGAAATTACACCATTTTAAGGGCAATTTTTCAGCGTTTTTGTGTTAGCGTATTTTGTACAGTTTATAGGTAATTTTAAAATATTCAAGAACATATCCAGTTGTTTATCATTTTGTGCCTGTTGGTTTGTGTTGACGTTTGTTAGTCTCCAAAAGTTCGAGAACGGCTGAACCTATTTGCCTAATTTTGGTTTTGAAATATTTGTAAAATTCCAGGAAGGTTTAAACAGTGAGAAAAAAATCTGAAGTGGTAATGGACCGGGTTAAGTACACGCGCAAAGTTTTACGGAACAGATACACCTTCTTTTATTTTAGACAAAGAAAAGCATTACAAAGTACAAAGTTGCCGGCCCTTGTAGCCATGGTCGCTAGAGCGTATGTCTCTAGCGTTCCGCCGCGTAGAGGGTCGCAGGTTCGTGTCCTGCCCTGGGTATGGGTGTTTATATGTATAGTGTATATGTGTGAAACTATAGAAAACAGACAGTGAAATAAACGAAAAGGAAAAAAAAAAAGCATATTCGACTCCTTGCCAAAGTCTTCAAACCTATTTCATTTACCATATTCTATTACATAGCATTTATCGTTTCTAATGAAGATTGAATTTTTTGTGTAGCATGATGACCTTTCGAAGATAGACACAAAATTAATTTCTGAACGCACTATCACACTCTAAATATTTGAACACAGACAATTGTCAAATATTGGTTGATCCTTGGGTACCTTCTTTATAATTTTTTGTTTGTGAATTCGTGAATGTGAATTGAATTGACACAAAATTAATTGAATTCCTTTATGACTTTGTGTAGTTTGCGGAAACTTTTTACTGTGCCAAGGAGAAGACAACTAGTGTACTGACTTAGGTCATAGAAGTCAGTCAAATGTGGAAGAGCTACTCACGTGCTGAACCGCACTGATGAGCAGCGAGACGCAGATAATGCTAATAGTCGTGTTGGTATTGCAGAATTGCGTTCTAGTGTGCCTGTTTCTTCCGGGGGAGTTGTTTTCGTACAAATAAATTGACAGTCATAAACCAGATCAACTATCCCACAGAGCTTTAATGTCATTAGAATTACCTGGAGTCCCATCTCACAATTTAAAATTAAAAGTAGGATAAGTTGTGATCATGCTACGTATAACCAACCACAACTGTGCAATGGAACGAGGCTAAGTGTTAAAAAGCTAATGAATAACGTCATGGAGGAAGCAATGATGAAGAGGTCCCGAGTTCGAATCTTGGTCAGGGTGAGTTACCTGGATAAGGTCTTTCCGGGGATTTAGCTTATCCTTAAGACGAATGTCGGATAGCTCTAAGCTCCATGGATCGTGGACGCATTTGAGCATCATTTCACTCATTTCATTCACCGTCCGATATCACTTAACGTTAGAGGACGTAAAATAAAAAAAAATCATGAAGGGAGGGTACAAGAATATCTTGATCCCGCGTATTCCGATTATTCCAACGGATTTACCTTCTGATTTTAAGCGTCTACAATTTCCCATGTGTTTGGCCTTTGCGATGACCATAAATAAGAGCAGTCATTGGAAGTTTGCGGAATCAATTTGGAGTTTTTCTCCTGGACATTTATACGTTCCGTCTTCGCGCGTCGGAAAACCATATATATTATATATTTACGCATCACAAAAAGACAAAATATACTGTTTATCAGAAAGCTTTAAATTGATTAATTTAATTGTAACTGTGTTGTATTTAAACATCACCACAATTTGCAGAATAAATAACTAACTAATCCGAATTTGCTTTTTTAGATAAGTTCAGACGGTACGAAGATCGTCGAGTCAGCTGGTTCTTAATATTAGTACATTTCAATACCTCAAAATGTAAAAGTTCTTGGAATTATCTTGGAATATAACTGCGATTCACGACCAACATAAAACTAACTTGTCCTGTGTTTGGAGGTACCCTACTCTACTTTTATAATGTAGTTTTCACAGAGCAGAAGTTACTGATTGAAGTGATATGTGAATTTTATCGTCGAAAGTAAAAGGATGATTTTCGCGAAATTGAAAATCAATTAGAATTGGCAAAATTAGTCGCAACAATATAAGGCTTGTTGAAGGTGGATTGGGCAAACTTCTAAAATGGAAAATGTGTTAAAAAAGAACGTAGAAGATTGCTGATGTACTATGAGGTAACAAGTACTCCCTCGATGAAGAACAGATGTAAACTCGCAATATTTGTTGCTTTATGCATGTCTTCGTAGCTTCAGTTCTGTGTTGAAGTTTAAAGAAGCTTCTCTATGTAATAGTTGAGTATAGACGGTCCTTCGAATTTGAAATTTACAAAAGGCGTTTGTAGCGTATTGTACGAGGGTGGGTAAAAAAGTAATGCCTCCTATTTTTTCTCTTTTAATTGCCAAGAAAATTGAATCCAATTTACATAGCTTGAAAATTACAACATTGACGATTAATTTGTCACTATTCAATATAATCTCCGTCCTTTTCCACAGTTTTGGTCCACATTTTAACTAGGGCATGTATTCCAGTGTGGTAAAACACACTGTCTTGCTTCCTAAGTCAATGACGCACGGACGTTTTCACAGCCTCCTCATCTACAAAATGAATCCCAACGATGAGCTTCCTTTAGTGGCCCGAACAGATGGAAGTCTGATGGTGCCAGGTCAGGGCTGTATGGGGGCTGAGGTAAGTCTTGCCATCCCAATTTCTTAATTTCTGCAGTGGTGTAACGGCTGGTGTGTGGTCGTGCATTGCCAAGCAAAAGAAGAACATCTGTCATAGCTTTTGTTGGGCGAACTCGACGAAGACGTACTTTCAGCTTTTTGAGAGTTCTGACGTATTGGACAGAATTTATTGTGCATCCCTGCTCCAAAAAATCAATCATAAGCACACCTTCTGCATCCCAAAACACTATCGCCATAACTTTCCCTGCCGGCCGCTGAGTTTTTTTTTTTCCTTCGGTGTGATGCCATTCCATTGACTGCTTCTTTGTTTCAGGTTCAAAAAAAAAGAACCCACGTTTCGTCTCCAGTAACAATTTGTCCCAGAAACTCCTCTCCCTCCAAATTGAAGCGCTGCAAGTGTTCGGAGGCTATTGTTTTCCTTGTTTCTTTGTTTAGAGCGGTTAACATTCTTGGTACCCAACGTGAACAAACTTTTGAGTAACCCAGTTGTTAAATAATCGTCATCACACTGCCTTTACTGAGGGAGGTAATGCGACACAATTCACCTGTTGTTGTTGTTGTGCCCGCCTCGGTAGCGTAGATGGTAGCGTGTCTGTCTCACGTTCAAGAGGTCCCGAGTTCGAATCTCGGTCAGGGTGAGTTACCTGGATAAGGATTTTCCGGGTTTTCCCTTATCCTTAAAGGCGAGTGTTGGGTAGCTCTAAGCTCCATGGACCCGGACTCATTTGAGCATCATTTCACCAATTTCTTTCATCGTCCGATATGACTTAACGTTGGAGGACGTAAATTACCACAAAAAATTCACCTGTTGTTACCCGACGATCACCACAAATGATGTCATCGACTTGCTGAATGTTGCATGGAGTCACTGCAGTCACCGGCATACCGCTTCGCTTTTCATCTGCCAATGGTGTTTGCCCTTCAGCTTCGTTACAGCAACGAACCCATCGTCTAACAGTGCTGACATCCACCGTTGCATCACCGTACGCATTTTTTGGCCTTTCCTGAATGCGAATTTGTGTTTCACCTTCCGCAGTCAAAAATTCAATCACAGAACGCTGTCTATTACGGATGTCGATGTCAGCCATTTTGCAAGAGGTTGCAGTGCTGCCACCTGTTGACTTAGGAAGTTACTACTGCAGGAAATTAGAGAAGAAGGTTTGAGGAATTATGCCAAATTCAAAGTTTTCGCATAACTTATTTAAAGAAAAAAATAGGAGGCATAACTTTTTGAACCACCCTTGTACGAGATTCAATGACAAAGCATTCCTGAAATGTAATGTTTGTCTTTTAGAACGCTTTAAATAAATTTGAAGGTTTTATGTTCATCTCTTAAGGGCATTTTTAAATATTCTCTATATTATTAAAATCCCGTTGGTTCCATATGACCATCTGTAGCCATGTTCAACAACAGTGACAGAAGTTTACGCGATTATCCCTCTGGGCTCTATCAATTGTACAGCTCTCAATCGGTATAGTTTTAATTTTAAAAAGTTGCATGAACGTGTTATTCCGAGTCGTGGTAGACCTTCGAGGACTCGTACTCATCATTTCATTAGTTTGCGAGGGAGGTCCGGACAGAAGATGTCTTACTCGTTTTTGAATTTGTAATGGATTCAGTCGTGCGCCATTTTTGAACCAAATATTGAATATTGCTTTCCGTTGTTACTGCGGAAAGGAGATATCTCTGGGCGATTTCTTGGTTTGTGGGTGTGCCTCAACAATCACCATTTGCTCTATTATTGAATAAGTCATTGTTTTTGGAAATACAATATTTGTAAGTAGTTGTCAAACGTTTGTAAAACATCTGATGTACTGCATTCACAGGACCTTCTCTATTCTTGCAAAACTATTCTCACAAATGCTTATTCCCCTATCTGCTTCATGTTTATTTTCTTATAAGTGATGGAGAATATAGGAATGTAGTAGCTGGTAAGCAAAAGTTAACTCTTTGAAGATCTGTCGTTATGTGATCTATTCTCTTTGCATGGCCAAGAGATAAATGAATACGGCTTCCTACTTGACAGAAGTGTTCTTACAAAATGCAGACAAATAAGGGTCATCTACGAAATGGTTCACACCACCACAGTAAAAATGTAAAATAAAAAAGAAGAAAAAAAGAGAAGGAATAAATATGAGACATAAATTGCGTGTTTTAATTAAATCTACATTTGTTTCTCCAGTAAGATTCCGTCCATCTCGTATCCGAGTTATGCAAAAGTCATCCAGTACGTAGAGGACCTCTGAGAACTTTGCCAGAAAATTCAAGTCATATGTTTCATTTGTCATAAAAGTATGCATCTTAAACGTGTGACATTTTAATAAAAACCATAAAAGCCACTGTTTGGAAAGTCAGCCTTTTAGAAGTATTTTCTACGTAAAGGGTAGTCCTGGATAGGGATATCTTCTTGAAAAACTTTGTGTTGCATCCTTGAATAATGCTGAACGTAAATACCAAGCTGGATATTTAACTGGCCTTTTCTTTTCGAGTTATGTTGTTCACACACATGTGTAGAACTTTTTTCTAAAAATACCCTCTTTGGATTCACAGGACCTCAATTGTGTATTCCCACTGAAATCTCTAATCGAAGTGGTGGGTGGAATACAATATCTTCACTGTTAAATATGTAGTAGAGAAAGTAAAAACAACAATGAGACTAAACACGCTGAAGAAAAGATGGCAAACATAATTACAACAATGAAACTAAACACGCTTAAGAAAGGATACCCAACAATTATAACAATGAAACTAAACACGCTGAAGAAAGAATAACCAACATAATTACAACAATGAAACTAAACACGCTGAAGAAAGAATACCCAACATACAACAATGAAACTAAAGAAGCGGAAGAAAGGATACCCAACATAATTACAACAATGAAAATAAACAAGCTGAAGAAAGGATACCCAACAATTATAAAAATGAAACTAAACACGCTGAAGAAAAGATGGCGAACATAATTACAACAATGAAACTAAACACGCTGAAGAAAGAATAGCCAACATAATTACAACAATGAAACTAAACAAGCTGAAGAAAGAATGCCCAGCATAATTACAACAATGAAACTAAACACTCTGAAGAAAGAATAACCAATATAATTACAACAATGAAACTAAACAAGCTGAAGAAATGATAGCTAACATAATTACAACAATGAAACTAAACACGCTGAAGAAAGAATAGCCAACATAATTACAACAATGAAACTAAACAAGCTGAAGAAAGGATAGCCAACATAATTACAACAATGGAACTAAACACGCTGAAGAAAGAATACCCAACATAATTGCAACAATGAAACTAAACAAGCTGAAGAAAGAATAGCCAACATAATTACAACAATGGAACTAAACACGCTGATGAAAGAATACCCAACATAATTACAATAATGAAACTAAACAAGCTGAAGAAAGAATACCCATCATAATTACAACAATGAAACTAAACACTGAAGAAAGAATACCCAACATAATTACAACAATGAAACTAAACAAGCTGAAGAAAGATAGCCAACATAATTACAACAATGAAACTAAACAAGCCGAAGAAGGGATGGCTAACATAATTACAACAATGAAACTAAACATGCCAATGAAAGGATAGTGAACATAATATATTTCCAAATCCTATAAAATGAGATGGAAGCGATTATATCTACCCAACCCTGTGTGAGAGCTGAACCCACACTTATGTAACTCGATGCCAAAACGGTCGTTTAAAAATGTAATGCGCCACTGCGCCATAACCAAGTTGGTCTTGGTCCCGCCGGACGAGGATAATCTTTCTGCGATAGTTGAACTAGACGGTATTAACGTACAATTAAACTTAATCCCGCCAGACGTCTCAAAGAATTTCCTTTCTCTTTCTTCCCGGCCGTCGTGGCCCCCCTAATGTGCAATATATTTGCAACTTCTTCCATTACATAACGTGCTCTGTGTAAGGGCTGACCAACAGAAACGGAGACATGTTCTTCAACTTTGTTACATTCTCTACCACGTACGTAGTAGGACTGGCAAGGTAGGAGGGAGGACTTAGCCTTGATCTGTAAGATACTTTGTGCCCATGTCCTTGCGGGGCGTCGGCCAGGAGGAACGGATAGGGTGAAAGGATACTAAGGGTGGTTGGCTGAGGACAAACGGCCACGAGAATTGAACCCTTGACCGTCCGAACCCATGCTACAGACCTAAGACATTCCGCTCGGTAGATAACACCATTTAACAAAATCCTGATTGAGGTATTTTTTTGTTGTTTTTCATGCAGTGTGTTTTAAAACATTATGTAAACACAATTTTGGATATGGGAAATTGTTTTTAGGAAAATGGCATTAATTTCCTTAATTTCAGGAAAATGTATGAGCCTCATCTCATACTTATTTAGAACAAACTGGATCTGCAAGTTCCACATACAAGATGTTCTTGTCTTGGTCTTCCAGAGGCATACCGAAATACCTACGAAGAGATATATGGATTCTCAATTTATCCTAGTCTTCAGTATATCATAAACGACCAGCACTGCACAAGGGCCGTTGCACCCGGAACTATAGCCATATCTATGCCCCTTCCTTACCCCTACCTCACTCTCACCCACCCCGTGCAAACCTCACATCTCATCACTACGTGGTTAAGCCTGAACTAGGGCAGGTACATGACTGACACCTCGGATATCTTCAGCCTGCTAATTTGCTGCTTGCTTGCTTCGCTTTCGTTGCACTTGTTGACCACTCTCAAAATTGCAAGACTATGCTCCGATTCATAAACAGGCCAACTGGACATTTGCTCAGATTGCCAATATTTGATTTAAGTTGCGAAAAAATAAAAGTCAGGAATACTTTTGGGGGATGGAAGAAACAATTTTTAATATCCTGTAATTATTTAATTTTTTAACATTATATTTCCATATACTGTAAATAATTTTACTGAGACAAAATTCAATGTTTTCTTTGAGTGAACGAATGATGCTGTTGTAGAGATTTCCAAATAGTGTTAGGAATTGAATTAGTCCCAAAATATTTTAAACCAAGTTTGTTTCAAATAAAAATTCGTATGCTAGTTGTAGATTAAAATGTTATTTATATCTTCTGTACATACTTGTAAAAACAATGTGTATACTTTATTTTATATTTAATATCAGCTTAATTTAATTTTCGTAGTACCTATTCCATATTTAGATTTGTTCTACAAAACTCTTATTTTTAAATTGTTTAAAGTGTTTAAAATTAACAAAAAGAAATAAATTTCTCATGTTATTTTTAAAAAACTCAGACATAAAACCAATTTGTTTAGTAAAATGGAGAATTTTATTTTGTTTGTATTTTGTAATTATAACAACTATATCAAACAGCAAAACTGCCACAAATATGCTTAAAACAAGAAGGAAGGGTCTTTAAGAAAGTATAGAGTTTAGTTGCATAATATGATAATTTAGAAATTATAATAAATAATCTTGAATTTGTAAACTTTCAGCATGTTTGAGAGAAACTGAAAAAGAAAGGGGTTAAAATTATCTGTCGATAGCCCAATGAAGACTCGCTTTGACGGACTACAGTACTGACCCGCTTCGCTAAAGTGATGGCTTATACAGTATAGATACTTTCCAGAACATTCGCGACGTCCAAACGTTCAGAACGTTCCAGTTCTGCGGTGTAAGTGGTTATTGTGTTTACGCTGGGTGAGTGCGCACCTTATCCTGTTAAGGTTCCTACTGTCTGGCGAAGACTGTGCGCCACATTTTAGTCACAAAATAGGAAATACAATTTTTGTCACCCCTGTGCAGTATCACGACAGCTTACGAGAAGAAAACGATTGGAATTAAAAAGACGCTGAGCTCGGAGAAAACTCTCAAAGCCTGTTTTAAATATAAACTCGCACAATACGTAACAAAGTTTTAAGACACTAATCCATGCAATTAGTGCTTAATTGTGCTCGAGCTGTAAAGGAGATTTAAGTTTAAGAAGAGAAAAGTCTTAGATAGTCATTGGTCATCCATCCACTGTGGCACTCACATGACTTTTTCTACTCTTATACATACTAACAGTATCTTATTGTTAATTTTTCTTGGACTTGCAAGGGAATGTGGACATACGGTAGGCTTTTAGCAATAGTTAGATGTTTTAAGAGCGGATTTTATAATATGGCTAGACATCGAATTTATGTGCACTAAAACTGTTAAAACGTACATGCATCTATGTCGCTAAAATATGGAAAGTATCTATTACAAATTATAAAATATGCAGTTAAAATTCATAAGTATATATCCTCTCTTTGGCTGTAATTGAATCTGCATCAAATTATAATGATCTTTTGGTTCCGAAGTAAATTTATGACGTTTTGCTTAGTAGGAGCTTGTACTAGAGAATGACCACTCAACGTTCACAAATGTCATAGAACAATATTTGTAAGAACAGACAATATATGGTGAAATTTCCTTAGTAAAGTCAACACTATCATCTTGCAGATGGATATTTGTTAGGTAGTATAAGTAAATGCAGGATTTCTCTTGTAGAACACTGCACAGATTTCGCCCTATTTTCCGACAGAGTTTACAGGTGCACAACTGGGTTCATTTTTCATTTTTTCAATAATTTACAGGACATCATAAAGGGGTAAACCATATATTTCTAATTCCTCAGCTGTTTAGCGTAGAATTTTGAAGTGAGCTTTGATTATATTAAAATCTCCTGTAGCATTCCTTGTGAACGCTGAATCGAAGTGGCATCACTTGGATCTAGGCCGCAAACAAATTTTTAATGGCACAACAATTACCTGAATAAAATGGAGCAGCGCTTTTCCAAGTAGTCCAACAGGTAGTATTCATTCTAGTGGTAAATGTCTCTATAAGCGTTTACTCGCGCGTGAGCTTACAGAAATACCTTCTTAGTACTTGAAAAGGAAATGTTTACGTCAGAAAACTTCCCATACTGTTACTATTACTCCATTAAGTTCATGTACAATGCAAGCAACTTGTATTGGATGGGGATAAAATGTGTATAGAGCCGAACCGAACATGTAGAATGCAGAATCTGAAAGGAAGACACGATACTTGTCGTTACCCCCTTCTACCCACAATACGTACTTTAGGGTGTAGTTCACAAAGCGCGCCCCAATGGAGTGGTTAGTTTTTCTCTACAAGACCCTACAAAGCGATCAAATAAGGTGTTCCTGGCTGTGTTTCACTTAATGGGGCAACGTGAACATTCGTGATATGGCATTCACAAGCTCCTATAATTTCACCCCATACAAAGTACTCTTTCAAAATATTTTGAATGTGGAATGCTAACAGTCATTTAAGTAATATCCTGTAAGTGTTGATTCATTCGCGATGACACGGTTGCAATATTTCTCTAAGAAACTTCAGAAACGTCAGGATGCACAACAAAATTGCAAAATATATGCTAATAACACAATATGCTTTTATGTACCGTTAATTAAAACTTCATACACAGTAACAACCATCTGCAAAAATAGGTACAATATAGATTTTTACGTAAAACCGTTACCTAGTGATGGCAGAATGTACCTTCCGGTGAAACCTCGTTATATTACTTCTCGGTGGAATGTAGTGCCTTCTCCACGAGCTATGTACGAGGTAGGGAGGAAAAATATATAGTGGTATAATATATTGCACATAAGATTATGTAATTTGTATCAGAATGCCTCCCTCCCCCCATAAAAACATAATAAAACATCCAATGCAGTTATTTGATCACCACTGTTTACATTGCGTTGGATGAAAAGAAACAAGTTTTTAATGGTTATTGGTTTGGAAATGCTATAGAGTGAAATGTCATTCATTTTCTTTACCTTCGCGAAAGTAAATTGTAATATATCATTATTTGAAGGTTCTAATTTACCTGTTATACGTAAGCATTATGCGCTCATTTGGTTAATGTGTTTACCTGCATTTTATCACATGCAGCCATACTAAACACGAATTATATTATTGTCTTAGAAAACATGTTCATAGAGCAATACACAAATTATCAGGCACTTGTCCTTCATGCTTCTTTTACAAATATTTTAAAGGTTCTCTTCAGTTTGCATATCATTTATTACATCATTCAATACTTCTTATTACTCGACGCAGCGCGATTTCCCAATTTCCATATAGATGTCAGTTGTTTCCTCAAGCTGTTTTGCAAATGGAAAGCTACGCAGAACTTCCATTACCTACAAAATACAATAGGACCTATTTTGAGTATCCAAGGGTTTGAGAGTTCTGCCTCAAAGCAAAGCTAAGGGATTGAGGGCCCTAAACCGAAAATGTAGTCAAGGTATTTTTTTTTTTTTTTTGTTTTTTCTTATGTAAGTCATATCGGACGATGAATGAAATGGTGAAATGGTGCTCAAATGGTGCTTATAGGGCCTAGAGTTACCCGACATTCATCTTTAAAGATAAGGAAAAAACCTCGAAAAGACACCTATGCAGATAATTCCCCCTGGTCGAGATTCGAACTTGGGACCTCTTGTACGTGAAGCAGACCCGCTACCACCTACGTACAGAGACGGGTAGAGAGATGCTTGTGTATGAAGATGAGTGATACAGCGACGACAGCTGTAGTAGCCCTAGGATCTGTGTAGCTAAATCCCAAGGATATAAGTTAGGAGTATGGCATTATATATCACAAACAACGACGTAAGCATACATCAACGGGAAATGAGGAAATAGAAGAAAAAGAGCAAAAACAAATTAAAATTTTGCCATCCAGCTAATTTCGCTTGCTTTTAGGTTGGCAGTTCCTATTGCGTTTGCTCAGTAGTAGTAAGATGAAACGTTGGCTGTTTTAACCCGATCACGTTACATAAAATAAAACTTCCTAAAAAGGGCCGGTTGATTCAGGCTCCAGGAGAAACATAAACTCCATACAACACTCCTGAGGTAACCATATACTGCTGTTTCAGTTTTATGGCAGTTTTCCTTGTACAGTCCAGAAATAAAAAATACAACCATATTTTATTTCTTAATAAAAAAAATTCACAAAAGTATATCTATTTAGTCAGATATGTGTAACAGGATTTCAGAAAAACTGTAAACTGAGATAACTTCGTTACTTCACACACACACACACACACACACACACACACACACACACACACACACCACACACACACACACACACACACACACACACACACACACACACACACACACCACACACACACACACACACACACACACACAATCATCATTATCATCATTACAATACACACAAATTGTAATTTCTCAGGCAGCGATTGATTTATTTTATTTATATTAATATCTCGTAATTTGAAATATGTATTTTATTTGAAAATGGTATAGAAAAATATATTTAAAATAACTTGAACAACTGATGAAAATCCAGTGGAAGAATAAAGCTAAACTTGTGAAACTGTTCACTAAACTTAAATCGATTTAAGAGAATAATAGCGATTGAAACACGTAGATAGTTATGTATTATTTTGTGCTTTATTTATCATAAAGGATTAATTTATTTTGTGTATTTTAATATTATTACTTTTTAAATATATATAAATCCAGGAAATATGAAAAAGATAAATCATGTAGAAAAGGTAATCGATGAAAATAAAACCTAATAAGTAAAATCATATGTGCAATAGATTATAATGCGTATAAAATAATACAGTTTATCAAAATGGTAAAAAAATGCAATAAATCACCCTATCGGATTACCATTTTACCCATTACGGAGTATGAAAAGAAACAACTTCTCAGTGATTATTGGTTAGGAAATGTTGTAGATGTGAAATATCGTATTCATTTTGCCTTACTTCCACGAAAAATAAATTCTAATATGTTAAAACTTTTTGGAAAAATACAGAAGAGGTGTTCCACTATCAAAAATGTTTATAGGATAATTAAAAATATAGTGTTAATATCAAATATTCAACTCAATAAATCCTAACTCTTCTGCAGATCATTCCCTCACTTGGATACATTTAATCACATACAAATTCCACACATGGATTTATGTTTGTACGAGGGCTGTTCAATAAAGACTGATCATAATCTTTTTACGGTCATGATTTTCCGCACTAAAATTCAATTTCATTATATTCTGTTAGCTTAATGTGAAACAAACACGCCGTAGTAGTTTCATTGTTGGTACTCCTGGTTCCCGCCTGTGAGGACCTGGCAAGTTCAGACATGTTCAGTATCACCTACCACTGCGATGGAGGTAACACGCGAGGAACAATATGCGGCTTGGAAATTTTGCTTTCTTCTCAACAAATCTTTAGTTGAGGCCTATACAATGTTACAGGAGACATATGGAGAGTCTGTTCTTCCCTACAGCACAGCTCGAAGGTGATTTAAAATGTCTAAAGAGGGGAGACAATTAATTTCAAAGGAAGGTGGACCCGGTGCTCCAGTTACTGCTCTTATGGAAGAAAACATCAACACTGCTGCTGCCATTGTGAGAGGGGATCGATGAATTACCTTAAGACCACTTTCTGAAATACTGAACATTTCATTGGGTGCCACCCACACGTTGGTGACAGAAAAATTACACATGAGACGTGTTTGTGTGCGATGGGTTCCAAGACTGTTGATTCCCGAACTAAAGGACATTCGCATGCAGGTCTGCATGCAGTTAAAATTGATATTAGAGGAAGATCCGGAGTTTCGTTCAAACGTAATCACTGCTGATGAAACTTGGCTACATCATTTTGATCCTGAGGGCAAACAGCAAAGCTTAGTGTGGAAATCTCCTTCATCACCAACCCCAAAAAGCAAAAGTGGTTGCAAAAGTTATGGTCATCTCATTCTTTGATATTCATGGAATGATTTATCAGCATGTTGTACCTGTACACATATCAGTAACTGGACAATGCTACAGGGATGTCCTAAAAACTGGACAATACTACATGGATGTCCTAAAAACATTGAAGGTCCATATCAGGTGCAAAAGACCACATTTCCGTGAAGCAGGCTGGATGCTGCACCACGATAATGCGCGGCCGCATATTGCCAATGTTATTGCTGAATATCTTGCAAAAATCAACATGAAGTGCACCTATCACCCTCTCTATAGTCCGGATTTAGCCGCATGTGACTTTTTTCTATTCCCTAACTTGAAAAAATGCCTTCGTGGGAGGCATTATCCATCATCAGAAGCAGTGGTGAAGGCTGCGGAGGCGATTTTGAAGGATCTCTCAAAAATGGTTTCCAGCATGACTTTTAAGACTGGCAGAAACGCTGGGACAAGTGCATCGCATTCAGGGGAGACTATTTTGAAAAGGACCATCAAAATTATGAGGATGAGTAAAGGTACGTTGTCAAAAAAATTGTGATCATTTTTTATTGAACAGACCTCGTATAAAACATGTTCCTAATGCAAATCATTATTCTTCATTTTTCCTTTGCGAATAGTTTAGTCCCTCTCTTAAGTAAACTGGCAATGTTTATCACATCGCTTTATCATCATTGCTACGGAATGATCATAACAGTAACGAAGTTATCTTCATGACAATGAATTACCTACAAGTAACTGTTGCATTTATCGTTCACAACCGAGCGGGTTGTCTCAGGCGACAGCGTCTGTAATGCATATTAGGAAGGTTGTGGTTCGATTGTGGTGACCTAACTTTCTAACATGGAACTTTTTGGGGATTTCATCGGGTCGCTAGCTGAATGTTGGTGAAGGTTAATAGCATCTCCTGAATTTCCCGTCCCTCCATTTCACTTTATTTTTCATTTCATTTTACCTTTCATTCTTGTTGACTTCTTCAGGGTTCTGAGTGTTGGCATGTGGCTTGGAATTTGCTCTCTGTAAAGCCTTAACCTGAGGATCCGGTAAGGTCTCCAGACTACTGGTCCCGCGAACGGGAATAGGGGAGTTATGTTGTACAGGTCTCTAACGGGGAATTTCAATCTGTGGCTGTTAGAGATCCGGCCTTCTGCTCTCTCTCTCTCTCTCTCTCTCTCTCTCTCTCTCTCTCTCTCTCTCTCTCTCTCTCTCTCTCTCTCTCTCTCTCTCTCTCTCTCTCTCTCTCTCAGGTCTGACCGCTCTTAAGGGTATGTATGACTGAAATTTTCAAATTCTGAACTAATAATGCTAGCTTTTTCAAATTTACACCATAGGTGTAGTATATTGTAAACATGTTACAACCTAAATTTAAACCATTTTTCTCCAGCCGTTTAGAAATTATGATAAATTTTGTATGTTTTTTGTTACGTCACTAAAAAAGTCCCTTGCGACAAAATATTTTGAATTTTGGTCTAATATTTAACCCTATGTTCATAATACACATACGTTTTGAAATTGCTCTGGGTTTTTCTGTGTCTACTTTAGTTTAGGTCACAAAATTTTTTTAATTTACAAATATTCTTTTGTTGTCTAAAAAACTGTAAGTTTTGTGTTTGAAAATTAAAAATATATGCTTATATACATTTCACAATAAAACCTAGGGCAATTTCCATTCCTCATGATATTCTGAACCTGTGTAGGAAATTTCATGAATGTAGTACAAAAACTACATCGCAAGGAGCATTTTACAGGAAGAAAAATGCTGAAAATATGAACATTGAGAAAACAGCGATTAAAGATTTTATTGCATAACTCACAGTAAAATCCACCAGGCTGATAGGTTGGACCCTCAGATTTCTTTTTCCTCTCCTCTGTTGCTGCTTTTTCCACCTTTTTCTTCTTTAGATGTTGCTTTTCTTCTGCACAACTTCGCTTCTTGCTTTGCAGGATACGAGTCTGATCTCGCTGCACTGAAGTTTTCCTTGCTGAATCTACTACACTTTCACCTCTAATATTTTGCTGCAGCTCCAATGACTTAAGACTACCCATGTTAAACTCACTGATGCTTTTAATAACAGCAAGATCCAATTTTTGTTTTGATATAAAAACTTCCTTTGGGCACTTTTATTCCATATGACATGATGCAAAGATTCATTGGCATTCTGTGTTTTTCCTGTTTTGCACCTCTCTAGTAATGTTGTGGAAGCCAGCCTCTGATATATTGGCAACATTTTAGGAACTATTTTGTCTGAAAGCCTTATTTTTCTTTTCTTGAATTGAAAATTTAAGAACGGAAAACAGACAAAGAATGTGGATGTAGGCAAAAGAGGGCGTGACTCTGACAGAGTTTAAAGGCCACCGACATTTAAATAAGCATTTAAAAATGGCGTCCGGAGGCAAATTATGCATTTTTCACATTCGGGAATGTCTAAATTATTTTATAGAATTAAAATAAAAAAAGTCGTTATTTTCACGATTTTCATGAAATTTCAGTCATACATACCCTTAATGTCCTCTCGCTGTATTCCTCCTTCCCAAGGTGATCCTCGTCAGAGGATTGGTCACAAAGTTAGAGGTGCATTACACAAATATTGTCATAAAGTTAACAGAATGTTTAAAAAATGTAAGCATTTTATAACATCATCAGTAGTGAGTAAAATAAAGAAATGTTTAACATTTTTACACTACCTGTAACCCCCAAAACTAGTAATGACAAGCCTAACAAATACAACATGCTTCTAAAAGGAGGCATTGATCAATATTCTAAGCATTTGGAAGATTCCTATAATAATGGTAAGAAAATAAGTGTAAGCATTTTAACTGATAATCCAGATAATCATTTTATGATACTGGAATGCATTAAAAGGTTAGTTATACTTTTAAATGTAAGTTGTTGTTTTTTAAGATGAGTCTTTTTGTCCAAAGCTACTCTATATTTATGGCAGTAATTTGGTATTATTAGATTCGCATTTTTACATGGTAATTTTTAAGTATTTAATATGATAGTAAATTATTGAAAGATTAACTAGATATTTTTGGATTAAAACAGACGATAGTTAAAATAGTTCCCGATTTCGATAACCTTGCATCTTTTATTTGATGACCCTAGGGCAATTATTATTAGTGAAACATATTTGGCTCATAACATACTGAATAAAATTAAAAGCTTTTAAAGGTAGTTCATTTTCTTATATTTTTAGACAATTTTATCTCGTAATATATTCTTTACATGTTACAAATAATTTAATAGCATTGTTCGGCAATTTTACTGCATTATTCTTATATTAGTGGAATAAGTTACAAAACCTAAAAATTCTAAACTTCGTATATATAAGAATGTAGCTTCCTTATTCATATAGTGCTAAATATTTGGACTCCTCTAATTAAACGGTTTACACCTGTTATAAAACAGATTTGATCTCTAAAGGAATGTGGGGTGAATCTATCTGGTAGGCCATATCTACGGTTAGAATGCGGTCTTCCCCAGTTGAGATGAAATTAATATTTCATCATGCGGAAAATAAACACAATAGGTATTTCCTTGAAATTGATGATTAGTAAGTCTGTGAAATTATTTCCAAGTAATTTAAGTCGTGTGGAAGTTAAAGTGCACAAATTTGTCTTTGTCAAAATGGAAAATATGTTGATGTACTGTCGGATAAATGTTCCGTTGTAAAAGAAGAAGAACTGGTAACTAGCAATATTTGTTGCTCTAAGAATGCCCCAGAATCTTCTGTTGAAGATGAAACAAACTTCTGTATATGTCAGTCCGCAAGAGTTGGCAATAGATTCTTCTTGAAATATGAAAAAATACACAAATTGTCTGCCCGCCCCCGTAGCGTATGTGGTATCGTGTCTACCTCACGTTCAAGAGGTCCCGAGTTGGAATCTCCGGAGTGAGTTATTTGGAGTTTTCCCTTATCCATAAAGTTGAATATCTGGTAAATGTAAGCTCTATGGGCTCTGGGCTCATTTGAGCACAATTCTTCATTCATTGTTGGATATGACTTAACTTTGGAAAACGTTAATAAAAGATAAAAAGCTAACGTATTATAATTTACTGTTCAGTGATAAAGTGTAAATAAAATGCGCAAGGAGATCAACAAATTAAGGCATTTTAAGTTTTTCTTTGTTCTTTTAGGAAATTTCAATACATTTAAAGTCATAAAGTTATCATTTTAAGACAAAAGCGCCAAAGAAAAAACACCAGAATTTTCTTTATTTTAACATTTTAGGTGTAGAGTGTACTGGACACTTTATATGTTGCAAAATGTATAGTTTGACACTAAAAGTCTTTTCGTTCCCTTGTCAAATTACAGGAGTTTTAGGAAGGAAGTAGGCAACGAAAAAATACCACTCACTGAGGAATACAATTTTGCTGAAGAAGGAAGGTCTGTGTTCGAGTCTTGTTGGTTGGGTAGAATCTCTCTGTTGCCTTACTCCCCTTCTCAAATATTGATCCAACGAATACTAAACAGCAGGGGAGAGCACCGAGACAAAGAACCGTCTCTCTGCTGCCACACTCAACGCTAACCACTGCGCTACCGTGCTCGAGGAACAAACTCGGTAACTCCTGCTTACGTGCCTCATTTCATCTTCTACCTTCTCTACTAGAACTAGGGAAAATATTGTATTCCATCCAGAAATTGGTATCGAGGTTTCACCGGAAGTACATGTTTCCGGAGTTCCTGAATCTAAAAAAGAAAGGGGGAAAAAAAAAAAAAATTTAGAACTTCTGTGTGTGAACAGTATAAGTAAAAAATGATAAGCATATTAAATTCAAAACTTATATATATAATAATTCAGCGTATACCAAAGGTATGACACGAATAATTAAAAAAGAAATTCCGTGCCCCCCCCCTAGGGCGTCACCACATAGAACATTGAAAAACACACTAAAGCATAATTAATGCTTTTGACTAAAATACTATATGTTTAAGATATTTTCATCACAAATGAATTGTATACTTGAATATTTTGGGAACATCCTCAGAAGTCATCAACATCCTTGATGCCTTTTGCATAACTGGTATACCGTAAGAGATGTTAATGTGTAAAAAAATTAAGATCTCGTTAAAACACACAAATTATATCAAATGCATTTTTTGAAGTGAACTATTTGTGAGATATTCTTTGTTATATGTTTGAACTTCTCAATACGCACCTTTATTTTCAAATAGGAATATGTTATTCGTTTATCTCTTGACCGTGCCAAAAGAATGGTATTTCAAGCCATCACATAGTGATCGGCAGTTAACAGTAAGTTAAAACCTTTTTTATTTCCATACTCCCCTTGCACCTATAAGAAAATCACCAATAGTTTAGCGTCTACAAAGTTTATCTCGATTAACATGAATTACGGGATGAATAATTCGTAAATAGACGAATAAGCGTTTGTAAGAACATTTTGTACGAAAGTCATGTGAGAGCACGATCAAATTCCTACCATAAGAATCCCAAATAGAAACACATATTTTGTTTGTTAATAACACTGTGAATTAGCAGTGCTGTCGGTGTGCCTCAATTTCTTCTCGCAGTTCTTTTATGTGCTATTGTCAAGAGACTCCGCATTTAAGCAGAGTGGTGTGGGATTAAACGGGCAACCTTGGGATTAGTAGGCGGAGTCTAAGCAACTGAGCCACCAGACGGAAATCATAAAATCCTAATGTAATACATTCATTCAGGTAATTATTCTATTACGTTACGTCACTTACAATATATTTTTCGTTAGTTCCAGCATAAAAAAAACAACACTCAACTGTTTACTCTTGCGTTGGAAACAAAAGAAATGGAAGCAAGAATTAAAAGGTTTCAAACTTGCTCGTTAGATAATGCCTAGAAGGGAGTATTTCGAAAGCTGGTAACACTGCGAAAAACTTTATTTGATACAAATTGCGTATCTTAATATTCTCTCATCTTTTGCGGCGATGTTTTGTCAAGATTTTAAGGTTTCCTTGTAATTAAAAGTTATACAAATTAAAGCATATAAAGTGGACTTCGCTGGCTATTCATAGAATAGTCTGCGTTTGCCATTTTTTACTTAGTCTACTCCCTGAAAGTACATAGTTAAAAAAAAAGAAAGAAATAGTAAAGACATTCGTGTGAATTTAACATAAGATTTACGGACAAGAAATTGTTTCTTAATAGAGAGAAAAAGTTGAATTCCGTTTCCTTGATGCCGGCAGTCTTCTGTTGTAACGTCACCTTTCTTTAGTTTAGTTGTGTTTTATAGCTAAGCTGTCGCTATAATCGCCTGGGCGACGTATTTCTGCTTCCTGCCTCCCCGAACGAGTAAAGTTTGTACTAGCATTGTTATGTATAAAACATGACAGTATCGCTCCCCATTATGGGCTCAACGCCCAACTTTTTATAGCATAATACATCTTCCCCGTCATAGGTCGTTGGTTCGTACACTGCCTTCTGGTGTTCAACAAAGGAAAGCTTTGCTGAAAGGCCTTCGGGTGATCATGTCGTTATCTCCTTCTGTAAGACTGACCGGCAACTGCAGAAACTCCAAGAGAAACACGTTAATAGAGCCGAAATTGCTATTTGGAAGAATGAAAAATACCTTAACAGTCACGCTGCTCTACTTCAGTACAAATTAATCATATAGAGGCTTATTCCTGTACTCCTATTTATCGGGATAAACACTTGCAGAAATTGTGTTATTTCTGAGCGTTAATTCAGATCTCTGCTAGGCCAAGAGATAAAAAAAAAATTCCTATTTGAGAGAAGCATAGACATCGAAAAATTCATGTAAATAGCAGGAAATATCGTGGAAAGTGTTCACCGTACAACAACGAATGTACTGCGCACACTACCGGAAAATCAATGCATATATTTCGTTTTCATGAAAACATATTATACATGTGATATTTTAATTAAATGTTTATAACATTTTAGATAAAATCAAAATTTTCATAAAATGTTCTGTCTCGGGTAGAGGGATATTCTTGGAAATTTCCGTGACGTTTTCTTGGAGGATTTGAACTTAAAATATTAGTTTGGTATTATGTTTGACTTTTCGTTTTTTCATTTATGCTGTTCATAGGCATACAGATACAAGGACACTCCATTTAGTAAAACAGTTTTTTTTTTTTTTATTATTGGATTCACGTCCCTGAGGACCTGTATTTCAGATTCCCAATGAAATCTTAGTTTCGAAACTTTGGATGGAATGCAATACCTTTTCTATCTACTGTGTACATGGTAGAGAGAGAGAGAGAGGAATTGTGTTACAAATAAACTGTACATGAATCAAATTAAAATAATCAAGCGACAAACCTTGAACACCAATGAAACAACAGTTTAAGTGCATATATACCACAAGGTAGAGGGAGCAAAACCGAACAATATGAATAGCTCGAGTATTTCGTTCATCCAGGGAAATAACTTGTATGTACAGCCTTAGGGGGGGGGGGGGGAAGCAGCTACCAGAAACAAAGTTCCACTCGGAAAACAGACGCATTCGATGACGCTGCATTCACAATATATGCTTTAATAGCACTCTGGCTTCATTTGAAAGCTATGCGATAGTTACGGAGATTCTTTGCGGCTTGGCCGTATGCATGGTAGCCAAGCGCTATAACGCATTTGTTACGTATGTAGACCAACATGTGTACGAATCCTTGATGTGCATTACTGTTACTTTAATGGCAATGCCTTATGTTTTCTTTACGGAGGATAAACAATAATATCTTAGACACATTCATTTATAAAAACGCAAATAACATGTTCTTGATGATTTCAAAATAAATGCAATGTTATTAAAAATTGTCTTAATATTGGTTGTGGAATCACTCGGGCTCATTCATCTGTTATGAATGGTGCTGGCATATAATGCGAATTATTCTCTCGTGAGGATTTCACTAGGCACCTGGTCTCATGCATACCCCACAGAATCAGGGCAGTAGGTAATAGAAGCAGAAATGTGTAGTGTTTAACGCCCGCTTTTACTGCATGCGGCAACGCAGACGGGAATAGCGATGATGCATGAAATGATAGAGCACTGGTGGAATGAGATGGCAGAGGAAACCGGAGATTCTGGAGAAAACCCGCTCCAGCGCCGTGTTATCCTCCATAAATCTCACTTTGCGGTCACCTAGAATTGAACCTGGGCCACCTTGGTGAGAGTCGAGCGGTCTAACCACTCAGCCACCGCGTGGTCTTAGTAGAAGCAGAGGGTTTACACACCCGATACTAATTAATTTCAATGTTTATTTAATTTTACAAATAAGAATAAAACATTTATTTATCTCAGTTAGTTTAAAACCAGAGTAGAGTGTTTCAGTTTTTATGTGTGAGCGAGAATTCCATAAAATCTAGCAAACCTTAGCTGTTGGAAGTTATATTACAACGTACGTAATAAACATTTGGTATTTCTACAATAAAAAAAAATCAAAATTTTGTTCGGCATTCGAACCTGTGTAGTACTGGCTGCTACATACTTGTCTATAACTGCCCGTCTATCAGGGCGTGTTTAATAACTGAAACTCAATTTTGAGAGGATTCAGTAGAACGAAGTTAAAGAGACGCATTACGTGACACCAGCTGCAGGCCGTGCAAACATGTGGAGTTTGAAAAATACACGCCTCCAGGGTCTGCTCACTTTTTTTTTTTTTTTTTTGCTGTCGAAGGGTGTGCAATTAATTGGCGAATAATGAGTATATACTTATTGTATGTAAAAGGTATATGTTTATATTTTAAATCAAACTACTTTCGTTTTATTTGGCACTTTTACAAATCATTTAGATCTGTAGCATTCATATGAGAAGTACCAGATGTTCATTTAAAATAAGTTCTTATTGGCTTAAAATTTTTTATTGACTCATTCCTTCTTCATGATATACTTTTAGAGTTCCAACATTAGCATATAGTGCACCAAAATATATTTTATAAAAGTAAATCTCCTTCAATTTTCATTTAAACGCTGTATTGCAAGAAGCTCACATGATGTTGAGGCAATGTGTAAATATTTGATGTACTTTGTTGTTCTCAGGTAGACTGTTTCCCTTCAACAGATGCTAATTGCACACGTCTGGCTGCGCAGACCTCCAATGAGCCATCTTGTATACATATAACAATACTACAGTATTCTAGAACATAGCTAACCTTAAGTATCTTCCGTCGTTGTCCAAGTTTCACTGTCTGAAAATGGTTTTAGATGTTGGATTTTTTATCTCAATGGACATTTGGGTTGTCGATCGCAAAAACATTATATATTTTATTAAATAACTACAAGACTAAAGTTGCTGCGTATTCCTAGACCAAACTCTTTACTGACAGTACATTATACCGAGTGCAAAGTTTGGAGGTCAGCGACATCTTTGATGTCTCCGGTACCTGATGAACCTGGTGCCGGCAGCTACACTGAGAGCTGTCGGTTCTTTTCAGTTTGAGAGTATGCGTGAAAAGACAGAATAAACATCAGTTTGCTGACGTCCGCCTCTGTTGTGTCGGAGCAGTATGACGGTCTCCCAGTCAAGAGGCCCCGAGTTCTGGATTATCTGGCGTTTTTTTTAAAGTTTTTAGTTGTTTTTTTTTATTATTCTGAGAAAACAAATCTCTGGTAAGTCTGAGCCTTATGGAGCCCGGACCCATTTCAGTATTATTTCACGCATTTCTTTACTCTCCGATATGACTCGGCGTGTTAAAGGACGTCACACTTAAAACATTAATGGAGGCCGATAAATGAGCCATTTGAAGCTACAGTCCGGCCGTTGTATCTTCGGCTCTGACGTTTTGCGACTGCAAGAGGTGGAGGGGAAAGGTTAATAGTACCAACATACAGTAATGAGCAATCGAAAACATATCCTCACAATTATCTTTAGAATGAAAATCTTCTTTTTCTTCTTCTTCACTCCATGTTTTGGACATATCGTCCGTTCCGGCTTCATAGATCTCTCTAGCGTTTCCTGGGTCGTCCTCTGTCGCTTCTTCCTTTTGGATTATAGTTTAGTTCTGCATTTTGATATCTTCCATCCTCCATTCTTAATATATGTTCATGCCATTATTGCCTTCGTTCTGATATTTTGTCATTGATTGGTTCGATTTCTAATTCCTTTCTTATATCCTCATTTCTTATTTTGTCCAATATTGTACAACCTTTAACACTTTTTAAAAATTTCATTTCTGCAGTCTGTATTTTATTTAAATCCTTTTGTGTTGGCACCCAGGTTTTGCTTCCATATAGTAAAGTTGGAATAGCCATTACCTTATACATTTTTATTTTTGTATGCCTTCTCACTCTGTTTTTAAAAGTTCTTTGGATTGTCCAACATATTGCTCGGAATTTGTTTACTTTTTCTTCTATACCAGCATTGTTTCTAAAACCTATGTTACATCCTAAATATTTAAAACTCATTATTTGTTCTAAAATCCTATTTACTAAAACAATTTAGAATGAAAATATAGTACTATATTAGCTTTAAAACACTGAAATTCAGCTTTTGGTTTAATTATCATGCAAGATATTTATTACAACATGACTCTATTCGAATATTTCGTTCACACCTTTCACGCACACTAACTGCATCTGTTGGTAGAACTGGGAGTCTCTACAACCGGTGTTGTGGCCAGTAAGTTAAAACTGTCTGCTAGCGCCAATCAACATTGTTGCTGCTAGGCGTCGCTTCCGAACCCAACACCGTGTTGCCAACTTAAATTTCTTGAGCCACGTGGCTTTAGCTGCTTGCGCTAGTGAACTTTCTTTGGTATATTTTGCGTGCGTGAATTCGGATTTTTATTGTTTTTAAGTCCTATTATTATCGCTATTATAATAATATGGCTACTGGTTCGTGAAATATGCAAATACGTGAAATATTTAAAATACGTATTGTTTCTCTGCTTGAAATTCCTGCTAAAGAACTGAGAAAAGCCTGCTTTTCCTTCTCGACAAATGTCAGAGCTGGAGAAAGAGCGGCCGAACTGTAGTTGCTTACTGTGTGAGGATGTAGAAGTAAACTGTTTCTGTCCCTTATCAACTGGAAATTGTAACTGTTAAAGTATTAGGTATATCTGCTAGCTTCTGAAGTATTAATAACTTTACGGTTTAAAAATTGAAAAGTGTAAGTTGCCTGGAGTGGCTGAAATGTTGAACAGCAAAGCACCTGTGGCTATCGCCAAGTATGTGTAACTCGAGTATGGTCTTTAAAACGCTGTAGACTACACAATTACTGTAAGACAGTTCTGTAAAATTACAGAATTTTAGAAATGCACACTGTAATTCCGCCTACATCACTGCTCCACCCAAGTTCCTACGTTACACATTACCAAATGTTCAGCCTTTTATTCGCATTTTAAACACAATCTTTTTCTGTAACTTGTTAAATTCTATGAATTCTTTCTCTTTCCGATTTACAGAACTGCTATACGTGTGTGTTTATGCAACTCTTATGATTACTGAACGTACTGAATTAGAAGTACCGCAAACTTGAGACAATGGGTTTCTTGTTGATTGAGTTCCCCCTAACTCTCCTGCTAATGCTTTATCCACTGGGAGAATATTGTGACTCGTGCTTCTTGCGTTATGCAACTAGTGACGGAGCGATACCATATTACTCGTTACACGATATTTAATGAGCTGTAAAGGCGATACGTAGCGTATTCACTGAATTATGTTTTTATTAGTAGTTTTCGTCTGCAAACACATTTAACTAATTTGGTTTTTGCTCATCAATATCAGAATGTTTTTAACAGCGCGAGTGACGGGACACTCATACATTGCTTCTTTTAACAGGGTCCTGTAAACTTCGCTCGGGATATGAATGTAACAACTTCTTTAAATGTGCTGTATACAGGTTAAAAATAAAGTCTCGATCCATTTTTGAGAAAAAGTAATATTAGAATCCAATACATTCACTTATTTTAAACCATATGACACGGTAACACACAATCCATGGGCGTTTTCCTTTAGTCTCAATCACTATGATCACCTCATTCAATATCACCACACTTCCACGCAGGTTTCCAGCGATGCACCGCTGCCTCAAACACTTCGGTGTGATGCATTGCAGTTATGTTGTTGTGCACTGCCTGCCTGATACGCTCCTTCAAGGTGACAATAGAGCTGATTTTAACTTGTTAGACTTCTGATTTCACGTATTGCCATTCAAAAAAGTCAAGAGGTGTCAGATCTGGAGAACGTGGAGCCCACATGCGGTGTGAACCCCTCCAATCCATCGACGTGGGAATGTGGCATCCAGGAACTCACGAACCCAGAATCTTCCAAACGGCCGATTGTGGTACACCCAACCTCTTGGTTTATGATTGTGGAATTCTGTCACAGCATCACTTACCTGCTGCACAGTTTCATCGGTCATCATGGGTCTATGTGCTCGTTTCACACCCTGCCCACTGTCTATTCTTTGAAATTTCTGCATCACTAGTCGGATATTAGCCCTTGTAAGACCGGGTTTACAGAATTTGCGTTGTGATTCCTCTTAAACCTCCTGATACATAAATCCCCTCAAACGTGCACAAAATACAGCAATTCGTTCTTCAGTTGAGAGAAGCTTACACATAAGATGCAAAAGAAATTCATTATGTAAATGTTTTCTCCAAAATGAATCGAGACTTTATGTCCAGCCTGTAGTGTCATTGTGATGTTGTGAAAGAAAAGGTGGAAACGCCTCACCCAGCGTGACCCAACGGATTTAACGCCGAGGGCGCGAGACCACAGACTTCACAAGGAAACTATCACTGTGTTCACTCAGCTACGCCCTTGAAAATTTGATGGTACAACGCCTACTGTATATAAACTATGTGCACCAAAACTTAAGCCTGGAAAGTGCCACATGCGATCACTTGCAAGTAGCTCGTCAGCTCTGTGCCGGCGCTCCTTATATATATGCCATGTGTAGACATTGCCCGTTAGAGGTAAATAATTCCTCCCGTACATTGCTATGTTATGCCTAAATGTTCCTTTGTATTCTGGACTCATTTTTGGGTACTTCCAGCTATACTCCGCACCCGATTTTTGGCACATAGACCCCACATAGAGCAGAGATGACGCCATCAAACTCTCAAGCGAATTCATGTATGAGCATATTGATAGTTCCCTTGTCAGAGACGCGCAGACGTCCCTTACAGTCGGAGAGATTGTCACTCGGTGCACCACCTTATTGGTGCTAGTGTGAAGTAGTAGTGGTGAAGTGATTCGATTGGCCTGAGCAACTACTCAAAGGAGGACCAGGGAAACAGGTTTACAGAGGGCACGTATCTGCATCATCTGTCCCCATCCGCCAGAACTATCGGCCCGACAACCAAACCTGGAAGATGACAAGGGAGTGAAAAGAGAAAGCGAAAGAAAGGAATCCGTAAGGTAGAGAATCTTCGTCGGCCGACGGGAATAGAACTCGGGATATCCCGAATGAGTTATCGCGTGGGTACCTCATTTCATTATTGCGTGACATAGTACCTCAGCAAACGTCTTTCTGCATATTTTACTAACTGCTCTGAGTACTGTTTACTTCAGAATGGTTCTTTTTTCGCTTATGTTTAATTAAATTCACTGCTATACATTGGTATAACAAATAACTTGTAACCATACACCTGTAAAGTTCGTGACACAAGCTTGTCTTGCCAAACACAAACTACATCCGAAAAGCAGTGGAAGAGTATAGAACTTCCAGAAGAGAAGAAAAGAGATTGCACAAAAGAAAAGAGACAGTATGAGAGGAAATAATTGGAAGAAATGGAGAGGTGAGAGCTTTCTATCAGAAGTTCAATAAAAGTTGTAAGGATTTCCAGCCTAGAACACATTGGGTGGAGATACAGATGGCATTACATTGGGTATTGAGGAAGCAATACTAGAAAGATGGACCCAATATTTTGATGAACTTTTGAATGAAAGTCCAGCTGATGACCAAGAAGCCTTATCTCCTTCAAATACAAGAAAATCAGAAATAGAAGTACCGGTACCTACTGCTGAGGAAGTTGAGAGTGTCGTTAAGAAGTTAAAGAAATAACAATGCCCCGGTAATGGATTTAATACAATCAGAGCTTGTGAAAAATGCTGGAAAAGAATTTGTTAAACAGTTTCACAAACTAGTGGACAAGATATGGTTAGCTGAAACAATCCCCGATGAATGGAATGTAGGTATCATCTGCCGGATACATAAGAAGGTGATATCATTATGTGTTCTAGCTATAGAGGTCTTTTATCCATTGCTTATAAAATATTTTCCAATATTCTCTTTAGCAGGTTGTTGCCTTACGTGGAAAATGCGGTTGGTGACTATCAGTGTGTATTTCGCCAAGGAAGGTCTACTATTAATCAGATCTTTACAATCCGCCGAATACTTGAAAAATTTATAGACACCATCTCTTCATTGACTTCAGATCAGCGTATGACAGTATTGATAGAAGTAATCTCTATGTAACAATAAAAGAGTTAGAGATCCCTAAGAAGTTGATTGCCTTTGTGATAGCTACTATGAAAAATATTCGGAATCAAATCAAGATACGGAATATGTTATCAAGTGCTGTAATGATCAAGAATAGAGTTTGGCAAGGAGATGCATTATCGTACCTTTTTTCAATATAGCTTTGGAGAAGGTTATTAGAGATGCGAATATAAACACAAAGGGAACCATTTTATATAAATAAAATCAAATTATGGAATATGATATTGATTTAATCGCAAGAACACTAAGAGCAGTGAGGGAAGCTTTCACAAGCCTTGAAAAAGCAGCAAGATCATCGAAGGAAAAACTAAGTACATACCCGTAACCAAGAAAGCTTTCCTTGGTGGATCTACATTCATAGAAATTGGTGGCAAATTTTTGGACCAGCGAAGGAAAACTGGTCTGGAGAAGAAGATATAATCATTATTTTATAATTTATATAGCGAACCAAACATTGTTAATTGCATAAAGATGAGAAGGTTGGAGTGGGCAGGACATGTGTTGTATGCTAATGGCAGAATGATAAAGAAGATATTTAATGTAGTGCCAGAAGGAACCAGGAAAGTTGGAAGACCAAAGTTACGATGGTAAGACGGGTTGAGAGAGGATATAAGGACAATTGGAATCAAGAACTGGAGGAGCACTGCACTTAACAGGAAAGAATGGAGCAAACTTCTTCAGAAAGTCAAGACGCACAAAGGGCTGTCGTGCCAATGATGATGGTGATGAAACACAAACTAACATGGAGGTAAAAACAAAATATTTCCATGCGTTATCTTGTTTTTATTTGCTTTTGCTGGATTCACAGTTTGGTCAAAGGCGTAGCCAAATCTAATTGCCAAGATTGAGTCAGCAAGTAAGTTGTTGCAGAACCGTAATCAAGTACGTCAACAAGCAGTTTCATTCACAACTCAGTTAATCTGCTTATTACACGAATACCTCTACTCCTTCTGCACCTGCCATGCAAGCCAAAACTTTCACTATTTAAATTACCATCCAGAACGAAAAGTGAGGTAAAAGAGAGGTAAAGGAAATTTGGGGGATGTAATTATCATTCCCAGCATTTGAATGGCGATCAGGAGAAACCTCACAAAAATCTTGGATCAGGAAGGTTCCTACGAAAATCGAATACACTACCAAATGCATGTGGGCCATAGTTGCTACTACCTGAGCTATCCCGCTCGGAACCTGTCTTTGTGCTGTGGGGGTAGCCTATATAACATTCAAAGTTCCCAAGTTCGAATCTCGGTCACGGTGAGTTATATGAATAAAATTTTTTAGGGCTTTTCCCTATTTTGAAAGATGAATGTCTGGTATATCTAACCTCTATGGAACCTGGGTTCATTTCAATATCACTTCACCCATTTCATTCATTCTCCTATATGATTTAACGTTGGAGGACGCGTTGTATGAGTAGCCAACGTAGACGATAGAGATGAGTACAGTTGCCTAACAGAGGCTTTGCCACCAGGCTAGAGGGCGCTTGACGGTGACATTAGATGGTAGCTCATAGGCTCCCTCTATCGTGAACCGGGGAAAACTCGAAATGGAAGTGAAGGCTCGGACGGCCACCCTCTGACGCAGTCGCAAGCGTCTGCGCCATTTGCCACTGTCGATCAACCTAGCCCCTAAGTCAACGTGTAACTTAAAAGAGTGAGATGAAATGGGAGGATGATAATTCGTAGTGGAAAACTTCATTTCGGAATCAGCCTTGTCGACGAGGGCAAACCATCAAAACCACTTGGTCGGAGTGGGCAGTAATCGAATCCGGGATTTCCGAACGTGAACCTCAATCGTTGCCACGGAGATTTTCTCTATTACATAAACAACACTCGTGAAAATAGTTTGATTTCGCTGAAGACTGCAACTCTTATCGCTGCCATACAGCTCATGTTTGTGTGACCTTTCTCAGCTTATTGACATGATACAATCCGACCTCTTCACCCGCTATTTGCTTGTTTTCATCAACCAAATGACATTCCTTGTGATTTCAGTTTTTTTTAAATAAGAAAGACTCGCTTTTTACTTTCTCTAAAGCATTACAAATATTCTACTCAGGTTTTCAATGTAGAGATTTCACTGAAAGTGCGTGTTTTGAGGTCCACTAAACCCAATAAGGCACTTTTAGAATTCAAAACATAAAAAGTATTATGCCTAGTTTTAAAAATGGATTAACAAGTACAAAATAATTTCTCCCTACCCCATGCAGAATCCTAACCTATACAAACAGTTTAAGGTAAAATATTAGTTATGGAAATTAATAAGAATTTCTTTCCTCTGAAGTTTTAATCACTTGCATTATTACTTGCATTTCAGTCATCTGATCATTCAGATATATTTGAAACTCAAAGAATAGCATTTATTTTTATTCCAACTTTCTCAAATCATTTATATAATAATTTCATAGGTTTGTTCATACTTCTACAAATTTGTGATTTTGCGTTTTTAATAGCTGTGAAAGTACTTGTAAGATTAAAAGAAAAAAAGAAGAAAAAAACATGACTATTAAGCATGAATGGTTCAGTTAAGTCACTTAACATTTTTATCGCAGTGCAGATGATACTCCCCACGTTTTTCGTTTTCAGTTTACAAATATTTTAATAGATACGAAAGTGCATTATTTGTACCGTGGTGGTAGCTTATCTGTTTTACGTTTAAGAGGTCCCGAGTTTGAATCTTGGTTAGCATGAGTTATGAAAATAAGATTTTTCTGCGGTTTTCTCTTATATTGAAAAATGAATGTGGGGTACCTTTGAGCTCTATAGACCCTGGACTCATTTAAGGATCGTTTCACGCATTCGTTCATCGCCCGATATGGGTTAATATTGGACGACGTCAATTAAAGATAAAAGAGACTATCACAAATTTTCAATAAAATCTGTATTCCATTAGAAATTTGTACGAAGCTAGGCGAAATTGTTCTGTACCTATTAGTCGTTTTAAAAAGCAGTATATCAACATTCTTAAAACTTTTATTTAAATAATTTGAAGTAAAAGATTTGTGTGCTGTTCATCCTGTTCTTAATGTTTCACAGCCTGTTGCCATAACATTAAAATGCACATTTAATTTGTCATGAATATATCTAAACATATGGTACTTTAATTGAAATCGCTAGTGTTTGTTGAGAATACCAAACTTTTGAACATTTTAAAATGTAGAACATTTTTGGAAAGCGCGTTAATATTACATTGTCATCCAGTTCTGAGGCATGTTTAACATTTCAGGTCTTCAGCTGATCAAGATGTTTAAAATTTGTTGTAAAGGGTAGTTGCGAGTGGCCGACTTTCTAGAAAGCTAGTTAATGTTACATTGCCATCCAGTTCTGAAACATCTTATAACTTTCAAGTCTCTAGTTCGAGGAGCTAGTTTAATTTTTTCCCATGTAAATGATAGTTGGAGTTGGGGAGCCTTTCTTCAAAGTATGTTAACACTGCATTGCCCTCCGGTTCTGAAATATGTTGAAAGTTTCAAGTCTTCATTTCATCGAGAGGCTAGTTAAAAATCTGCTTTAGCAGACGAAAAGACAGAACCGTAAGCGAGATAATAAGAACGTTTAATAAAGGTCAGCGTTTATATCTATGAAAACGGAAAGTGAAATAAGAAACAATTGACGTGATAACATTCACATGATATCGTTTAATTTCTATCGTTTATTAGTGGATATGTTCTTTGGATAAACATTTCGATATACGCCTCATTACACAAAAACGGAGTGACGATGGTGTAATGTATAAGAACTTGACGATATGTGCTGGCATTGCAATTTCATGCTCTTTTCATAGAATTGTGTGAAACAAGTAAAATCAGGACTTTCCCAGAATGAAGTAGGTATTCAACAAAATGAACCACAAAAGGGACTTCGATACTGTCGATTGTAGGTGGTAATTTTTTTGACACTTTTGTAGTTTTGAATTTCGCATTATTTCCATTATCATTTTGAATTATTAAAATCTGTTGCTTAGGTTCTTCTTTTTCACTTCAGGGATTAGTCTACCTATTCCGTCTTCGCATTCTATCAGCTATTTCCATCTTTTTCTATGGCGTCCTACAGCTCTTGTTCCATGAGGATTATATCTTCTTATTAAAACCGGTACTCTTTCCTCGTTCATTATATTCATATCTTCTTTCCAGTTTTGTGTATTTTCTTCTATTTTGTCCTATAATTTATATATGCCTAGTTCCTCAGTAATAGTTTAATTTCCTATTAAATCTTGTTAACTCTTCCTAAGAACATAATTTCTGCTGCCCCTATATGTTACTTTTATCTCTTTCTTTTAATATCCAGGACTCACTTCCATACATGAGCACTGAAACTACCATCGTTTTATAAAATTTTAACTTTGTTTCTTTCCTTGCTTTGTTTTTCAATGTTTTTGCTATAGTTCCACATATCTACCGAAATTTGTTTATTTTGTCTTCTATGTCTTTGTCTAAGCCAAAGCTTACATCACAGCCCAAATAGCTGAAATTCGAGAGATTTTACAGTCATTTATTTTAATGGACTACTTCTTAAATAGATCTTAACTTTGTGAGTGAATTTCACATTTCATAGACTCACTTTTAAATGAAGACATACAAAACACTAGGGGGTGGAGTAGTAGCTGTAGGAGCTATGTAATATGCAGCGTTAACTGAGTTGTGAATGAAACTGATTTAGCTGACGCACTAAATCTCATTTTGGCAATATCCTGGCTTAGTGACAAACTATCGGCTGTTACAGTTACCTACTTCGGTAACAATAATCTGTGAATTCACAGAATCAAATCAGAACTTAAGACATCAGATAATACGGCGTTAGAAAGTACTTCCCCTTTCCCTCTATTTCTTAGGTTGTATTTCGTAAGTGAAAGTCAGGTCACGTCTGTTCCTTAAGTATATTGTATAAATCATTTCCATAAATATTTTGTTTTAGCAGTGGTATTGAGTAAAACTTGAGAGAAGTATTGATTTATTTTGCAGTAGAGGATACTAATAATAGGATAGTTTGCAAAATATGAAATAAATGTGTTATTCCTATATGTAAAATAAAACAAAAATTGAATTAACTTAGTATCGGGTGTGTAAACACTGTTTCTATTACTGCCGTCATTCTACAGACATGGATGAGACCAAATGCCTAGAGAAATTTTCGCGAGAGAATACTTCGCATTATATGTCAGCACCATTCATAACAAATGAGTGAGCCCGAGTGTTTACACAACCAACATTAAGGCAATTTACTCATAACAGTTCATTTATTTTGAAGAAGTCAGGAATATGTTATTTGCGTTTTTATAAATGAACGTATTTAAGATATTATTTATCTGCAAGAAAACATAAGGCATTGCTATTAAAGTTACAAAAAGATAAATAAAATGTACATTCAGAATTCCAACTCATGTTGGTATACTTACGAGACACATGCGTTTTACCGCTCCCATGCTACCATATCTACCATGCATACGGCCAAGCCGCAAAAAAGTACCTCCTAAGTTATCAGCACAGCACAGCAGTAGGTGTCGTTGAAGGATAATCCTTCTCCTAGGAGGAGGGGCCTTCGACCTTTTGCCACTCCGAGACATTGTCCTTTGCTGGCATAGTGGTGTGTTTTAATGAAAGCGGTGTGTAAATGGTGGTGAAACGAACAATGGCGACTTTTTATATTTATAATTTGTTTAATTAGGTTAGGATTTGTTAGGAGTAATTCAGTGGATCAGATTATTTTTTGGTGCGTTATGACGCTGCTAGTACTGGCCTGGGTCGTTTATACGAGGACTGTTCAATAAAGAATGATCATAATTTTTTTACGGTCATGATTTTTCGCACTAAAATTCAATCTTATTATATTCTGTTAGTTTAATGTAAAATAAACACGCCTTAGTAGTTTCATTGTTGGTACTCCTGGTTACCGCCTGTGAGAACCAGGCAAGTTCAGACATGTTCAGCATCACCTACCGCTGTAATGGAGTTAACATGGAGTTAAAGTTGATGTTAGAGGAAGATCTGGAGTTTCTTTCAAACGTAATCACTGCTGATGAAACTTGGCTACATCATTTTGATCCTGAGAGCAAACAGCAAAGTTCACTGTGGAAATCTCCTTCATCTCCAACCCCCAAATAAGCAAAAGTGGTTGCTTCTGCTGGGAAAGTTATGGTCATCTCATTCTTTGATATTCATGGAATGGTTTATCAGCATGTTGTACCTGCACACACATCAGTAACTGGACAATACTACAGCAATGTCCTGATAACATTGAAAGTCCATATCAGGTGCAAAAGACCACATTTCCGTGAAGCAGGCTGGATGCTGCACCACGATAATGCGCAGCCGCATATTGCCAATATTGTTACTGATTATCTTGCAAAAATCAACGTGAAGTGCATCCCTCAACCTCCCTATAGTCCGGCTTTAGCCCCATGTGACTTTTTTCTATTCCCTAAGTTGAAGAAACGCCTTCGTGGGAGGCATTATCCATCAACAGAAGCAGTGGTAAAGGCTGCGGAGGCGATTTGAAGCAGCTCTCAAAAATGGTTTCCAGCATGTCTTTGAAAACTGGCAGAAACACTGGGACAAGTGCATCGCATTCAGGGGAGACTATTTTGAGAAGAACCATCAAAATTATGAGGATGAGTAAAGGTATGTTGCCACAAAAAAAAAAAAAAAAAAGTGATCATTCTTTGTTGAACAGCCCTCGTATGTTTTCCCTGGGTGAAGATCATATTCCCCAAGGCCTCGGATGAGGTTGTTGAAGCTGGTAGGGAGTTTGCTGTCGGAACTGTGGGATATATTAAGGATGTAGTCAGTGATCTTTGGGAAGGAAATATCGGAATGTATGTTGTCATTTGAGATGTACCAATCGGCAGCAGTTGCTATCCGAAAGTAAGGACTTGTAGTTTGTGGAGGTGGGATTTTGCTGCAATTCTCCAAACTGAGTATGCATATGTCCAGTGCAGGTCGGAGAATTTGCTTGAAGATGAATATTTTGTTACTGAGTGTCGTTGGCGATTTTCTCATAACTTTGAAATGATGGCAGGGTGGTATTAAAGCGTATATTGTGAACGCAGTGAATGCTTCCGAAGTTATTCGAATCAAAGTTTGCATATGGTAGCTGCTCATTTTTTTCTAAGGCTGTATGATCTTGTAATTAAAATGATAATAGCCATTTTTACAACCTGAACATTTTTGAAAAATGTTTCATATAAGGGATAGTTTAGGTTCAGGGGCTATTCTTGGAAGATGTCGAACTTAACTGTGCAGTTATATATTCAACCCACATTGTTTTTGAGTTGCAGTGTTCAAAAAGAGACTGGCACATATCTGGATCCTTTTCTAGGAATGTGGTTTTCGGATCCAGGGTACCCCAAAACGTGTATTGTATCCAAAATCTAGATACAGAATTTTTTGGTAGATTCCAATACTTTCTCTACTTACTGTAAAGTAAAAAATGGACAGCCGGCTTGGTTAGAGAAGAGAAATTAATCACAAGAACGATTGGATCGCAGGAAGTCATAATGACAAAATGTGGCAATATTTTAGCCGGTAACAGCTGCGTAACAGGACCTCACCCAAAAATGGCGAACAATTAAGTGATTGTTTTTTCTTCTTCCCTTTTGCTATTACTCCAGCAATCTGTCCACGAACGCAGCTGTTTAGCATTAAATATACGCACATCTCCTCGTATATTCTTAATCTGTGATCAGCTGGTAGGTAATCAGGTTGATGCATAAAAAGGATAATTAGGTTGCAATTACAAAGCTGTAATTAACGTATTAAATATTAAGTAGGTATGATTATTGTCCACCTTTTCACTTTTCTTGCGATGTATTTATACTAAGTAGAGGCCTTCTACCCAAACTTTTCACACTTTAAAATATCCTTAATCCAGAAAAGAAATAATAAAAATGGAAACTAGAAAAAGTTGTGTGTTTGCAATGAAATTTCTGGGAATGTAGTTGGAAGTCTTCTTCACTGTAGATGATATCTGGTAAGTGGTAGTAAACGTAAGATATAATCATATTAGTATACAAAAATGTACAGCATTTTCAAATACAAAGTGTATGTCAAATACTTTTATTGTATGTGGAGGAACTATTTTCGAGATATTCCTTTTATTTGTCCAATTTTCCTAATGTTTGTGCTTTTCTCAAATGGAGGTCATTCGACTTTTAAGTCCTGAACATGCATGAGGTGGGTCCTGAACCCGTTACAGTTTTACATAAAAATCTTAAACATGACAAACGGTGTACAATTGCAGATCTGTCGAGGGAAACCTGAAAATAACAGGTAATATGAATTGCACAGGTGTTCAAGAGATGTCTGTATCACAAGTCACCTATAAATTACATCTCTGGATGAACGAAATATCCAACGAAGGTAAGTGTACCATGAAAGATACCGCTATATGGAAATTAACTGTTCTTTCACACTAGCTGCGTGGAGGACAAATTTTGGAAAGGTAGAGCCAGACTGAAAATATCCAGTGCCATAGTTGGTATTTCAGTCTGACTCAACCTTACCGCTTTATGTTCGAAAAGCTAATAGTCGGGTACTACGTCACGTTCATGTCGGTTTGTTTTGACTTGTGCCTAGCTCCCTTTGCTGTGCTGACTAAGACTGCAAATAAACCCACATCTAAGATTTTGCTTCATCGGTGTCCATGTTACATGACAGCTCTTAAAACACTTGACTGTCATTTAAGCCTACTTTATTTCCATATATATTGTAATTTGCGTCCTCCAACGTTAAGCCATATCGGACGATGAATGGAATGGGTGAAATGATGCTCAAATGGGCCCAGGGTCCGTAGAGCTTAGAGTTACCCGACATTTGTCTTTCAGGATAAGGGAAAACCCCGGAAAAAGCCTTATCCAGGTAACTCACCCTGACCGAGATTCGAACTCGGGACCTCTTGAACGTGAGGCAGACATGCTACCATCTACGTCACCGAGGCGGGCATTTCCATATTACTACTGTACTTATAGGGAAATGTGTAAAAACGCCATTTCTAGAAATGTCTATCTTGAAAAACTGTAGGGTTCTCGATTTTTTCAATAATTTCAAAGCACTCCACACTTCCTCCACTCTCTCGGGCTTGGTACAAAAAGTAGGAATAATTTCAGATGCTATTGTCGTGAGCCCATTGTTGATCGAGGCAGCGAGCCATTCAAAGGGACGGGCAGTGTAGTGTAGATAAAAGCTCGCCGAAACGGCGGGGGGAAAGAGACGGATTTCTCGAGAGTTCGCCTTTGTTCTTGATTGAGAAAATTCCGGAATGTGAGTAATCTATAAAAAGGCAGCCCACCCGCCAAAGTGAGTCAGTCGTTAATTGTACTCGCGTGCGTGAACAGCTGATGAGCTGTGTCGATGACCTTGCAAGTTGTATTGTGTATGTGACGTAATTCTGGACTTCTGTGTACGAAGTGTGTTTCTACGGAAATAAAGTGCAATTTTTGGTGTTTGTAAACTGGACTTTTGATTCCACGAACCCACAAAGTCACATTATCCTTTATTTTCATAATCAAATATTGGGTTATTTTATTTAACTTTTTTCACATCAGCGATTGTTGCTTTACGTATTATATACGATAAAAAAGTGAAACACAATATTTGAGAAATGGAATACTAAATACAGCCAAAGAACTTTACAACTGCTTGGATTCACCGGAATAAAACTGTCTCAAAACAGAATAAATAGCTTATAAAAGCATTTTACGGAAGAGCGAGTAAAGAAGATCATGTGAGTGCACTGAGATTTCTTTTAATATTTACTACAGTATTTATTTTACGCATTATAAATTACTCGTCAGCACAAAATTAATAAACTTTACTGAATCAGTGGAATTTCTGCGATTTCAGTTTCAGCAAGTTGTGATAAACCGAGAAAATAATGAATTCAGCATAATTTTGAACATGCTTTATTATATTTTCACATTATTACCCCTTTTCGGGTCTTTCAGGGCTTTTTTTAGTTTAACTTTTTTTTTTTTTTTTTTTACTCTTGGCGTGTTTATCTTTCCAAAGTTGCTCAAATGCGGTTTGTATATTATCTTCGGAGTTGGATGATGGAAGCAGTTGGGCATACTTCTGTCCGTACGCCTAATGATACTCAACACAAAACAATGAGTGGCCTGCAGTGGCTGTTGACTCTAGTGGCTTCTGTTCGAATCTCTGAAGAGCCATTGGCCAGGGGTTGTTACAGAAAGCCACAGCGGCTGATTGTGTTAGTGTTTGGAGGCCAGCAAGGGGAAATGTGGAAGAATTGAGCTTTACGGAGATGAGTCGATCTTGTTTTACAAATAACTTGAGTAATTTGTACAGTCTGCACACCACATCATGATCCCTGTGATGAGGCTGCCCTATCGACACAAAGGAGGGATGATTGTCTTGCGGAAAGCACCTTGACTGATGAAAGCTTTTGTAGCTACGTCACTAATGGAGCGCCTTTTGCGAGGGAGGGTTGAGGTGAGAGGATACTAAGGTGTGGTCAGTCCTGAGGAAAGACAACAGCAGAGAGCAGGGGCCCCTAACAGGTACAGATTGAAGCTTCCCACGTGGTGGCTCACGTTTTCCTGTGGTCTTACACAATCCTTGTAAGGTCTGGGATTTGGGAGATCTCCGAGGTCGAGTATTTACAGAGAGCAAATCTCTGCCAAAACTTCCACCAACACTTAAAACCTGAAATAATCTGCCTAATGCAAGGTGAAGTGCAATAAGGAGTGAGGTCAAATGAAAGGAAAATAATTTCCTGGGATGCAGTTATTCTTCTGCATATTTGCCTAAGTGAAATCTACCGGGAAATTGTCCATAAAAATCCGTGGATCAGAAAGGTGCTGTATGGGAGTCGTACCCAGGAACTCCCGAATGCGGCCACAGGCGTCACCACCTGAGCTATCTCCTTAGTTTCAGAAGGAGGATAAATTACTGCGAAGACGAAAACTAATTGATATTCTATTATATATTTCCTTAATTTTTGAATTGTTATGGACGAAAATTTTAGGAAAACTATCTTTTATAAGCTTAAGCAGACATTCATATTGTGATTTCGTGGGTTCGTAGAATTTAAAGTCTTGTTTGCAGAGATTTAAAACACTCTTTATTGCAGTAAAAAGACGCTTTGTACAACCCTAGCAGCAGCAAAACATTGACGTAACGATGAAAAACAATAGTCTTCAAGGTCGTCTCGTTACTCCCACCACACGTTAACAAACGAAAGATTCCACTGCGGTACAACTCACACAATTACAGCTTAACTGCGACTGACTCCTTTTCACACTTTGCCACTATTTATACATTCCAGTCATTGTTCTAGAATGAGGTAGATTTATCGATAACAATCGCGACGGCAAGAGAAAAGCCGGAACAATTCCAGAACCCCTCTCTTGGCAAACGTCCAGCTTTGCGCATCACTATCTGTCTGTTTCTTTCCTGCCCACGTGCTTCCGGCACTGGCTTGTCGCAGCTCCACAACAATGTGATCGGTGACAATATGTACGATAATGATAACGAGCGTGGATGGGAGATGGTGTCTGGCTCGCATTCGTGAAACCTGATATGCCTTTTTGATCCCTGGATTTTCCCCCTTAGGTTTGCCCGGCAGGGAATTTGCTTTCTATTGGTCTTCTTCTTCTTCTTCTTCTTCTTCTTCTTCTTCTTCTTCTTCTTCTTCTTCTTCTTCTTCTTCTTCTTCTTCTTCTTCTTCTTCTTCTTCTTCTTCTTCTTCTTCTTCTTCTTCTTCTTCTTCTTCTTCTTCTTCTTCTTCTTCTTCTTCTTCTTCTTCTTCTTCTTCTTCTTCTTCTTCTTCTTCTTCTTCTTCTTCTTCTTCTTCTTCTTCTTCTTCTTCTTCTTCTTCTTCTTCTTCTTCTTCTTCTTCTTCTTCTTCTTCTTCTTCTTCTTCTTCTTCTTCTTCTTCTTCTTCTTCTTCTTCTTCTTCTTCTTCTTCTTCTTCTTCTTCTTCTTCTTCTTCTTCTTCTTCTTCTTCTTCTTCTTCTTCTTCTTCTTCTTCTTCTTCTTCTTCTTCTTCTTCTTCTTCTTCTTCTTCTTCTTCTTCTTCTTCTTCTTCTTCTTCTTCTTCTTCTTCTTCTTCTTCTTCTTCTTCTTCTTCTTCTTCTTCTTCTTCTTCTTCTTCTTCTTCTTCTTCTTCTTCTTCTTCTTCTTCTTCTTCTTCTTCTTCTTCTTCTTCTTCTTCTTCTTCTTCTTCTTCTTCTTCTTCTTCTTCTTCTTCTTCTTCGTCTTCTTCTTCCCCAGGAGCCACCGGGAAGTTTCAGGTTTTAGAGACTCTGCCCGCTATTATCTCTCCTCTCTCACCCTTCCCCTTGCTCCCGAGAGGCGTCCTGTCATTAAAGGTCTTCCATAGGTCCGAAACTTGTAATAGAGTCACGATAATGCTTCTGAACATAGTATCATGCGACTATCGAGCGACGCGTCTGTTTAATCGTTACATCAGCCGATAAAATACAATTTACGATGTAATATTGGCAACCACAGATATCTTTTCGAACATGTGGTAGTTATGGCTGGCGAAACCTTAAAATATGTTCACGAGAATTGGTTTCCTATTGCAAGCGGGAGGTAATAAATAGCATCTTATTAAATCTGTTCTTTGCGATAACGTGCAACATATGCTGAGTCAGCTGCAGCCCTCAATTCTATTCTCAACTGCCCTTTTTTAATTAGGATCATTTCCCAACCTCATGCGTTCTAACTGCGAATTCAGAAATGAATACGAGCGTGTTATAAATCAGTGTATTAGGTTAGATTTTGTTCAAGTTAAAGTGCTCAGTGTGTAAGGGATGATTCAATAACACCAATTCTTTATTTTCTCTACCGCAGAGAGGTTATGCATTCCATTCAAAAGTCGATAACGAAATTTTACTGTAAATACGCTTTAAGGTTCCGTGTGTATATATGAGATTGTGTGTATGTGTATTTGTACTGGTCCAATGTGTGTGACATGCAGTCGATGCAAACCTTTATTGTCAAATCTGGGACGAGTTCATTACGTTTTGAGGTAGAGGTACCCAGCATTGACAGAATCAGAGTTCTGCTGCAACAGGGCAATGCGAGACTCATACAGCTCGAAGAACAATGGATTAATTCAGGAGTTAGAAGGAACCGAACTGCTAATACATCGATCTTGTGCCATCCAATTACACGCTGTGTGGATACACGGCCCATTTTTTATTTAGGAGAAATTTTGAACAAATTGAAGCTGTTGAGATGGGTATTGACGAATTCTTCGCATGGAAAAACCAGAAACTTTTACCGTTGCAAAATAGCAATCCTCGCTGAAAGAAGGCTCAGAACTATAGAATATGATAGCCTTTGTTCTGACAATTAACATCGCTTAAAATAAAGTTTTGGTTAAAAATCGAAGTCAATAAGGTTTGTTTAAAATATTCTTGCCTCTCTGACATGTATCCTTCCGCGCGCTACTGCCTTCTTCTTTACCCTAATTGGCTAATGCTTTCAGCGCCGTGAGCGGTGAAATGTGTGACAAATCCAGTTCAAATTAATGTCAGCGATAAATCATATAAACAAATACGTCAAAACCACCGATAAATGCACATGTTATTGCCAGTCATCCCGAGAGGCAGTTTTGAAGCAAAGGAACCTTTTGTTTATTTTCTGTTAAGAATTAACAAGCATTCCAGATAAATTAAATCTGTTACGTAATACGGTTAAGAAAATATAAATTCGGAAATTCTCTCCGAACACATTAATATTTATCTCCATATTAAATAATGAACTAATTTTTGTCGTACAACAGTCTATACCACTCTATACCACGACAGCAGCCAATGAGAAGTGATTAAGCATGTGAGCGTTAAGAACTACGGAGCAAAGTTTTCTGAAACAAGGCTTAAAGAGCAGGATGAAACAGTTTAGACATAGACTTGGATAGAGTCAGATTGAAAAATTCAATGCCATGGCCAGGATTTGAACCATGGATCTCCCGGGCTCCGTCCAGTCGCTCTTATCCATTGCGCTACCATAGACAACTTACCATCGTGACATTAAATTCTCCAACTGACTCATATGTTGGAGGTTAGATATAACTAAGTATAACAGAGGTTATCGGGATTACCACTGCACTGAGAGCGAGTGGCAAATCAAAACAATCCGATATGAACCTCACTCTTCACGCTTCGAGATGTCAAGGCTAAAATCGGCAATTTCGTTCATGTATGTAATTGAACGTGAAGAAAGTAGAGAAAGTAAACATGATTTTTCGTGTCAGGGGAAATCTGAAATCTGAGCATCGAATGTTTATGTGGATTGTAATATTTTCTGTACTTAATATACACACGTAGAAGACAAGAGTAAAAATGGTTCTTCCATCCACGTTATGTCACGTATGTCATATTTTTGTAAAGAAATTATTTTCAAACCATGCTATCCAGTAAGACTTGTTACACATAACATTTAGTTGCTAAGTGCGCTCTATGCAAGGTCCTTTAAAAACAAATCATGGCAAAATCAGAGATAAGGATTACACAAAATAAGAATAAGAGGAGATGTCTCACGTAAGGTAAACATACACAATCATTTATGGTAAAAGCAAGAGATAAACCCGAAATGACGTAAATTAAAGGACCCAAAGGTATAAAACTTGATGTATACTTCACTAAATCTTAAGTTGAACGTACGCTCATGGCAAAAAGTTAAAAACCTTATAGAACGCTTTGTTGTCGTCCGAAAGTCTCTGGGAAAGTGACCGATAGTGGCAGTGACTCCCGAAGATGCGCCAGGGATACACACTGCAGGAATACATGACAGAGTGAGCTTTGTTACACAGTGGACGCACTGGAGCAGGCTACCCTTTGAAAATCTGATAATGTGTAATATTGCATGGTTAGTGCGCAACCGTGTCGAAGTCATCTCCTCCCGACGGCATGAACGACAGGAGGTTACCCAGTTTATCGGAAGTTCATTGATGCTGGCACCAGCTCGACAGCACTGCTCTCGGCAAGAGCCTGAAGTCTACCGAGCTGACAAAGCATGAGGTGAATACTGAGCTCTGTGATTGTCCCTTAGCTGGCGAATCCGCCATTTCATTCCTCGTCAACGTGACCAGTAGTAATATATAATGCTCACGTGCTCAAGGAGCAAAGAGGAATATATTCAGAAATATTAGCGTATTATAATAAAATATGTACTCTTTCATTGTGTACAAGGCGTTCCGTCTTGTGTTTTTGTTTTCGCTATTATTATTGTAAGGAGGGGAAGGACTGCATTCCTGCCAAAGATTCTATATCGATAATTCACTGAAAACATAAGTTTTGGGAACCCGTGAGTCTTAAAATCACGTTTTCAGAAAAATTGCGCATCTCTCTCTCTCTCTCTCTCTCTCTCTCTCTCTCTCTCTCTCTCTCTCTCTCTCTCTCTCTCTCTCTCTCTCTCTCTCTCTCTCTCTCTGTGTGTGTGTGGAGGGGGGGGGGGTTGAGCAACATAACTCAAAAACTAAAAATAGTTTTAATACAAAATCTAGGATCTAAGTTCATTATCTTCCAAGGAGCTCCACGAAGATGTTAATGAGTACATATCGCGCCTCAGAATAGCCTTTATATGTAACTTTTCTAAAAAATTTCTATTCTCCCAAAATTTACTACCGATTTTGATAAAAAAGTACCATGCGTTTAAAATGCTTTCATGACAAATCAAACTTATATCATGAACTTTACTGAAATGTTCTCATAAGTTATGTTTTTGTTGTTGTTTAGTTTGCACGCTAGTTGATCCACAATACTCATTTCTACACATGATTAATGTGAAAGATGAATATCGTGTAAGGTACACTTACAAAATTAAATACCCGCCTTGGTAGCATAGATGGTAGCGTGTTTGCCTCACGTTTAAGAGGTCCCGAGCTCGAATCTCGGTCAGGGTGAGTTACCTGGATAAGGTCTTTTCCGGGGCTTTCCCTTATCCTGAAAGACGAATGTCGGGTAACTCTAAGCTCCATGGACCCCGGACTCATTTGAGCATCATTTCACCCATTTCATTCATAGTCCGATATAACTTAACGTTAATGGACGTAACTTACAAAAAAAAAAAAAAAAAAAAAAAAAAAAAGGATTACTGCAATGACAAGGTTCGAGATGAGTACTTAGCAGCTCGAGCTATGGAATCATTTGTGTCTGCCCCTTAAGGGGCATTCCCCAGGAGGAAAGGAGGAGGTGAGAGGATACTACGGATGGTCGGACCTGAGGAGAGATGGCAACAAGAGCAGGGTCCCTAATAGCTATAGAATGAAACTCTCGTGTGTGGCTCATACAACTGGCTCCCCTGTCCCCTCTTCGGGCTTACATGTCCCCAGTGGGGGCTCGGGAATCAGAGGTCTTCCTAAATCCGGAATAGCAGATATAAAGAGCAGATCCCTGCCATGCTCGCAGAAACCCCATGCCGACACTTATAGCTCTCAGTCAACCAGAGGAAATAGGAAATGAAATGGGAAATGAGGTGAATGGAGGGTCAGGAAATTCGGAGGATGTAATTATACCTCACAGCATTCGCTTAGCGATCATAGCGCACGGGTCAGGAATATTGGCTACGGGAATCGAATACATGACGTCGAGAATGTGGATTCGGAAAGGTCACAACCCTGGCCATCCTGCACAGCAGCTTTACTGTTAAACTGGATTTCACTTGTTTCTTTGTACCCTGTTGTTACCTAGTAAGCAAATCGAAGCGGCGTCGGACAAGCAGGTTACCATGGCAACCTCCAGCTTTTCGCTATATTTAGTGCCATTCAAAGTTAAGGATCGCCCAAACCCAACGCTTTCTGCTGAACGGGAAACGCTGACGTTAATTAGGTCATGGTATTCATTCTGTACGAAGTTGAGCATGGTTTAACTGTTGACATATACAGACATAAAGAAAATATAATGCTAATGGTATGAGATGGTAAAAATTTACGGATTCCTCTACATATTTAAGTTAATAAGCGTGATAAAGTTCAATTTATAGATGACAGTTTAGACAAAACAGCAAAATAAGGCTAGTGAGAGCGTGCCAAAGAAGGCGAGGTAGGCTGATAAGATGAGGTCGACATTCTTTAAGGACGGTTTAACAAGATGTGATCTTAATGAGTTGGAAAAAGACAAGCATCACTGTGACTACGGGGAAAACACTGAAAATGTTTAGAAAATAAAACACGGATTAGTTTTAACAAATATTGATTACTGTTGTTTTTCAAAATATTCAATACACACACAAAGAAATACAGTGTGCTAGGTCACGGCTGTATGGTAAAGGGTCTATGGTGCCGACCGTTTAAGACATGCAAATACTCATTTGCTTGTTTTAGTATACGGCCATGTATTGTTATGTAAAATTAGTTTTCGTTTTGCGTGGTTTGTACGAACTTTCTCGAAACTTTACGATAAAATGCATGCGTATCGGTGGTAGCGGTACTCTGTCTACTAGTGCTGCGTAGCAATATGGTCCATTTTAGGATGGGGGAACTAGCAAGCATTTGTTTACCAGTAACGTGAGTTTGTCAGACTTTTGTAGACTTAGGTTCGGCTCGATAGACCCTTGGAGACGATTGACTTCTTTTCAGGATCATAACAAATCCAACATTCATCATCAGTAAGTACATATATTCCAAACCAAAATTGATATACTGCCTTGGAATTTGTCCATTTTGATTTTGATCGGACGTCAATTTATTGGAATATATAACAAAGATTTCTTGCGTCTAACTATTGAGTGTAAATGAACAATAAAATAAAATAAATAAAATCTGCATATCTAATAGCCCGGTTTCTGGAATCTATACCAGGTCTTATTGTGCAAACTTCATTTTTAACTTTATTAACTTCTGAATCAGCTTTCACAAAACAATTTACAAATTTTGGAGATATAATCTACTTTCTACCTTAACGAACTAACTAAACCTAAAGATTACTGCATTCCAGTAACCTTACAAATATATATATATAAAACAGTCTTTTTTCTACTTTAATTCTACTCCAACAATACAAATCAAATCTACATTTCTACTACAGCTTTAATTCTTATAACAAGCTACGAAAGACTGTTTCCTACAGTTTTAAAATGTCATCTTCTGCAACTGGTATCAAAAGCTTCCTCCTACTGGTATCCATCTTCTGAAGGAACTGGCATAAGTAGATGGAGCTGGTTCGCCAGTTCCAGACATCCGGGTAGTCATCTCTCCGCTTCTGCATAATCAGTTGTGTCTGTCCGCTCTGATACTCTCCATATATATCTTCGCTCTCCTGTTATTCTCTTTCTGTCTATGGTCTTTCTGTCTTTCTGTCTTCTTTCTGATGTCCATAATTGGCGTCTTAAATCAGGTCTTCAAGTTTGGTAATCTGTATCTTCAGTTTCTTTTGGTCCTATTTCCTTCCGACGATCTCTTAAGTTATATTCTTTTCTCGTAGATTGAAATGTTCTTACATTTATTTCTTGAAATTTTTTGTTGCTGGTCATATATTCCTCCAACGCCTTAACGGATATTATCTGGGACATATTTTCTAAATGTACATAATCTTCTGCATCTCTTAAGTGTAAATGAACAGAACCAGACTGAAAAATTCAACGTCATAGCCGGGATTTGAACCATGGCACTCCGTGCGGTTGCCCTAAACCACTGAGCTACTACGGCCAACATGCCGACATGACATTAAATTCTCCAACTGACTCGCATGTTTCCCGTAGACCACTAGGGGTTCTCATATACAATGTGACACGCACCTTTTGTGGCGACTTACTATGCCCAGGCTTCATAGTTAAACCACAATGTTTTTATTTTAGGTAAATTGATGGAAATAATCATTTCTTCCACAGTAGCCGTGTGTAGGCTAAGGCTTGAATGAAATGTCGAGTGTAAAACGTTTTGTATTTGATCCACACTAATAGCCAGTGTTTCTCAAATAAATTCATAATATGTTCGACTATTTTTCAAGCGCTGTTCGTATTTTCATTAGTGTCAGCAATTCGTGAGCGTGTTTCATTAAATGCATCACTAAAGAAGCGATCTTTTTAGAATTCACTGTAGCACTTATAAATTGTTGCCTTAGATGGGGCTTCTTCGCCAAATGCTTTTCTTAGCCGATCTTCCCATTGTTTAGGCATTAATGACGATTTAAACTCCTAACCAAATTATACATTGGAAATGTTCTGTAGTCAACTGTTTAAAACGGAATAATTAACAAATTATTGGAGCAAATCAAACAAAATAAGTAGCAATCAACTCACAAAAGATTAGAAAGTGACTGTCAAATATATCAATTTAATTTCTTTTTAGAAACATGGCAATTGAAAAATGTTCCGTAACGTCCCATGTTTTGTTTCTGAGTCGTTTGAATCATACATAGCACGAAACACTAGCAAAATCGACATAAAAGGGTGCTCTTTCATCAGAAAAATATTTTTCAGTTTAAGCCCCAAGTGAAGCTTTCCAAACTGGAAAATTTGACAATGAGGAAAGTCATTTTCATCAAATGATAAATTATCCGTTGCAGTCAGTGAGTATGCGCAGATTTGGACAAATCCAATATTTCGGAAATTCACTGTGTGGAATTTGCTGGATACCTTTTTAGAGGTTTCGCAGGGAATGATGGGAAAGATAATTACATTCCCCAAATTTCCTGTCTCTCCATTTCGCCTCACTTCTCGTTTACTTCATATTTCGCCATAGTTGGTTGTTTTATGGTTCTAAGTATTGGCAGGCTTTCAACGTCCATGGCAGGGAATATAAATCCTTGTCCTCCTAATCTGGGGAGTTCTACTACTCAGGAGGTCTAAAAAAAGTTTTTGAGAAACATAAAATCTCATTTCGAGTGTTTAGATAGAATAGTTGCTTCTCCACTTAGTATGTGATACGCCATCATCTGACACTAGTTCTCATTTCAGTAATTTTCAGCGGTTGAAGAAATATATGTCCACGTTCTTTGTAACCTGTTCCGTTTTTCAGATAACCGATTCAGTTGCTAAATCGCGTACAAAAAGAAACGGAGTGACTCCAATGGTATATGTGGTATTACGGGATTAATGGTTTCAATAGCAAGCCTCAAAGCACACGGTTCTCCTGTATAAGGATTAAGGGTAAGACGTTCCCACTCATAAACCAAAAATAGGGCATCTATAAATTGCTTCCAAATACAGAAAGATGCCGCCTAAGCTCCAACAAAAGAGCTGGTGGAGAATACCCTTAAGCTAGGCGGTATCATAAGCCTCAGAAAATAAAAAGAGAGACATCTACAGTGTTTTAGTTAATTGATGGAAATTAATCATTTCTCCACACTAGCCGTATATCGGCTAAGATATTTGATGGATAGAGTCAACATGAAAAATTCAATGCCATGGCCGGGATTTGAACCACGGATCTCCTGGTTTCCGTCCAGTCGCTCTTAACCTTTGAGCTACCATGGCCAACGTGCCTTCCTGACATTAAATTCTCCAGTTGACTCGTATATTTCCCCGGTAGACCACTAGGGGTTCTCGCATCCGAGATACACCGTTTGTGGCGACTTACTATTGTAAGTACTTAAGTCCCAGGCTTCATCATTTAACTCATATTATTTTAGTTAATTGATGGAAATTAATCATTTCTCCACACTAGCCGTATATCGGCTAAGATATTTGATGGATAGAGTCAACATGAAAAATTCAATGCCATGGCCGGGATTTGAACCACGGATCTCCTGGTTTCCGTCCAGTCGCTCTTAACCTTTGAGCTACCATGGCCAACGTGCCTTCCTGACATTAAATTCTCCAGTTGACTCGTATATTTCCCCGGTAGACCACTAGGGGTTCTCGCATCCGAGATACACCGTTTGTGGCGACTTACTATTGTAAGTACTTAAGTCCCAGGCTTCATCATTTAACTCATATTATTTTAGTTAATTGATGGAAATTAATCATTTCTCCACACTAGCCGTATATCGGCTAAGATATTTGATGGATAGAGTCAACATGAAAAATTCAATGCCATGGCCGGGATTTGAACCACGGATCTCCTGGTTTCCGTCCAGTCGCTCTTAACCTTTGAGCTACCATGGCCAACGTGCCTTCCTGACATTAAATTCTCCAGTTGACTCGTATATTTCCCCGGTAGACCACTAGGGGTTCTCGCATCCGAGATACAATAATATGAGTTAAATGATGAAGCCTGGGACTTAAGTACTTACAATAGTAAGTCGCCACAAACGGTGTATCTCGGATGCGAGAACCCCTAGTGGTCTACCGGGGAAATATACGAGTCAACTGGAGAATTTAATGTCAGGAAGGCACGTTGGCCATGGTAGCTCAAAGGTTAAGAGCGACTGGACGGAAACCAGGAGATCCGTGGTTCAAATCCCGGCCATGGCATTGAATTTTTCATGTTGACTCTATCCATCAAATATCTTAGCCGATATACGGCTAGTGTGGAGAAATGATTAATTTCCATCAATTAACTAAAATAATATGAGTTAAATGATGAAGCCTGGGACTTAAGTACTTACAATAGTAAGTCGCCACAAACGGTGTATCTCGGATGCGAGAACCCCTAGTGGTCTACCGGGGAAATATACGAGTCAACTGGAGAATTTAATGTCAGGAAGGCACGTTGGCCATGGTAGCTCAAAGGTTAAGAGCGACTGGACGGAAACCAGGAGATCCGTGGTTCAAATCCCGGCCATGGCATTGAATTTTTCATGTTGACTCTATCCATCTACAGTGTTTTCTGTGCAGAAAGGAATCAATCATGGATGCGAGTCGTCGTCAATAAAACCAAGTGATCAACGGTAGAACGACATTGTACAGGGCTCTTTTCAAAGCATCACGTTAATCACTTATCGACCATCCTTTCTATTACTTTACTAACACAGCTGGTTAGAGCAATGCGTCTCCAGAGTCGACACCAATATTGGTGTTTAAGCAGTGATACTCTGCTCACTGTAAAAAGCTGCAAAGACGATATCTTGTTTACTCAATTAAGTTATTAGTAAAGGGTAGACAACGGCTGGGGACACCTCGTGCACTACGTCCTTCACACAGATCTACTGACTAAAGATCTTCAATAGGAAGTGATGAAACGAGGGAAGTACAACCGAAAAGCCCTAATTAATGCTAAGAGTTGTTCGTCACAGCATCTGGACCTACTGAGCATTCACCAACACTCCGGATCCGGTGTTCCTAGGTGTCCACCCACAACGCGAATTAACGCCAAGTAAAGCATTTACAGTGCACAAACATGCGCCATCTGTCCCGCAAAGCCATACACCACGAGCCGAAAGCATAATGAAAGATAATAAAGAAATAGAATGAAGAGGAATTGTGGATCTGTAAAAACTAAGAGTTGAGCAGGAAAACGAAAAACTTTACAAATAAATAAAGGATTAAGATAAGGATGTGGATTATCACCACTGCTATTTGTAATATATGAATAGAATTTTAGAAAAATGGTTTGGGATAAACCAGAAAGGAATAGACGTAACAAAGAGAAGGAAATTAAAACAATATTATTCGCGGATGATTAGATATTGTTAGCAGATTTTGAAAATAAATTACAAAGATCGGTGAACATCCTGAATGAAATAATAAAATAATATGGTATGAAAATATCATCCTAGAAAACCAAATCAATTGATATGTGTGCGAAAAATAGAACACGAGTAAAAATAACAATAAAAATAATAGTTATCCACTTTTAGTTATTTGGGATGTCAGATAAATACAGAACGAATGAATGAAGATTTGGAAACAAATACAACAAACTGAATAGATGTATTAAAAATATTTTGGAAGAAATATGAGAACGGATATAAAACAAAGACCTTTAAATATAGTATCTAAGCCAACATAAAAATATGTGAGTGAAAATAAAAGACGGTTAGAAGAAGCACAACTGTTAATTACGCAAAAAATGAAGTTAGTAACAATGAAGCGACAAATAATACACAAATATAGTTATTTGTAACCAAAACTTCACTCATCTTTAAACAAATTGACGAAATTTTCAAGATCGTGATTTCGTAAACACTCGTTTACGTCATCAGTCACATTCAATTTCGTTGTCAACGTTTCGGTCGCTAGAGGTCACAATATGTTTGCCAATATTACCAAACTCTGAAAATGAAACAAATTTAAGAACAGAGTCGACTGTCGGTATTTCAAAATTCATTACGCAATTTCTATTTTTTTAAATAAATATTTTTTCCAAAGGCATTAAATCTATCGGTCCATTTAATTGTTTTAATAATTTAGCTTCTGGATTTATTTCATGGTTAAACGACCAAAAATGATCTGCTACGGCCGATTTATCAGTTCGTTTATACCTAATATGTCGAAAATTTTCTTACGTTATGGTTTCCAAATTATGGTTTCATTGGTGACATCTACGAGGCAGTAACGTAAAGTCTCAACTCTTTCATTCCTTATCTAGTGTAAGTTAAATACAACAATTTATATAATAGTACTAATTTTAAAACTTTAAAAGTACCGTGAAAGTATAGAAGATTTAACTCAAAGGCTGAACATACATCGATACTATCGAGATCGACGGTATCGATGACCCATCTCTACTGACTAGGAATAGAAACTATGTATAATTGATTTGCGGCGCTACATCAGAAAGCATCGTGCAGCCAAATATAGCTAATGGGATTAAAAGATTAGTTTCCTGGTGGGACGTAAGTGTTTCTACATTTGTGTACATACGTGTACCAGCGGCAGGATGAGAAGCGATGGGTAATAGGAAGGGCAGATTATAGTTATTGGCTATATAATGGGGTTAAGTAAGTATTTTGTGATACAGAGAAAAGGCATGGATAGATGCAGTACTATAACTTTCAAATGGGATTGTGTTTGTCCTTGAATGCGACTAGGCCAGCAACTAGTCGGACTCCTGCGCTGCTGTCATTCCCCGTAAGTGGAGTGAGACGAACACCAAGTGAATCCATCTCTAATAAATACTATTTGCGCTAAGACAATAATTCATATTTCGCGAAAGGTAATCATGCGGAAAGTAGGGAGAAATGCTTCTAATATAACCTAAAATACAAATATATTATAACAGTGCCTCACGATGTAAGTACTGCAGTGCCCATCATTATTGGTATGTATGTATTTATAAGTGTTTGTATTTGTGATTAATCAGAACTTAAATACAAAAATAATTACTTTAAAGCTAAGTGTTTGTTAAATTGGATAGAGAAAGCAAACAGTATACTTCCTGTTAGCCTCTAAGGTGCTCAAAATCTTTAAAACATTTCAATGGTAAACTGATTGAAGTCCTGTACATTTTGAACGAATTTTGGAAAATAATAAAGTATGAAATACACAAAATTTTACTACTCAAGAAATGTGCATTTAACTACAGCACACAATTTATATCTGATAAGTAATAGATTTGCGGTATTAACTATTTTCGAAACATTTCTTGGTATTGGTTTGATTTTTCTTTCTTTTTTTGTGATTTATGTCCTCGAACGTTAGGTCATATCGAACGATGAATGAAATGAGTGAGCTGATGCTCAAATGAGTCCTGGGCCCATGGAACTTAGAGTTTCCCGACATTCGTCTATCAGGATAAGGGAAAACCCTGTAAAAACCTTATCCAGGTAGCTCACACTAACCGAGATTCGAACTCGGACCTCTAGAACGTGAGGTAGACACGCTACCGACTACGTTACCGAGGCGGGCTTGGTTTGAATTTGTGAAGTGCGAAGTCGCCATTCATGTGTTTATTGTGATGTAGTTCAAAGAGTATAGACTCTGAAAATCAGCATATAGTGATCCACTTTCTAAATATCAGAGTGTGATATGATTACGTTCGAAGGACTTGGTACTCCGAACAATGATTTTTTTTCCCCTGTGCCGCCAATGAGGTGCCCCTTGGAGGGACGGGCGAGTTAAGGTGCTAATAAGGAGAGAGAACAACATATTTAACTCCCCGGCGGCGGCTCAGACAATCAGTCTTATTAATTTATAGATAATCTATCATGTCCCATGAAGGTAACAAATACCTCCTATACTTAGAGCAGCAGTGTTGACTCCAACACGTTGAGCCATACTATGTTGGTTTTTGTCATTTTCTCTTGTTGCTATTTACACTTATTCACTTGCACTCGCATTCGCCTACTCCTACGCTTTCAATTGAAGACATGACCAGAAATACGGGTTAACCCACATTTTTTTAAAAATGGAGAAAAACAGTGTTTTGTGAATGAGGCTGAAAGAAATTCTTAACATTATTTTATTTCATTTCTGAGAATATGAGTCCCAAGAATACAGTATAGTTATCAGTATTATCCTTAATAGGCCCCAAAACATGACTAATGTAATTACATTAATAAAAGTAAAATAAGAACAATAAGTTTAAACCTTTGTCAGCATTTACTCAAGTTTTATTCTAAATACATTTGAAGTACATTTAGGTAAAACTAATAATTAAATATGTCTTTTAGTTTTTAAACAAGGTACACTTTTGATTATTCCACTTTTCAATAAGTAGTTACAAACTTTTCAGCTGTAGTCCGGCTGATCAAAAAATGCTTCATCAGTAATATTCTGAGAGGCTGTGGTAACAGATTCAAGAGTTTTATAGTACTCATGATAATGGTGGGATATAATTCATCAGATCCAGTAAGTCCTTTAATTTTGCAGGATTTATAGGTCCTGGACTGTTGTAGTTTGGAGGAAATGTCATATAATCGTTATAAATCAGTTTGCATTAGTTCAGTTTCTAATGTCCATCAGTTTCTAATGTCCAAAGTGCCATAATCCTCAATACCACCGTAAGTGCATTTAAAATATAACTTAAACGGGTGGTCTTTAAATACTTTCATGCATGTCATCTTGCTCACCTTGCACCTTCCAGATTCTGAAACTGTTCTTTCCTTTCTTTATCGAGAAAGGCTTTGCAGAGATGAACATGTTAGTATTCATGTTAACAACATGAAAAGGATTCTTTACCCTGTTTTTTTTTTTTTTTTTTTTTTTTTTTCACTAACTCCATTCTTTGATCTGGAGCATAAATGTAAGCTGCTTGCCTTTTTTTTTTTTTTTTTTTTAATAAGGCCGAAATCACGGTCACGAGGCCCAAATGTATGATCGGCCACTAGTGGCAGGCACAGAGTATGAATAGGTTAGTCCATTTTTGAAATTATACGCATAGAATATTTCGAAAAGCAAGAACTTCAACTGCTTATTTAGCGTAATATGACTGCTGGATGAAAGACCAACATAAGAAAAGATAGGTCTCTGCCGCAACAACAGAGGGCAGAGTTTGCGAGTTAACCCTTGTTTCCGGGCATGTCTTCAATTGTGTTCTGTCGTCCATGGATCTCCACTTCCTTCTGTCTCGAGTTGTAGACCATTGCTGACCTGCTTGCGCTGTGTAGAAGTGCGCCCACCACTGTCATGGTCTTCCTCTTTGGCGTTTTCCTGCGTGCGGGTCTCAAACCGTAATCTTGTAGGCCGTCCTACAACCTCGCGATGTGACCTCCCCATTTCTACTTCAGTTTCTTAAATCTTAGCGCTACGTCTGTTGTTAATGTCATTTGTGACAGTGCAACGTTGTATATTCTATTTGTCCATTTTATTTCCAGTATCTTGCACTCCATTTTCCTCTGGCATATCTATAGTGTTTTCATATGCCTGCTTGTGGCGGATCACGTCTGACTTCCAATAGAGTCGGATGTACGCAAGTTTCAAGTATTTAGAGCTTGAGTCGTCTGCTAAGTGTAAACTGGAGGGACCAGAAAGATCTCCCTGCCAGAGCTATTCTCCAATTCTCTTGCTGTCCTGTCTTTGATGGAGATTAGCTGTCCTAAATCTACATATTTTGGTACTTGTTATTGCGTTCTTCCATCCATTGAAGTGGGAGTCTCTTGTCTGTTGGTCATACGTTGTGTTTTGGTTTTATTCATTTGTGAGTCCGCTTCTTTGTCCCGTGTGTAGAGTTCCTTGAGCATAGTCTGTAGCTCTTTCGGAGTTTTTGCGAACAAGGCCACATGATCTGTGAATCTTAGATTTGTTAGGTGGCCACCGTTTAGGTTTTCTTCTTCATTGTCCTGAATATATTTTCCAAGACGCTCCTAAAGACTTTCGTTGAGATTGGGTCTCCCTATCGGTCTTATACAACTTCGAAAACCTTGTGCGATCTGGAGGACGAAGATTTATAGAGAGCAAATTCCCTACCATGCACGCCGAAGCTATCAGCGACGCTTAGAACCTTGAAACAACAACTGCATACAATTTAAGGTGAAATGGAGGGACAAAACATTCTGGGAATATAATTATTCCTCCCAGTATTTGCCTAGCAATCTGAACAAATCCCCGAAAATATTCATGGGTCAAACTTGGCCACGGGAATGAAACCCACAACCTCCCGAATGCGAAAATATCGTTTCTTCTCTACCTACAATGAAATTTCAATGAAATTGTTTCTTCAAACGTTTACTTCGATTAATATGAAGTATATAGAGATAAAAGGCTCCTGCACGAAAAATCTTAACACATGGGCTGTGAAAGTAATGTGTCTCATTAATAGAGCTATACCAAACACTTATGTGCAGATGGCGCTTTAGCAAGTTTGGTGTTCTTCTTTATCGGCTCCCGTCTTTTTAGCCTGTTTCCATCTCTTGCTCACCGTGATGAAAAGCAATAATGTCATCACCGAAAGCTGATGATGTAACTTTTCCCCAGGTGAATAGCTTCTTCGCTCCGGAAACATGTCACTGACGGCGATTGATCGATATCACAACGTTCTAGACGTCAATTAACCCGTTGCATGGTAACCATAATCCGCTGCTGCAAGAACCACCTTCATTCACAATTTACATACAAATTGACCTTCTTCTGATAGACTAAACTGTTTTCTGAATACGTATTAACGTTCAATTTGAATATCAAATCAGGCACGCTTTTTCATGTGATGTCCTACTACATCGCTCTATCAGCTGTGTTTAGTTTTACTTTCGCTACTAGATATAGTAACAGGGAAAACATTTTTGGAGTATTCATTCAGAAGTTCTCTATGTACCTATACATGTCTGTCTGTTTGTGTACAACATAGCCAACAAATACCAAATTAGGTATGTAACTTCAGCATCATGTGTTATGAAGATTTTCGACCTTCGGACTATCCTTTAAATGGATATTATAAAAAAACTCACTTTCTCAAAAATGACACCTACAATTTTGATTAAAGTAGTTTTGGTTTAAGATATTTATATGACAAATGAAATGTATATCTTAAATTTTCTAGGAGTGTCCTCAGAAGTCCTCTTTTTCTGGATGACTTATGCATAACTGGTAAACCGTATGATATAAACAAATTATTGCTACAGAAAAAACCGGAGTTCTGGTTAAAACATACAATATGTATCTAAAACATTTTTTTTTTTTGTTGAATAAATTTTTTTGAGATATTATTATCGATTTCTTAAATTTTATCAAAGAGCAGTACATTATACGTCTTTGATATCTTAAAAAAAAAACACCTGCTGTACTCTTGTATTCAGCTACAAGAAACTAGTGCAAGATCATTTTTGTAGTTGTTTATCTCTGTTAACAAGAGCTAGAATGAGATATAAGTATTTACAAGAATACTTTCTACGAGAGTAGGAAATGTCATTTGAGTGAACACGTGAGATTATTCTTGGTCCTTTGTTTGTTTTTTGTCTTTTTGTTTTCATATTTTTATCGATTCTATGTCCTTACTCTGTCTGGACATACGCATGTTGTATTTGAAATGTATGGACACATTTCAAATTTAGTTAAAATTTTAAGGGTAATTTAGATAAGGAATCTAAAGAAATGCTATATCTAATTGTTTTATCACTTAAGTGGCTAGCAGAAACGTATTTCAGACCATGCATGTTCTGTTTCCAAATCGGCTCAGGTACATAAGAACGAAGAAAACAGTTTTCCCAAATTTACAGCCTTTTTGGGAGCATCAGAAGGGGTGGGATTGGTCCAGGGTTCGAGGAATCGAGTGTGGCAACATATGTGGTGGTGGATCACGTGTTTCCTATATTCGTGTACGAAGAACAGGAATGTGCAGATTAATAAAATGAGAGATAGAAAAGAGAACAGAAAGTTAAAAGGCAGCATTCATTAGTAATTTAAATTGAAGTCAAGATATACGTTACGAGTTAGGTACGTTCGCAGACATATGAAACAAGTTCTTCCCTTTCCGTGCAAGAATGAACATATTCAAATCCCCTTTCACTATGTGTGAAAATAGCGTCGATATGTGCACAGTTGACTGTGAACCGTCAAGATAAATAGTGATATTTAAATATTACTAACAAAGTTTATAATATGTAATATTCCACGTTTTTACCCAGTTCTGATCTATGCCTAAAGTTGAAGGGATTTTCTTAAAAGCGAGTTTAATTATTGTCATCCAGTTGAGAGCTATGGTTTAAAGTTGCAACTCTTCACCTCATTAGTGAGTTGCTTTAAAACTGATTGCGAAATTTGAACCTGATAGACAAAGAGGCAGACAAGAAAGTGAGTTAATAAAATATTTTAATAAAAGAAATGTATTCCACAGTGTCAACGCCTGCTGGAAAAACCTCGCCGAGTATGAAAAAATGAAGTAGCACTATCTCGATTGGGACGTGGAAATCTGTAACGGAGTTTTGCATATCACCTGTCAGAGGTCTCTTTATCTCACACTGTTAGCATGAAATGCACACATTGTTCCGTTGCGGAGGTTAATGTGAGGTATATCACAATAAGTAAATAATACCTATGTGTACTACGTGACAAGGATTACTAAGTGAAAGATAACTAAAACGGGGATAAACTATAGTTACAGAATGCTTGAAGGTAAAGTTATCCATCCCTACCACGACGTGGATCATTTGATATCTGCGTCTGAAAGGAGCACTAAGCCTGTGGACTAGAAAGAATGTAATGTAGGGAAAGAATAAAAAGAAGAAACGTGAGAACAGTAAACAAAACAAACTAATTTAAATCTCTAATAATGTTTTATTCCTCTCATTGGTGTAAAAATGATCGCGTGCGTGTGTGTTTGTAGGATGGATAACAAATCAGAGATGGAGGGGAACAAGTCAAAGATTGTCAAAAGAATGAACGATCTTCAGACAATATTATTGTATACATTAGATCCCGTACCAAAAAAGGCCTAGAAAGATGAACCCATATAGTGTGTATATTATTGAAATCTCCGTCGTGTGAATATAGGAGGAACTCCCGTCCCTCTGCAAAGTTATGTTTGGATTATTATTATTTTTTACAAGTACAATGAAGATACATACCTAAGAATTTTAAGTGTCGCGAGGCACTGTTTTGCGGCGGGCCGCGGCCGGTGCCTGCAAAACAGACAGATAGTGCGAGGCGGAGCTAAACGTTTGCCGAAAGAGAGAAAGAAAGAGACCGATAGATGTCTGGAAGTTTCGTCCTTTCTGATGCCGTCTCGATTGTTACCAAGCGTTCCACTAATTTCTAGAAACAGTGACTAGAGATATAAGTGTAGCTGTCAAAGCGAGTTCAGTTGATAGAGAACTGTTAATTGTGTATGTGGTGCTCTGTAGTGGACCTTTGAAGTGTAGCGCAAGTTTGTTTACGTGTAGTGAAGCAACGAGAGACTGCGTTTGTGTATGACACGTCAGTTTTAGAGCCTGTAAGGGGTGCACAAATGTGTTTTTACTGATATAAGGAGTATCTTAAATTTCGGCAAACATACTTTTAATTCTACGAACCCAAAAAGTCGCAATAGTTATTCAAAGAGCATTTACTGAATATCATTTACGTGGCAAAACCTATGAAGAGTTTTTAGAGGATGAACCTCAGGACACCACTCGAAAGCTTGTAAGGAAATGCAAGTGTACAGGTTATGTAGCCGATGAAAGGGTACTGAAAAACCACCGGTCAGCCAACAATCTGTGCAGTGTATGCTGGAAGCTAACGAAAGAGGTCCAAAGCATCCAAGTCAAAGAGCTAAATGTGTCGAAATCCAATGTGAGGAAAGTGCTTCACTACGTTCATAAAAAGAAGGCAAGTGCATCATAAGCTAGATGCTAGTGCTAGAGCAGCATTGCACGCTGTAAATGACGAGAATCTGATGAATCATGTTCTCTTTACTGACGTAGCGACGCTCATGACGGTGGCGTCGTCAATATTGACTTTTTGCATAGTGTGGCAGTTTCTTTCTTCAAACAGGAGCGACTGCAGATGCACGATTTTTGGTCTCCCGCTTCTACGTCTTCTACATTGAGTTTCAAATCCAGTTCATAAGAGGGAATGGAGGAGGATACTGTTTAATTGCCTGGCTATTTGTTTTGGCTCAATTTACTGGAGAGAAAGAAGATATTTGTGGGACTATAACATAATCAGGTGTCGGTGATCTCGGCGAACAGGTTTAAAAGGATGTTATCGAGTGAAGGAATACTTTGCGAAATAAATGTGTTAATGAACTTTTGTGACACTATACACTCACACGCATTCAAGTTACTATTTCTGGGAATTCACAAAGCACAAATTATTCCTAATTTTTGCATCCGCACTTAACAGACACTGTGTGCAGTAACCACAGCGAAAATGTTGTGAAGTGAAGCTATTCGTGCTCTTTCCCGATCTCGGCAATGTTTTACAGCGTAAATTGCAACTTCTTATTTCATCCTCAATATCACTTTGAGAATTTTCGGAAACGTTTCCTTCCGTGGTACTGGAAAATGTTTAACCCACACTGCAGTTGTCGAAATTCCCATTAGGTGTATCGAATGAACCCTACAATAGTTACGTATTTTAGCAGAATACGCTTTAATAATCACTTTTGTGCATGGCACGTTTAGCGCGGCAAAATCTGATTTCATGGTATCGCGGACTTTCCCTCGGTCACATAGATAACTGAGTATTCATATTGAAATTTACAGCTTATATATACCTTCACTAAATCTCTGTCTTATTGGTGGGGTTTTCCGAGTTTCGTGTAATTACTTCATGGAGCTGTGTTCCAATAGGTTAGTTTCCTCATCACGTGGTACAGAGTATGGTTACTTGGGGTAAATTTCCGAAATACATAACTTTTCTAGATTGTTGTTTCGCCAGTAACATACAACCTTGAACAAGAAAGGAGGGAAAAAGTACTCATCCCTTTAAGACTGACAAATTCATCCTTTTAAAATTGCTTTACCAAGATCATCTTATGTACAACAGTATATTAGAAAAACTAGAAGCATATTTAAATATGCACAGTGATATAAGAATGCACTTCTACATATCAAAATAATTAAAACGTTGACGGCATTAAGCCAACCCTCTCTACACAAGCAGAACACAACATGAAAATGGATACCTACTTTGTGAGTAGCCTGTAGCAGGTGGTGAAGCATTTGTATAAATAGCAAAAGTGCATTGGCTGGTAACAGTTGAAAGTATAGCAATGAAACATATCTGAAAGATGGCAAGCTCCCGTGTGTTTCATATAGAGAGAATATATTATTAAATTACATACGAATTAAATTAATTAAATAGCTTTTGTATGCATATGTCTAAACGAAAATGTTATAATTATGGACAGTGTTACAAAAGCGGGACTAAAGAGATTAACTTGATGCATCTATTTCAGTAGTATGATGTTCATAAATCAGTGCGTTTACACTTGTTAGAGATAGGAATACCAGAAAGAGGAGGTAAATGTTACAGTCAATTGAAAGATCCTATATTTTGTATTTCACTCTTTATTTTAAAAACACATTTCTGTATGGTAGATTGAACAACATAGTTTAAACAATTTATCACAGTAATTAAGCAAAGTAATGATGTTTGTGGAAGAACGTTTGCTTATGCTTGAAGTAGAAACTTAACCCGCCTCTGTAGCGTAGATGGTAGCACGTCTGCCTCACGTTCAAGAGGTCCCGAGTTCGAATCTCGGTTAGGGTGAGAGACCTGGATAGGGTTTCTTCCGCGGTTTTCCCTTATCCTGATAGGAACTTAGGTTAACTGGTATTATAGTCCATGACAAGTATGTTGTATATTTCAGAAATTCGCCTCGCTTCAAGGGCGGGCAATTTTCCTTGCTATGATTAACTTTCGGAATGTTGGTCGTAGAGAGATGCAAATTTTGAATTCCTGTAAATTTGTATCTTAAAATGATAACACTCATTGTCGAGATAAAGCTACTAACTGATGATACTTCAGTGATCAAGGATAGAACTCCTTTGCGAGAAATTTAGTCTGTCGATTTGTGCACCGACTATAACAAGGTGATTATTTAAGTTTTCTTATCGCGAGACGTTCAAGGTGTAAGCTTTAGTCTGTGATACTGTAGGTTAAGTGTGAAGGTTCACAAAGTTTAGAGGTTGATCTGGTTTGACAAGTGTACATTTCTCTACGCTTCCCGTATCGAAAAGGCGAAACATGGCTAACCTTCATTTAATCTGATTAGTATAACAACATGTAGAATATATAGTATCATTTCATTGTGCAATATAGAATTATTAGAAAGGAGAAGAGCCTTGAGAAGATAATGGCAGAGAATTATGTGTGTCAACCCCAATCGCCTTTTTGAGTTTTAGGCACTGGATTGCGGCTTGTATTCGCTCAGTTGGACCACCAGGAGCCGTTCCTCTAGAGGGGACTGGGGCTTGAAAGCTTCGGCTCATCTACGTTCTAATAGGTTCGGAAATCTTGGCTTCCAGATCTTGCGCTCCGCCACTACTAAGGTGAGGGGGATAGGTATTTGGCAAGTTTGGCTCTATAGAGGTGCTTGATAAGCTTTTTCACCAATCGGGGTGTAATGCCGTGGCAGCAGGGGTATACCTCGATGTCAATCATCGGTCTGTCCACGCGAAGCTCCGATGTGTCTCGCCGGATATTCCGTGCCTTCTCAAGTCTGAAGGTGAAGTGGAGCATTTCTCCCACTAAGGGCTTTTAGGGAGATATGATAATCCTCCACATATCTCGCCTGAAATACGGGGCGACTTTTCCGTATCGTCACCGTACGCGACCCAGAGAAGTCGGTGCATGACTTCCTTAAGAAAGCACACCGACCTCCGAAAGTCGTTAATGGTGAATGGCACTATATGCCGTTTGTCTGATTCCTGGTGATGGCTGGATAGGGCAAAGGCAATCAGTTGTGGGAATGTGCCACCTGTTCTACCAGTTGAACACTTCACGATACTCGGCTTCATCAGTATCTGTGGAGATGCCAGTTGTGCCGCGGGACTATTCGCAGGTACATTGCAAGAGCTGGAGCTCGGAATTTGGCCTACTGAGGAAAGGCTTCTTGGGAAGAACCCTTGTTGGCTGAATGGCTACAACCAAACATTTGGTCTTGCTTTATCCACCCTGCTGGCGTTTTCGGCAAGACAGGGTTGTCTTCGCTGCCGGAGGTGTCATACGGTAGGGATGCTAGGAGAACCAGTTCTGGTGCTCGGGTTTACATCTTATCTTGGGATAGCGGATTGGAAACGGCCGCACCCTCAGATCCTTACCTACTGCAAAGGTTGCTTATGAACCTGACCAAAATAGGTCCCGACGCCTAAGTGTGCCTAAAATCACTTTCTGCTCTAAGCGTTGGCTTTGATCTTGTTGGTCAACCTCTAATGACTCGTCTTAGTGATGACGACTCTCTAGTCTTCGTCTTGGTGATTGCTAACTTAACTCGCCGGGTTTTGACAAGAGGATCGCTTCCACGATGAGATGGTCGGCCAGTCAAAGAGAAGATTGAAAAGGAAAAACGTAGAACGTATGCGAAAATAATAATAATAATAATAATAATAATAATAATAATAATAATAATAATAATAATAATAATAATAATAATAATAATAATAATAATAATAATAATAATAATAATAATAATAATAATAATAATAATAATAATAATAATAATAATAATAATAATAATAATAATAATAATAATAATAATAATAATAATAATAATAATAATAATAATAATAATAATAATAATAATAATAATAATAATAATAATAATAATAATAATAATAATAATAATAATAATAATAATAATAATAATAATAATAATAATAATAATAATAATAATAATAATAATAATAATAATAATAATAATAATAATAATAATAATAATAATAATAATAATAATAATAATAATAATAAATCTATAAATTGAAATAAAATAATAGTAACTTACGTATGCTATTTTTGTATAAGTTGTGTACTGCATACACCCCACATTTTTCCTTTTAAATCGTACAAGCTTTTATAGTTGTTAAAAATTCAACATCTCTATGGAACTAGAGAAATTACCTTTTACATCATCCACTATCTCATTAAAGTTCATAATAAAATACTGGAACTTCAAACAGCACAACTTCAACGATAGCACACCAAGAAAGTATTTTATCAGTTTTTGTAAACATACTAGACCATCTCAGTTCTCTGTTCGCGATATGAATCTGTGACATGCTGGCATTCTAGTTATGCGTGCATATGCGTGAGGGTTTTTCTGTCTCTCTAGTATGTCCGTATGACTATGAATAGCACAACGAAAAAACGAAAGGCAGTTGAATATCATCCTTTAGATATAAGTTCAGCATTTTCTTAGAATGAGACACAAAGTCTATGAAGAAAATTCCTCTACCCCAGACTATCGTTATTGGAAAAGTTTAAGAAAATGTAATTTTCCAAGAATAGGTCTACTGATGTTCATTAATTTACCACATGTTTAATGTGTTTTCATGTCAAATGAGATAGGAAACTCTTGAATTTTCTGACAAGGTCATTGGAAGTTCTTTTCACTCTCGATGGCTTTCGCATGAATGGAAAACCGTAAGATATATGCTACATAAAAAGTGCTCTTTGAGAGACACAGTTTATGTGAAGTACTGAGTTGTTTTAGTTTTCCAATACTTTTCTTAGCTGGGAAATTCTTCTTTTTTTTTTTTTTATCTTTTGGCCATGTAAGGAGATCGAAATTAGTAGCCATTACATAGCGATAGGCGTTAAGAGAAATGACTATCGCTTAAAGTCTGCTGTATTCCCATTTTACGCATTCATTTGCCAAAAATTCACAATAATTTCTGCAAATATATATCTCTGTTAACGTTAAATATAGGAATTGGTACTTGTGAGTCTGGTTTGTAGAAGAGTAGAGACAGGTACGTGAGCACAACATAATTTTTTTCAGCTGTGGAGGGGATTAGTTGTAGCAGAGTGGCACATTCACTTATTATGTGGCACGTGTTGTGTCATGACTGATCTATACGATAGAAGGTGGTAGTTGTTTCCATTTCAACGGTGAAAAGTGAGCGAGATGGGAGGGCTGGGATAGTGTTAGGTTACTGTGGGTTACCCCAGGTTAGTGCAGGAAGGAAGTCCACTCTAATGGACGTTAAACCCACGTCCTCTAGAGTATTGTCAAGATGCAGAACAATATGTCGTCCTGACATGGACGGATTAGCGGTCAACCTCAAGCGCTGGATAACCCAGTGATCAGCGTTCTGGTCATACATTGTTTTATGACAAACTAACAATACCTCTAATGTATATCCTACAAAAGAAACACACAGCATCTGATGTGCAACATTCACAAGACTTTCTCTACTCTTGTACAAACTGTTCTTAGAAATAGTTATTCACATATCTACATATGTTAATGGAGGTACATTAACGTCTGTAGATATAATCTTATTGCTAAATTTATTTTCTTTTAGATGCAAATGGGAATATTGGAATATAGTAGGCTTTAAATGGTACTAAATTCTTGTCGCTATGTGATGTTTCTGAAATTCCGTTGTTTTTAGATATCCAGGACTAACAAAATGGAATGAGTTCACATTTGACGAAAGTGTAAGTACTGGAAAATTTAAACATTTACCAAGGAAATTCTCGGAAATGATTCACTAAAATATTATTCCTAAGCTATCTATATTTTGTGCCGGAACATTTTTGTGTACCTCTTATGTTTTGCCAGTTATTCTAAACTCATTGAGGATGAAGAGGACTCCTGAGAACATCGACTTTTGGGTGGAATGTATTACTCCTGCTACTTATACGAGTAGAGAATTCTAACATGAAAAAGGAGTTACCAAAGCAACTAGGTGCCAAAAAAACCTCTTTTTTATCGAAAATATTCATTTGTTAGTTTTTATCTGTAAAACTTAGATGAGATTACAAAAACTGAAGTAAAGTTGTGAAGCTTCTATAAACCATTCTTATAGAAACGAATTCTATCCATTTCTTCTTAATACAGATATAGCTTCTTTACGCATTTCGTAGTTTGTATAAGGATACAATAACGTAAAGCGATCATCAAATGTATAAAAAGACTCAAAAACGTCATACTCGTTGCATCATCACGAATATAACCGAATAGTAGATTACGACTTGAAAATGTGAAACAATTTGAATATTCAGAATAAGTCTGAATACCTTGTAAATGGTTTGAACTTCAAAAGTATTCATTTGTCATAAATCATGTACTTTAACGAAATGTAAATGTTTGTGTAATAATATTTTTGTGTATCTTGCGGTTTCCCAGTTATATAAAGGGCATTCAGGGTGAAGAAGTCTCCTCAGGTTGTTTGTAGAGCCTTGAAAAAATATATTTCAAGAGCCATTGTCAAGAAAATCTAAAGGAACTGAATTTCTAAGTAAAGGGTAGTTTAGCACCGGATGCCTTTTTTACTTCAAAATGTGCGTGGAAGATACTCACTTTGGTATTTAGCCGATCTTTCAATGTTGATTACCTCAGCTGTCTCTCTCACACACATGCAGAGACAGACATACACACATTATTTAAATAAAAATAACAAAATATGTTACTGGAGAAATTTTGGTGTGGATAGTTTGAGAGGAATATATTTCTTCTAATTAGTGGAGAAAATAAGATGTTGGTTGAAGTGTGTGAAATACTTTGCAAAATTACATTTAAGTTCACACAAATGTGGGTTTCGCAATTGGATATTACAGAAGTTAGAGCTGTTCATAAAGTATGTTTGCCCCCATTTGCAGGCGATACTTATATGTTGGATATGATTTAGATTCAGAATGCATATAATACTATATTTGATTCTGTAGTAGAGCAGTGAGGCGCAACATTCTAGTGCATTTGGAATAGGCATGACTCAGGGATGATCCAGGCTGTCGCCCGCACTCGGGAGATTGTGGGTTCAATTTCTACGACAGACCTTCCTGATATATGGGTTTCTTCCCCGGGCCACTGGACAAATGCTAAAAAGACTCTATTCCCTGAATTTCCCTTCCCTCAATTTTACTCCATTTCTCATTTTACTTCACATTTCATCTGGTTGGCTATTTCAGGATTACAAGTTTCCGCGTGGTTTGCAGGGCATTTGCTCTCTGTAATTCCTCATCCGACGGATCTGGGCAGATGTCTGGAGATGCTAACCTCCCTTTCGAACCTTATCATAGAGGCATAGTGTAGTTCAGGTCGGCAATATGAAAGCAGGCCCAAATGACCTAGTTGTCGACAACTCACTCACTCACCACTCACTCACTCACTCACTCACTCACTCACTCACTCACTCACTCACTCACTCACTCACTCACTCACTCGCTCACTCACTCACTCACTCACTCACTCACTCACTCACACACACACACACTCACTCACTCACTCACTCACTCGCTCACTCACTCGCTCGCTCGCTCACTCACTCACTCACTCACTCACTCACTCACTCACTCACTCACTCACTCACTCACTCACCACTCACTCACTCACTCACTCACCACTCACTCACTCACTCACTCACTCACTCACTCACTCACCACTCACTCACTCACTCACTCACTCACTCGCTCGCTCACTCACTCACTCACTCACTCACTCACACACTCACTCACTCACTCACTCACTCACTCACTCACTCACTTATTTTGAAAGTCAGCTTCCTGAAAAGGAGCCGTAATACACACAATGTTTTATATACTCACTATTCTTACATTCACATTACATTAAATGGAATTAATCTTGAAGTAAACAATATTGAGTTTGTTATCATCATCTTCGCTCCATGGATTAGACACATTGTCTGTTCCGTTTTTCACAGTAAGTCTGTCCATCTCTTCCGCGGTCTGCCCAAATCTCTTCTTCCTGGTGTTATAATTTAATGCTATTTTCGGAAGTCTGTCATAGTCCATCCTTTCCACATATAAGTCATTCATTTGTGTAGTGTTTTATTTCTTCGTTTATATATTTCACTTTCAGCACTATTCTTATTATACCATTATTTATTTGGTTTAGTTTTGTACATCCTTTAGTTCTTCTCAAGTATTTTATTTCAGATTCTTGTATCGTACTTTCCATCCCTTTTTGTTATAACCCAGGCTTCACTTCCATATAAAAGCACTAGCTTTGCCATTGCTGTATAAAATGTAAATCTTGTATACTTTCTTGTTTAATTTCTTAAAGCGTTGTAAGTGTGCTTAAAATGCATCCCACAAAAAACCCAGGGCAATTTCTATTCACCGTGTCTCTATGAACGTGTGTAGCAAGTTTCATTAGTCTAGCACTAAAACTGCGACGCAAGGAGCATTTTAAATGATAAAAAGTATTGAAATTTTCAATGGCGAGAAAACAAGGATAAAGGATCAGAATTCATATCTAACAATAGCATTCACGTAACTTTCAAACTAGATTAGAGCATTTAAAAATGGCTTGCGGATGCTATCTAAACATTCTTTGGATTCAGGAAGGCTTACACTATTTTAAAGACTGAAAAGAGGAAAAGGTGTTTTTTTTTCAAAAAGGTACCTGGAATTTAAGTCATACATATCCTTAAAAATCTAAAGATTACTAAGACAAAGTTATGAAATTCTTGTATTGCCATCAGTTCTTAATATGTATACTAAAATCGGATGAGTGGAGTTGGGTGAAAGTTGTGTTATAAATATTACATTACATTCATGCAGCATTCACCCATACAGGCTACAGACATGACTCGTATATACGTACATACACGCAGCGTGTGCTAGTACCCACGGGTGCAGAAGTTTTCCGATGGACGAGGGGATTGGAGAGGCAAGGGGAACAAAATTCTATAATCGTTTAGTTTAGCCTAGTGAAAGCAAAGGTCAAGTTTATCTGCTAATCAACAATGACGTTACCCTCCACAGACCACTGGTGGCAGGTGATGATGGATTATCCTGCCTAGCAGTCTACCAAACAATAATAATAATGACAATAATAACAATAGTAATAATAGCTATAATAGTAATAGTAATAATGGTGATAATGATGATGATAATCATAAAACCCAGAGGTGATGAACGAATACACTGCCACTTCCAACTTGCAACCTGATTTAAGGACTGCTGTTAGAAGAAAAGAACTAGCGAGGAGGAAAAAATGGACTACAGAGATATACATTTTTCCTCATTACAAAGTGTAATTATGTGCCACCACCTAGTTGGAGATACTAAATGTATATAGAGTTACAGACTTGACTTTATATGGCCAGAACCTGGCATTAGAGATAAAAAATATCTGGAAATTACAAACTGTAAAAATTATACCAGTAATTACATCGGTGGAAGCTGTGGTCTCAACATTCTTAGCAGAGAACATTCAAGACATCGGAATTCCAGTGAAGATAATCAGCAATATACAACGAGCAACACTACTCCAAACCCTGCTTCGGTAGCGTAGATGGTAGTGTCTCTGCCTCATGTTCAACAGGTCTCGAGTTCGAATCTCGGTTAGGTTGAGTTACGTGGATAAAGCTTTTTCTGGGGTTTCCCTTATCCCGAAAGACGAATGTCGGGTAGCAGTAAGCTCCATGGATCCCGGACTCATTTGAGCATCATTTCACCCATTTCATTTATCGTCCGATATGACTTAACGATGGAGGGCGTAAATTAAAAAAAAAAAAAAAAAAAAAAAAACTACTCCGAACATGCCAAATTGTGAGAAACTTTTTGAGCTGCTGAATAAGATGAAATTCTTCTCAGCAGCGTCAATGCTAACAAAAGTTGCGAAATAGTGATAACAAAATAATAATTAATAATAATAGTGATGATGGTGATGATTGTGATGATGATGATACTAAAAGCTGACCAGGATGAGTTAGATGCTAGCATTCTGACCCCAAGGTTGCGAGTTCAGACCCGGTCTAGTTCGATGGTTTCTTCGTGAGGCTAAGAGTGAAATGCATCATTCAGTTTTACTGACATTTAAGGAACTCCTTCGTGAAACCTCTGACATGCCGGTGACGCTAATGTGATTTTGTATATGAACTGTCATTATCAAACAAAGTAATTATTTTATTTATTTCGTTGGTCGTTAAGTCATTTGGTGTCAAGTCATTTGATAACTTGGTGGCTATATTAATTGTGGTAGTATGTCCATATAATCTGTTCCTGAGAACTGGAACAAAGGAAATAATGTATTTATTTTCGGAACAAGATACACTTAATTTTAAATACCACACAGTTTAATATTATATTAATTATCTCTAATCTATGAAAGGTAGAATTATTTCGTTCCAGATAAAACTACAAGTTTGAGTATTGGAAATGCACTTAAAAAGAAGAAAGGGAGATTAAAATGGTTGAGGAATGTATGTGCGAGGGAGGAAGAGAGAAAATGACGTCAATAAGAAAAGGATCGATAAATACCTAAGTTGATAATGGAGAGTTGTATAAAACCACATACGTTTCATGTGGCAAAATTGTTTTTATTTTCCATTGAAGCTTAAATACCTGTGCGCCGAAATCGCTGGTCAGGTATAAGGAAACTGAACCGTCCTGGCACAAGTAACTGATAAGAAACTTGCCTCCCTCCCGTAGAGTCAGTCTTGCTCGCGTCGGAATACATTTGCTCGTGTCTGTACATATATTCACATTAAAGTCAAGCGAATAAAAGCGGTTTAAAATAAGGTGCGTACACTCCCATGACTTCCTCTGAGCACTTATGATGATGATAGTAGTAGTAATAGTAATAGTAATAATAATAATAATAATAATAATAATAATAATAATAATAATAATAATAATAATAATAATAATAATAATAATAATAATAATAATAATAATAATAATAATAATAATAATAATAATAATAATAATAATAATAATAATAATAATAATAATAATAATAATAATAATAATAATAATAATAATAATAATAATAATAATAATAATAATAATAATAATAATAATAATAATAATAATAATAATAATAATAATAATAATAATAATAATAATAATAATAATAATAATAATAATAATAATAATAATAATAATAATAATAATAATAATAATACTAATAATAATAATAATACTAATAATAATAATAATAATAATAATAATAATAATAATAATAATAATAATAATAATAATAATAATAATAATAATAATAATAATAATAATAATAATAATAATAATAATAATAATAATAATAATAATAATAATAATAATAATAATAATAATAATAATAAAATTGATGTTAAAAGTAATGCATTACTATCCAAATCAGTTCTGTGGTATATGAAATTACCGTGCATATACCACATTAATAATTGGGAGAATGAACACTGTTCGGCAAACTAGCAAGTTAAAATGGGTCAGTAATTCTGGTAAGTCGACTGGAGCTGAAAACAACAACAAAGGGGTAATAATTGAGGCCCGAGGGGAAGCCAATTTGACCCTCCTCACGAGAGTGCGATCGAGAGAAAAATTGAACGTTCGTTGCAGTAATGACGGAAGCAAAGGTTGGTACCTGCTTCGTCTGATACAAGAGCAATCGAGATGTTGCCTTTCAAACTGTTTGCTCCTTTATGTCACTGCCCTGTGTAGTCTCATGTGATTTTCCTTACTCATTCTCTTATAAAATATTCTTAACAAAGCTTGTTCTTCAGTTTCTTGAGTTTGTTTCTTGAGATTTTAGAAATGGCTTTATTGCGTATTTGCTTGTAGTATAATGGTTATAAGAGGATACACCTGGCGTAAGTGATAAAGAAATATTTGAAGAGCTAGTCGCCGCAATGTGATGCTTATATCATTCCATTCCTTTTCAATGGCCAAAAGATAAAAATAACGAATAATGACTTATTCACTAAATACAGCAAAATCGCGAACATTTTTGTCTACCGTAATAAATGAAGACTAGGTTGCAAGAGAAATCTTGATAGAGTCATAGAAAACGTTGCGGTGTAGTGTGTGTGTGTGTGTGTGTGTGTGTGTGTGTGTGTGTGTGTGTGTGTGTGTGTGTGTGTGTGTGTGTGTGTGTGTGTGTGTGTGTGTGTGTGTGTGACTTGCCAGAAAACAAGATTGAAGAAGACAAATGTAAAGATTTTATGGACTTTTTAAAAGTATCAATGGCTGTTCCGTTGTTGATAGACCTTGACAGTGACGGAGGTTATAAACCGATTACAGAGGATGACATTATTGCATCATGCAGTGTTACTGAAAAGAAAGAGTATTCAGATTCAGACAGTGTTGATGAACCAGCTGTGGTTATTGAGAAACTGCTGCTTTATTTCGAGAGTCAAGCCGAAACATTACCAAATGAACTTCTAGTGTTAAAGCGGATGCGAGATCGCGCTGTTCCGTAAGCAATACACTAAACTGAGATAGCAGAAGGTCACTGCTTTTTTTACTGATGACTTTTTGTAGCTGTCTTGTGTACAGTGCAACTACATAGGCTATTACGGGTGAAATTGGGCCAGTAGTAATTTCGAAACTTCATTAAAAATGCTTCGGTGATATACATGCTCTTTATTACTTTTTTTCTGTCACTCTCCGGATAATCCAGAGCCCTAGTCCCAGTTGATCCGGATAAACGAGGTTCTAATGTACACACAGAGAAGAGGAATGCTAACCATAAATTCTTTACAGAGAATTTTCTGTAAATACATGTTTTAAGATTATCTAAACTGAATTATTATACTGAAAGGTCAGTTCCGTAAAATTCATTGAGAATGTAGATGGAGAGTAAATTAAGTAACGGAGGGGAGAGCTAGCACCTCGTAAGGGATGTTTTGTGCTCACTCCCGGTTGAAAGAACAGATAAGATGAAGGAACCACTGTAGAGATGACAATAACGCACAGAATTCCCTAACAGTTAAGCCTTGAGAGGTGGGGGCGCTCGGTGGCAACTCGTGCTGGAGTACATGTAAATAGAAGAGTGGACACGAGAAAGCACGCCACCATGTTTTATCCAAATTGCACATGGAGGAAATGCCGTAGTTAAGTGAGGCATATGCTGCTACTAGTACTGGGAGGCCTCTTCCACAAAGCATCGCCAGCGTATCCTATTTTGAGCCGGGGTCTTGAGTTCTCCAAAGGTCTTCCCTTCTTGTCTTGCTTCCTCCATCACATTGCGTCTCCACGACTTCCTAGTTCTACCTTTCTTTCGTTTTCCTTGGGGGTTCCAAAACAGAGCCATTCTTTCCACTGCATTCTGATGTTACCGCAGTGTGTGGCCGATACAATTACACTTCCTACGTGCGATTTGTTTAAAATAATATACTGTCATGATGCTTCTTTCACCAAGTGCACATCTAATTTAATCATGCATTCTTTGGGCATTCTGCTTGTTTAACATAAGTGACACGATATACAAAATACAATATCCGTTTTTACTTTATGTACCATGTAAAATAGTACTGCATTCCATTCAAAAACTGAATTTAGACATTTTAAGTCCCCTGGAAAACAAATAATTTTCTCTATTACGTACAAGAAGCACATAGTAGGCATTGCGTTCGATATTGATATATCGTATGAAACACGCGTTTTGGAGTCTCAAATAAATAAATATGAACAATTATTATTTTGTCTGCCACGTGTTGCTTTCCATACCAAAATTTCAATGGAAATACACATTTTAAGGCTCCCTGTAAACAAAAGAACTCCATGACTTACGTATCATAGGCAGTACTGGAACTAATGCATTATATAAAAATTGAATTTCGAAATATTAATGGAAATGCACGTTTTGAGATCCCCTAAATTCAAAGAAGTCTTTTTATCTTGTGTATAAAGACATTCGTTATGTGTGTCTGCATGACTGAATTTCAGACATTATCTATATGATAAAATGTTATTTCTGGGATGCAGTGTTATCTTGTTTACTTGCAAGCCAGTGCATACGCCCAAAGTTTTTGAAGTGTTAGATATTCACAATCTGTATGGGATTAGGAGAAATTTAGTTCCTTTTAAAATTCCATGACATTTAAATAATTAAGAGTAAACAACCTAGTCTATTTCTTTTTCATCCAGTTTCAAGGTATGTTCAATGTTTCAAAGGAATTGTGAAGATATATCCACAAAACTCAAGTTATACATTTTATTTGTCGTGGAGGTACTTTAAACGGTAGCATTTGAATGAAAATCACATGAGCCGTTTGTAAAAAAATTAAGCTTTTTGAAAGAGAAAATGTTTCATATAAAGTATAGTCCACAGTGGGAGAGATTTTCTTGAAAATCTTCTTGTCGTTCTTCGAAATGCTGAATTTCAGCACTAAGTTTTGTATTTAAACGACCTTTCATATCTGACTTATACTCTTCACAACATGCATTCCTCATATTTGAATTGTGCAATACCTATATTTTCTCAAATAAGAATACGTTACTCTTTGAACATGCGAAAGAATGAAATTTCAAACGAACAAGTCTTAAAAGATTTGACAGTCTACGTTTGCAATTATTCTCTATAATATATAATCAGACTATTCCGGTTAACAAGAAGCAGAAAGAACAGTAAACGTTTATATCAGTAGTTTGTGCAATAAAGCTTTATCAATAATGTTTGTTTTCTTATGTTCCCTATTTCTATTCCTTGATATTTGTTTGAATTTTCCGATACCTTTATTTTCCCAAATAAAAATAATTTGTCTTAGCCCTCCAAGAGAATGTAATTTTAAACGATCTCCTCTTAAAGGATTTGACATTCTTCGCGGGTGTATGTAATAAGACTATTTCGATTAACAATAACAGATAGAAGAATAAAGTTGTTTATCAAGAGTGCGCAGAGAAATTCATGTGATATAAGATATAATGTAATACATAATATATTAATAAAGATATTTTGTACTAAAACATAATTTGAGAGCACTCAAGTATTTTGTTTCCTTTCCATCTCTAAATTCATTAACATTTTCAAAGAGTTGGGAAAGTGGCACAGCTCTTTTGGAGTTATGGTAGCCTCTGTGTTTTTGTTTATGCGTCTCTATTTTGCTATGTTGCTATTAGTATTTTAAATATTAAAAGCGAAACAAAAAATCACTGCTTGGAATGCAGTACTAATTTTTAAAATGAGTAAAACATGTTGGAAAATTTAGAAAATACATCTGACACTATTTATTTGTTATGATGCCTTGTCACCGAATATTTTAACTTGGATCCGCCCCATCCTTGTCCCCAACGATCCTACCTACACCTCACCAACAACACAATTCTGGCAGTGGGAGACTGTGTTAGAAAATAAAAATAAAATAAAATTTGCATATCTAATAGCTCGGTTTATAGAATCTATGCATTAACTTATTAGAAACTTTATTTGTAACTTTATTCAACTTTTAAGTCAAATTACATAAAACAATTTACAAATTTTGCAGTTATAATCTACTTGCTACCTTAGCTAATTAACTAAGCCTACAGGTTACTGTACGTTTACAAATCTACTCATTTATTTTATCTAAAACAGTGTTTCTTCTACTTCACCACTACTCTAACTGCGTTGCAGTAATTCGACGGTACATACCAAATAACTTGTGTTTTACAACTTTTGATATTTACCTTTAACAATCTTAGTTTGGTATATACCCGAGTTTTCTTGTTCACACAAAAAGACAAGCGAGTTTTCGATATTTTAAATTGTTGGTAGGTATATAATATGTGATAAAGAAAGTAAAAACAACCAAAGTCCCGCGTATTTAACAACAACGTGCTTATAGGTATATAATACAGTTTTTTAAATTACGAAAGTCCTGTATATGATATAAGTGACTTTGGCGGTGGCACTTGGGTAGAAGTATACTAAATTGAATATATTTAACTCCGTGTTTCATTTATTTACTCTTTATTATAAAATAAACCCAATTTTTAATTTCTATTGATAAAAGGGGTACTAGGTTATTTCATGTTCTTGTTTTTGTAAAATAAAATATTTCATGAATATTGTTTTTTTCTATGGTAGTTCAAATTTTAAACCTTTGCACCTACCTTCTTTTTGGTCACATAGTAATTTAATAATATGAAAAGCCGCATAGTTTTCATGTACAATGATATAAGGTTCCACATAAGCAGAATGCCACGTTCAAAACGGTACACAGTATGCTACCTTTAGAAAATAATACTTTCGTTTAATATAAAATATCGCTTCGTTGATTTCCAATATTTGCAGCATTTTTTCTCCGCACATAAGATTTAGTAAGTGTGACTTGCCAACAAATTCGATTACTACATAAATAAAAAGGAAGTAAAGCAAAACATTCTTACATGAGTTTTTTAGAACATTTTGACATCCTTAAATTCAGTGCTTACATATTTAGAATTAGAATAGAGATTATTCAGAAGTTTTGAATACATACACTTTAAAAGTATTTAATAAAAGACCAATAAAGAAAACACAGGATCGATTGTCGCCTTTTAAACTGTCTTATGTTTGTTGGAGAACTACTTCCACGTGTCTTCCTTGCAGTACAATGTAACCGTTTTGTAAATGTTAATTTACACTCTGTGGAGTTCAGCAGTTATTTATATTCTGTGGCAGTAACAACTACTGTCTGCTCCTTGACACTCTCAACTAAAACTCAACACCTTATTAGTAACCGTTTTCGTATTAAAGCACAGTGACTTTGTAAATTATTTTTAATCTTTTAGTGATTTATGAAATTAAATTATGAGCGTATTATGGGCCTGCGTGTCAGAATGGATTGGGCTTTTCAATAGTGAAGGAATTATCAAAACCAGTTAAGGGTTTTTGAGATTATCTTATACACACAAACACATTTTCCCTGTATAATATTTGTATTTGATTTAACATTGGTTTTATTTTCTTTGTTCTTTGTTAATTTTGTTTTGTATTTTTGGTGCATTTTAAAAATAATCTTAAGATGAACAATAATTGTATTAAATAGTAATTAACTGTTTGTGATCATATTTTTTTCTCCACTGACAAGTTATGTTTGGAAAAACGTACACTCATGCAGTCGTTTCCCCAAAATGAAGCAATGTAGTGATTATCAACAAGGTTCAAAGGGCTTCTCCCCTTTGTTTTATTTACGTCATCTAACGTTAAGTTATACGGACGATGAATGAAATGGGTGAAGTGATGCTCAAATGTGCCCAGGATCTATAGCGTTTAGAGTTACCCGACATTCGTCTTTCATGATAAGGGAAAACCCCGGAAAAAACCTTATCCAGATAAATCAAACTGACCGAGATTGAATGTGAGGTAGACACGCCATCTACACTACCTCAATCTAAGGAAGATATTTCCTGCCTACTCCCTTATAGGGAGATAACCGATAGGCAGGGGTGATCGGACTTAAAGAGCAGCTCCACTTCCTCCCTACAAACTTACACATCCCCGGAAAAGGGGTGATACTGGACTGGGAAAACTCCACCAATCTGCAAAACTTAAACCCCTAAAATAATCAACCAGGATAAAAGGGAAATGGGGGTACAGTATGTTCATTCCTAGTATTTGCCTAGATGGCCAGGGAAATCTCGAAAAAAAATCCGTAAGTCAGTAAGGCCACAGGAATCAAACCCTGACCTCCAGAATAGGAGCCACAGACGCTACGGCTAAGGTATCCCGTTCGGGTGTACAATGTAAAAGCCGTGAATGCAATTTGTGATCGACAAAAGCACTCTTGCAATGAGTACATATTTGAGTACATACTTGTGTTTTGAATATAGTTGGCACTGAGACTGTGCAGGGTCATACTACTCCAGAATGTTTATGAGTTTAATACCAGCGGGCGGTGGAATGAAGTAGTCACAAAAAGCACGTAACTAACTGGGCAGATAAATGTCGCTGTCCACTTCAGGGCGGAAAAATGGGCCCCAAGTTATAGTGCGTGAAATTACGGAATTACAACGTGAAATTTGTCGTGTTTTTTTGATCCAGTTTGGAGGGAGTGTAGCCATTTCACGTTGTGAAGGTCCATCCTGCGGCTCTGAACAGAGTCACCATCGACACGTAATTAAAGCACAAACTTGGAAATGTTTTCACTCCACTGCAGCATCTAACAAAGCATCTTTCATTTTAATGGCGGGTCCATTTTTGCTTTCCTTACCACGTGTTACTAGGTAGAAGTTACTTAGCTGCTGCAATCCATTCAAAAATTCAATATAGAGATTTCTGTGAAATACGAGCTTTGAGATCTTATGAATAGAAGAAAACAAATTCTAATATGTGGCACTCACATGACTTTTTCCACTCTTTTACTGGCTGTTTTTACAATAGCTTCTTCCTGTATTCGCTTCATGCTAATCGCGATAAACATCTGCAGAAATTATTTTATTGCTAATTTTCTTGTAGATGCAAAGCGAATAGGGAATATACGAGGGCTGTTCAATAAAGAATGATGATTTTTATTTTACAGCGTACCTTTACTCATCCTCATAATTTTGATGGTCCTTCTCAAAATAGTCTCCCCTGAATGTGATGCACTTGTCCCAGCGTTTTTGCCAGTCTTCAAAGACATGCTGGAAACAATTTTTTAGAGATCCTTCAAAATCGCCTCCACAGTTTTCACCACTACTTCTGATGATGGATAATGCCTCCCACGAAGGCCTTTCTTCAAGTTAGGGAATAGAAAAAAGTCACATGGGGCTGAATTCGGACTATAAGGAGGGTGAGGGATGCAATTCACGTTGATTTTTGCAAGATATTCAGCAACAACATTGGCAATATGCGGCCGCGCACTATGGTGGTGCAACATGCAGCCTGCTTCACGGAAATGTGGTCTTTTGCGCCTGATATGGACTTGCAATGTTTTCAGGACATTCTGTAGTATTGTTCGGCTACTGATGTGTGTGCAGGTACAACATGCTGATAAACCATTCCATGAATATCAAAGAATGAGATGAATGCGTGATGCCGACCATATCTCCTCCCCGTATCGGTAGGAGATCGCCACCTCTGCCTTGCGTATGTGGGCGTGAGGCCGGCAGATGGGTTGCTACGTTCCGGCCCGTTTGGGCCCGGCTGTTACGCCATGGGTTTACGTTATGTTACGTTATAGTCTTTCAAAGGGAACAGGTTATGAAATCCATTTCAAGGGGATCGACTCTTAAAAATTTAACTATCACTTATGCACACAGTATTCCCCTAATCCCCTTATATATACAAGGAAATATGTAATAAGGCCATTACTGTCAATGTTTGACAGCGCTAACCATAAAGTAGATAAATGGTTTGTAGAAGAGTGAATAGAGGAAATTGTGTGACAATTTTGTTAGCCACGAGGAGACATGGCGAACTACATTATTTTAGGAAATTTCAAGAAATAAAAGTATGAAATAAAGTCATTTATGTAAAAGTTTAACTGCAGTATCATAAAGTGGATAGAATAATTTGTAAAATACTACGCAGAGAAGGTTATGTGAGGCCAGAGTGGAGTCCATTATTCCGGAAAATGTAATTCCAATAAATATTTAAGCTTCTGCACCTGTGTTCGCTCATCATTAAAGCCCGTGTTATTCTGAGTTTTGTCCTTTTACAATTATTTTAAATTACACATATATTGGATGTTTGAATGAGCTTATTAGGTGGGTCTAAACTGGCAAATAAATTGAGGCGTTGAGAATCATATGGACCCAAAGCACAGAAACATAGTTTTGAGAAAAATTGATGCTTGTTAAAATCAAAATTCCCATTACGAAGTTCTACTTACGAAACTGATGTAAAGTAAACTATGTTGGCAACTGTAGATGAAAATTGAACAGCGCAGAGCAAACAAATTGATACTTTATGCTTTGGGCTCTTATGTAACTGAATATCAGGAAAAACTGGCGAGACAGCTTCTTATGAATGTTTCATGAAGTTAAAGAGGTCCTAAAGCACAGCTACAGCTGGCTGACCACAAGGTTGGCAAATGTCAGGAGCATGCATATCTACAAGCTAGAATCTCAAATCGACGATGTTGTGCTTTGGGCCTTACGGTTCTAAGCGTCTCAATCGCTTTTGTAATTTTTGTGCAGTATTAAGAAATAGAATTTTATCATTGGGTACTATCACTTGACAACACACTTAGAAATAGAGGGCAAGTCTTGTTCTACAGATTTATTCCACTGTTGAGTACATTCATTTAGCTTTCTCCATATAACATCGTTTCTTTTTATGTAGTTGCTAGAACTACTCTTGTGAAAGGTTACTTTTGTGTATTTATTTAATCAGGATAAACGCTTGCAGAAATATTGTTATTTCCCATTTCGTTGTAGCTCCAAAAGGCATACCTGGAACTGAATTGATACTCGATACCAAATGTTTAAAAAGCGAGTCAGAATGTGCCTACGTTGGAATTCCATACTCTGTTCATGACATCTCGAGAATGGTAACTTTCTTTTAAAATAGAGCTATTGAAAAGCCCAAAACCTTATAAACGTATATCCCACGCATGCCCCTAACAGGTTATTTAGTTGTAAATTGTGTGCTTTAAAGTGATCCCTATTGACTAAGGTTTTGTCTTATCTCTTATGTTTTACCATGTAAACAAAATAAAAAGCCATTCAAGTTAAACATTTATTTATCATGCAAATATGGTAAGTAGGTATATGCTATTTTAGTTAATTGATGAAAATTAATCATTTCTTCACACTAGCCTATATAGGCTAAGGTTTTTGATAGATATAGAGTTAACATGAAAAATGCAATACCATGGCCGGGATTTGAACCATGGATCTCCTAGTTTCCATCCAGTCGCTCTAACCCATTGAGCTACCATGGCCAACTTGCCGTCATGACCTTATATTCTCCATTTGACCCAAATATTTCCCCGGTAGACCACTAGGGGCTCTCGCATTCGAGATACACCGTTTGTGGCGACTTACTATCGTAAGTACTTGAGTCCCAGGCTTCATCATTTAACTCTTATTATTTTAGTTAATTGTTGAAATTAATCATTTCCCCACACTAACCGTGTATAGGCTAAGATTTTTGATAGATATATGCTAGGTGTAAGCTATTTTAATTAAAAACAAAACAATTGTACAGAAAATTTAAATAAATATCTGTTATATAAAGGATGTTTTTGGAAGAAATAGGAAGTTACTGTACTTAGGTACCTATTCGTTTTGAAGTTATGCTGCTCAAACATAAAAACACTACACGGAACTTTTTCAAAAAACGTTATTTTCAAAACATGCATTGGCGAGAATCTTCAACATAAAATTTTTGGGTGGAATGCAGAATACATTTCAGCTAAATATGTATGAGATACATGATACAAAACGGCACGTACTTTTCGAGTTCCCAGCCTACAGCTATAGATTCTGCTCCTGGAGTACCTTTCGCATTTGCTACAAGAATTTACATGCCTCGCGAATTTTGTGAGATGGAGGGGTGCCCATACTAAGTGGATTTGTATATATGCTGGCCTTAAGCTTAACTTGCCACAAGTACATTCAGTCTTGTTGAGATTTGCTAATGGGTTGTAAGAATACTTTCAATTATTGATGTAACGATATCACTATTTCTCGATGTTCAACCGATTCGTAAGCACGGATACTCACTTTACATAAAGATGTATATTTTAAACTAATTTTCTGTGTTTAAACCCATGTAAATAACTTTGTTTTCCTCATCATTTTCAGATTTCGCAGCATCAGGTTCTGACACCGGGGGAGACTTGTACATTGCTTTTTCAATAGAGGTTCTGTAAATTTCACTCGATGTTTGAAGTACAACTTCTTTATTTTTGAATTGTGTGACCTACCACCGCGCTAAAATCTTTTTCTATATATTTTACACTTTTCCCTGTTATTATTAGTACTGTTTACTTCAAAATATAGCATCGAGCGGGATGGCTCGGGCGGTTTCGTCTGCGGCCCGCATTTCGGAGGTCCGGGTTCGATTCCCATGGCCGAACTACACGACTGATGCGTTTTTGGGGGTTTTCTCGGGTCGCCAGGTGAATGCTGGGGAGGTTAGCTACATCCCCCGAATTTCCTGTCCCTCTATTTCATCTCCATTATCTTTTCAAACATCTCTCAACTGGTGATCTTTTTCAGGGTAGAAGTGTCGGTGGGCGCCTCAGCGTTGCATATTCCGTAAACACTTTCTCCCCCGGTGGGACGGTCCCCGGGCCGGCCTGGTGGGACTAAGTTTCAGGACTGCAGTGGGCGGGATGCCAGACATCCGGGGAGTTTCCAACTGGTAAAGTGTAGGGAAGCCTTCCTCTGCACTATCATGGCTCCTTAGTACGGCTCCCTCTGTCTTCTCTCGCCTCATCCTTCCTCCCGGGGTTGTTGCACTTGGAGGCACGGGTACAACAGACCAAGTTTGGATCTGTATCCCGAATCCCCACCATAGTCAAAATATAGGTAATTTACCTATACACATTTCACACATGTTCTATTTAATATCACTGTCGTATATTATTAAAACAAAACAATTATGGAAATATGTCAGAGTTGTGACCTGCATTTGACCTGTGAAACACAAACTAACAGATGGAAGGAATATTTCCATTCGCTGATTTGTTTCACGTGTTGGGTCCTGGTTTGTTGCTGCTGGATTGACAGATTTTGGTCGCGGAGTAAGTAAATGTGAACAATGTTCCAAAATGGGTCAGCAAATCAGGCTATTACAGTAACGCGATTTAGTGCATCAGCTAAGTCAGCTTCATTTACAACTCAGTTATCGCTGCATGTTAATTGAGCACTTCTAATTCTTCCCCTATTGTTTAACATTTTTAATTTTTACTCCAGTGTTGTATTTATTCACAGGAAACGTACACACCGTTTTTAAGGAACTAGAGTCCAGGAACTCTTTAGAAAGATGTGCGAGATAAAAACGCAGCCACTCCTTAAACACAGAAAATTAGGCTATGCATAAAAATCGCTAACTGCAGTTCATTTATAATCGAAGATCAAAATTGAACTAAGTTTACGAACCCGGGTGGGTTGTAAAATGCTGATCTTAGATCAGATGAATGCCGTTCAGTACTGATCTGAGATCACAAAAACAAATGCGGCAACATCGCCAAACGTGTTGCAACTTTCGTGTTGTATCGAAAGGATTCGAAAATTATCGGAACTATTCGACTCTGTTTAATTCAAGTGCACAGAGTAGCCAATCTAGACATAATAAAAACTAAATAAATCTTTCGCTTTATGCTTATTTGTCCTAGAAATAATGTTATTTTAAATAAACAGTGTAAGAATTTACTCCATATTGAAACAGTATTTATCAAAAGTTAATTATTTGGCTTACTTTATCTCCATTATATGTGCAGTTTAGCATTTTCGTCTGTTTACAACACTGTGAGCTGGAAAATATAAACAAAAAATGGGAGACAAGTGAAGTTTTAAATTACAAATTATTATATTTGTATGTAAAAATGAAAGCTCAAGCAGAAGCGAAGATGCGTTCCACTAACTTTAAATCTCGCATAACCTTTTTTCATAAGCATCCTGATGAAATGAGGTCTTAAAGCTGCAATCCCCTTGTAACTTTGCCTATTATTCTAAACGCAGTCTCTATATTTATATTAAATATATCCTCAATCACCATTTGGAAGCTTTCAGTTGCATAGAACCGTAATGTGAGCAGGATCATAAATATTGGATTGAGTGCACAATTCCTCAGGGTTTGTGTGCATGTAGCCTATGCTCCAGTTCTTCAACTATATACTTTGAAAGTCGAAATCTCATTTTGAATTCTCTGTCGTTCAGTTCTGAGACGGGATTTCCTGTATGTTGGAAAACACGAGGAGACCTTTCAAATTGACCATTCTAATCGTTAGACATATAAGAGTAATCTGAATTCTGAAAATAATAAAAATGTATAGGCTATGAACACAAACAATACATTTTTAACATATATTTGTGAAATAAAAAGGCTAATTATTTATACAAGTAACCACAAAAATGCTTATTTACTATTTATTTAAAGCTGCACTACTTATTTCTTCTCAGAAACTATTGTGTAAATTCTGCAGTTCTGCTGATCTAAGTTCAATCAAGTTAACTGCAGAAAATTCACCAGTTATGTTTGATCTTAGATCAAGAGGCTATGAACTTAGATCAACCAAAATTCTAAGTTCAGCTTGACTGAACATCATTTTCATATGCTTGAACTTTATCTTTTATGCAACCAGGCCTAAAAGTTTCGAAGATTTTTCTCCAAGTACTTGCATATCATCGAGTGTTGTGAGTATCGATATCTCGACGGTATCGAGGCTCCATCCCTAGTTAGAATAAATGCGAGGTAACCCGATATTTTCCATGGGTGCTGACCATGACAAGACAATCCATGTTAAATTGCAGCCCATATAAAAACTGTCGTTGGATTTTAAATTTAACTGTAAACAAATCTTTGAATCTACAATAAAACTGTGTGTTTCAGATGGAGGACGAGGGAAACCATGGAAATGACGACACCAGGTGTTTCATCCTGTCCACTCTGGCTGCCCTGCACTTATCCAGAATGTCTTGCGTTCTGTGCGAAGGCACAATGTTGGTGTTTGACCGCTACCCGCTGGTGGATGGTACATTCTTCCTCAGTCCACTCCGCCACAGCAAGTATTGTGTCGAGGTAAATAACAGCTTACGATTCTATTGTATGATATAACAAGTAACGACAGTATCACTGACATTTCATATATTTTGTGTTGTATGACCCAACAGGTGAAGACAGATGGCAAAACGCAATATCTGTCTGCTGTGTGCATGCCGTGTCTAGAAGGATGGGGTCCAGGACGCACTCTTCGCTGTATCTACTGCCATAGAACTTGGGATGGCTCATCGCTTGTACTTGGTACCATGTACTCATATGACATCTTTGCTGCCATGCATTGTTGTACTCACAAGAGCAAGGTAAGTGTATTTGACTAAAACAGTTGAAATCATTTATAGATACTACTTTCTATATCCTAAATTGATATATGTAGTTAATGGTTTATAATTGTGTTCAAGGTTTAATCAGTTTACAGTAAGCATATACATATTTAAATAGATGGGATATGTTGCACTCACATGTCTTTATCTAGTCTTGTCGAACTATCCTTATATTGGGATTGGTATTTCATTACGGAGGGGATTCGGTACGTAGGACCCCATGCTGGCCCCATTGTCCCTATGCCCCCAAGTAGGGGCACCCCCGGGAGGAAGGATGAGGTGAAGGAGACAGAAGGCGGCCGACCCAAGGAGCCACGACAGTACAGAGGGCAGGGCCCCTACAGTTTACTTGGATAGAGACTTCCCCCGACAGGCCAGGACAACGAACTCGCTCCCCTACAGCGGGATGGTAACGAGCCCAGCAGCTGAGCCCCAAAGGTCCCTGGCTAGCGGTCCCGAAATGATCCCAGTAGAGGAGTAGAGACCAGCACCGACCTACCGGAGGAGGAAGTAGTTTACCTCAGAGCATATCATCCTGCCATGCACCGCCGAGACACCCGCCAACACTTCTATCCTGAAAGAGAGATGATGTGAAATGATAATGCAGATGAAATGGAGGGACAGGAAATTCGGGGGATGTAATTAACCTACCTGGCATTCGCCTCGCGACCAGGGAAAACCCCCGAAAACAGGTTGGTCGGCCACGGGAATCGAACCCGGCCCTCCCGAATGCGGCCCGGAAACGAACGAAACCGCCTGAGCCATCCCGCTCGTTACTATCCTTATTGTGCTAATCAATATAATTATCTTATTGCTAATTTTCTTGAAGGTGAAAGGTAGTACAGTGATAGTCAGCTCTTTAAGAGTACAGCTGGTCATCGCCATGACTGTGAAATTCCATTCCCTTTATATTGCTAAGAAATAAAATAAAAACAAGAAATTAGTTTTATTTATGGAGTCCTTTAACTGCTGTGGTTCTCAATGTCCCATTCTATATCGAGCGTGAAAGATCCCTTTATTTTGCTCAGATGCCTCTATCAGGTTTCAGGTTCCTTTACTTTTTACGGTCTGTAAATCTATGACACGAGACCACCGGCTTTAATTCCCCTAAGGAGAAAAAAAACCCACCCACCCACCCACACACACACACACACACACACACACACACACACACACACACACACACACACACACACACACACACACACACACACAAACATACATACTCACAAAAGTATTGGAAAATTCTAAAAATTTAACAAGAACAGCTAGGAAAGGTTTAATGCAAAATAAAAGTATTTGACATACATTGTCTGTTTTAACAAGATCTACTTTTTGTATAGTAAGAGCTTGTCTATTCCATAGGTTTGCCACTTATGTAAAAGTCATTTATAAAGAAGCCTTCAGAACCTGTTCCCAGAAAAGTTCAAGAATCACATATCTTTAGTCACATAAATTATATTTTAAGCACAATATATCAATTATGATGCCATAATATTGCAACAAAAAAGTCGTTGATCCATCTTCGTGTCGCATCTTTAAAATATGCTGCACCAATATACCAAGTTTGGTATTTAACCAGTTTTCATTTAGAAGTTATGCACACACACACACACACACACACACACACACACACACACACACACACACACACACACACACACACACATGAGCAGTTTAAAGAAAAATACGTTGTTATTGAGACAGTCTAAATATTTAAGTGTAATTACAGGGAATATTTATCAAGTCCTTGAGTGGTATTAAATACTTCTTCTGCTTAGTATAGATCGTTTTTTTGTCTCCCTTTCTCACCCATGCTGGTACTAGAAGTCGCTGGGGTTCCCTCAGAGCAAGGGAGCCGAAGTATTTGACCTGAGATACCAGGGTTGATGGGTCGGTCCAACGCCTGGGATGATGACGAGATCAATCATGGAGCAATCGGTGGAATGATGGTGGGGGAAACCGGAGAACCCGGAGGAAAACCACCCCAACGCAATGTTGTCCATCACAAATCCCACTTTGCGGTCGCATAGGATCGATTATTATAGATACAAACAATATTAAAAATGCAAGAAGAAAAGCATTGCAAAGCCCTCACATTGTGAATAACTGTGCTATTAAAAAAATATACGACTATCGCTTAAATCCTATTGAAATTCCCACATTCCGTTTTCACTTACAAGAAAATTACTCGCATTGTTGTGCTGCTCAATAGGTTTATCTTTGTTAATAGAAACCTCTCAGATAACGCACTGATTACTCTTGTAAGAGTGAGAAGGGTACTGGTACGCTTCTCGAACTTCTACTAAGCACCAATGAACCGTCACTTCAGCCAATGGAATGCACAGGAATCAAATGACCTTGTTGTCGACGGGCCCTAAAACACCACACACTCACTCACTCACTCACTCACTCACAAATGACAGAAGTTATGTCCACGCTGAGTAAACAGTGCGTTATCTGAGAGGTTTCTATTACCAAAGATAAACCCATGGTAACCATTCGAGCAGCACGACTGTATATCTTAATAACTGCTAAAGTAAACCGAAGTCGTCATGTAACGCGAAAGAGGCAGAAGAAGTGGTAGAGTAGAGACGCCACTCCAAATTGCTCTACAGACCAGGGAGAATTACGTAAAAACAGATGGTCAAAATGAGTGGCCACCAGACATCGACCTCGGGACCTCATTCATTACCACGAAGAAGTGGCGAGGCGAAACTTTCAGAGCGAAAGGATCGCCAAATAATAGTTGTCATTAAAATAAGGGAGAATGATGACTCAAATAACTAAGGCTACTCTTTTGCACTCTTTCTAATGTACAGTCATACGTAGGTCCTTCTTGCATTGCAAGACTGGTCACAGTACAAATATATTCCTGCTTCCCCTCTCCACTCAGACATCCCAATTTTTCCTACAGCTGGCCCACACCACCTAAACTGTCAGCCTAACATGGAGAAAGTATGCAATTCTCACACTTTTGCTAATGACTGAAGATTCACAAGAATTTCGTGTTTATCACCACTAACTACCCATCTAATGACTAAAGATTCACAAGAATTTTGTGTTTATCACCACTAACTACCCATCTACGTAAAATACTATTGCTAATGCTATTAAAATATATGTACTTACAGTTGTATTTAAAAGCACTACATAATAAATACATACCCATATAAAGTTTTCTTCACACGCTACAGAGACTTCACGTGACAAAATCTGTCAGTTCTTCCTAGCAATGGAAGAGTCGCGATTCTTCCGGAAACATACGAAGCATAGCATTGAAGGTTACGAATGCGTAAATATAGAAATATTCAGTGAGAAAAAAATTGTTTGGCATGATTTTTCTTTTTTCTCACCTGAAATTCTTGGGGAAAGCAGTATTTCCAGCGCTTCATTGCACGCTTCGCCACTGCCGCAGCGCAACCTCCCTCGGTAACGTAAGGTAGAGGGAAAAGCGTTTGTAAATACAATTTACACAATATTAGAGAAAGCCATGTGAAAGCAACATATCAGATTCTATCTCTTTCCCTCAGGGTCTTTTTCTACAAGTGCTTTATTTTTACTGTTTTACTGAACACATTTCTGGTGAAATTTCAATACAACACGTTTATGCCATATGCAATGAGAAAACAAGAATGCATTATTGATGACCATACTTCCCCCTGATCTATAAGTGCATTCTTATGCATGAGGCATCTCTGCAAGTATAGATTTGATGTTTTAAATAAACAAAGCGTTGTGGGAAAATGAATACAGTTTTTTCGTCCTTTAGTTAAATTTATGGTGATTGGAGGTAGAATCAAGATGAGTGGTGTGTAGTGTATTTGATGGTCAATGTTTTGTTGCAGTGCAACAACTGTGGGAAGCCAATACTGCCGCCCCATCAGAGACTGAACTTCTACTCCGACTACAGCCGCCCCCTGCCATGTATCCACTGTGGTACCGTGGACGCCCACTTCGTCAAACCCTTGTCACAGTGCTACTCAAGAGATTCCTGGCCTTAACCCTACCATCATTATGTACTTACTGCCAAAGATGTTCCTTGCTTTCTGTGTACTGCTGCTTTAGTGTTGTAAATGTTAGTGTTAGGTGCAAAGTTACCTTATTGTCAGTTGGAACATCTTTGGTAGCGGAGCAGTAGAAAATGGAGACAGTCTAGTCCCCGATGTTTATGTTGCTTTGAGACTGAGAAGAAGCAAAGTACAACTTTAGTTTGTAAATACGAGGCGGGGTAAACCCTTTACATATTATTAGGGCTCGGATTTTTGGGTTTTAACATACTTTCCTCTTACTGTTTAATTAAAACTCTGTTTCAAGCTTCCCGGAGCAAAATATGTAAATGTCATTGCTTCTAAAAAAAAACAAATTAGAGGTTCACGCTTAAAATAAGCTAAGCAGCTGTTTTGCATTCTTCAAGTGAAGGAAGTTCTTTTCCCATTGAAACTCTAAAATAATTCCCATTACTTTATAAGCAGTAGGATAGGGCTAGTTCAGGTTACTACGTTGAATGCAGCTCTTCTATATACTCGTATTAGATCATTTTATACAGAAGATATTGTCCAGCTGGAAACTGTAATGTACCCAGAAAAGAAATACCTGCATCACTGGCAGATGCATATTTGTTTAAGCCGCAGAATATTTTCAAACCAATCATGTGGTTTTGAAGACATGAAGCTCATAAATTCAGTATTATAGGAAGAAAAGTACTTATACAAGAAAGTTACCCCTAGAACCTGCGGCATTAGCACCTAAGCGTACCACAAATGACGTTATACTTCGTAAGACAACGTTTTCTTCATATAAGAACGCGATGTGTGATAATGGGCTTTGAACAGAATTTTTAGGTGCATATATGGCAATGCCAATAGGTAATCCAGAAAAGAAATGGTAATATATACTATACATGTATTTTTGGTAGAAATCTTTGCTAATGTAAACTTTAATGAAAAAGATTTATAAATAAATCTCACAAAGCGAAGGTGTAAAATCCTAAAAATATCTATTTTAAGTACCGAAACTGAAGGTTTATTGTACCTAAAAATCCGAGCCCTGCACTGTTGCTCAATATATTGGCCGAGCAATATTAAGAGGGAGCAGCTGCTCACAATGTTTCCATGTTCCGCTGCAGTTGATGTTTGACTGTTTGTAACTTTTGATGTATATTGTTGGAGGCCTAAATCTTTTGTAAATATTCAGATAGAGGTTACATTTTTAATTGTATTTATATAAAGGTGCTGACGTTTCAAACAAGGCCTAACTAAATTCTTTGGGAACGAGTTTTATGATAGCTGGTACAGAGGACCTACAAACAACCTAGAGGCAGAAAAAGTATTTTCATAGATATTGTATCTTAGAAGATGGATTGATTGGCTAAGGAGAAATATTTTCTTGCACAGATGAAGATTTTGGTAGGCATGTTGCTCACAGCTGGAAATATTTGTTACGAGAGTGTTTCCCAACCACGTGGCTTGTTTTATAAGACTGAATTAGTTCTACTCTTGTACTGGCTGCATGGAATTAGAAATCTTTTTAAAACTGTTTTCCCAGAGCTTTACATTTAAACTGAACATATATTTTGTATAAAATAGGACATTTTGTATGAAAATTTATGCATGCACAGATATTTTTGTATATTAGAATGAGTTTTATGGAATAAGATAACAAGGATGGGGACGAATTTTGTTTGTTTATTTGTTGTTGTTATTTTTAACATTGCATTTTCTGTATTCTCTCACTAACTCCTACTAAGATTCAGTTTTAAAATGTTCAGCGGCTTGTCTCTAAAATATGTTTTCAAGGAGTGCACCACTGACATCTTTAAAATTGTTACAAAAATTGACATTTGTACTCCATATCTTTAAAAATATTTAGCCGTCATATTTAAACTATTTTTGAATGTTTATATTAAACATCTATATTTATACGATGCATATTTTACATTCCAGAGTAAAATGGTTTTTATTAAGTAATTTCAGGATTTCTTAAAATTGTTTCTTTTCAAGACATCAAGTTTCTGAAAAGGTTTCACACGATGCAGCGTTTATCCAGTTCACCTGAAATTTGTCGAATGCAACCAGAATTCAACCAATTAAATCTCTCATTTTTTCTTTCGAAATTTTTAGTTATTCACATATAAAGTCATATACAACTTTAAAAAAGCTAGAAATTTCAAATGGTAAGATATAAAAATTATTTTCTTCATAATTAATTCTAATAAAACTCAGATTTGTGCATCTTAATCAGATAAATGACATTGAATTTTAAATAAACTAAAATTGCATCGGTGAAGCATTTGACGTAAGAAAATTAAATTCAATTTAAAAATCCAATAACTGGTGACGTAAAAGAGATATGACATTGAAATTTTAAAACCTCTGATATCAATATAAGGCAACAGACAAATTAAATGTTCATATAAATTGGCTAAAGCATTAGAAAATGACGTTTCAAGTGGTGCATTCCCTTGTGAATACCCATTCAAGAAAATAGTATGAATAATATATTAATAAAATACATAAATTAATATTTAAGTTGTATGAACGGGCAGCAATTCATTTGCGGAGTGTATGTTTTCTCCTTCAAAATTAGCTTTCTGAGCCCTTTATATCATGAAAGGATATGTACATAAATATAAGAAGAGTTTGGACATAATTATATTGCACCCTTAAAGTAGAAGCTCACCCTCTAACTTACTATATCTGGCTGCTAAGTGAACTTCCATATCTCATGTATATAGTTCAATGGTCAAGAACTACGACTTAGCACCTCCAAATCTATGTTCTTAACGCTAGGAAAGTGGTAGTGAAACATGAGGAGAGGGGGCTATCTACAGATCGAAGCTCCCTGTTGGCGGCTCCCTTCCCCTTGCGGGCTTACACATCCCTCGTAGAACGATTCCTCCGATCTAGAGGAGAACAATTTATGGAGAGCAGATTCCCAATCTTGGGCGTCGAAACTCCTTCCTTCCCTGAAACAATCAATGTGAGAAAAGTTAAGTGACATAGAGGGACAGGAAATTTGAGGGTTGTAATTACACTTCCCAGCATTCACCTAGCAATCCGTAGAAAATCCCGACAATCCACGGATTGTCTGAGAAATATTTTTTTTTCTGTTACTGCCCACTACCTTCGTACCCGGCAGACGGATATATCGACAAATTCCTAAATTCCTCAATCGATTTTATCCATTCCATATAGGTATCATTTGTTTAAAATCGACCAATATATGGATGCAGGTTATCAAATTTCGGAATCTAATACAACATCTAAGTGATGCAATTAATATTTGTATTGCTGAATTAAATGATATTATCGACAGCGTAAATGAAACTCAGATTGAAGGCTTATATATCTGAGTTACGTTTTTCCGAGCCAACTAGTGGACCTCTATGATTGTGAACACGAAACTATGACGTTCGCAGTCTTTGGAAAGCTTATTGTTGTAGAAACTATACTTACACACCCCCATTACTCTATCTACTTCATGTTAATATAGAAAAACATTTTCAGGAATTACCTTATTGCTAATTTCTTTGTAGGTGCTATGCAAATACAGCTGTCTTTAAACGATAGTCAGATCGTGTAAGGGTACAGGGAGTCGCTAACTTAACTTTGAAATTCCGTTCTGTTTGCATGGTCAAGACATAGAAGAAGAATAACAGCTTATAAAGTTGAACCTGATTTATGCGTATATGAAGGGGATTAGGGAAGATTACTTGTAACTCCTAATTACTTACAAATGAGATTTTGATAATGCATAATATCTGTAATTTTCCTTTGTTAACAGTGGACCTACATATGTCAAATTTTACAAACCACAAATTATGTACCAAGAAAGCATTATTTTGAACTTGGCCCTGCCTGAAAGAAAACAGCTAATATGGCCTGTTTCACATTTCTTACATTAAGTGTATGCACGTAATTTTGCAAAATTATAATAATGAGCTTAGGAGCTTTTCACTACAGCTTTTCGTACCGATGTAACACCTACACACATTTATTGCACTCAACACTTCACTCACAACGTATTTCAAGATTTGAGTTATCCCCTTTATTGTCAGTGTCGCTTGAACATTCTTGACTACCACGAAGTCTTTGGCACATATCAGCAACAATATGCTCTTCCTGTAGTTCCTACTCTAACTAAATTTTCATCAAAATGCGCAAAAGTATCCTCAGGTAGAACTGTCCCATTTACAGACACAACTTCATCGTTATCATCATAACATCAAAGACAGCCTCTTCCTGTAAGATAACCATATTTAAAGAAACAGTGTTTAATTATGGAGGATGACACCTGCTTCCAAGTAGCCCAAATAAATTTCATGGCTTGTAATAAGTTAATAGCGATAGTAAGTTAGTCTTCACACGTTTAAACCATGCTCCTTGGATTTTCCTATCGCAAGTGGGAGAAGTTTGCCCTTCTGCGATGCAAAAGGATCACAGTTGTGGATGTTCTAAGGCTGATAATCGCAGATGATTTCTTGTAGAATTACTTCCTTCCTGTGTTAGGATTAGGATTTCATTACGGAATGGATTCGGTACGTAGGCCACCATGCTGGACCCATTGTTCCTATGCCCCCAAGAGGGGCACCCCGGTCGGAAGCATGAGGCGAAGGCGACAGTGGGTGGCCGACCCAAGGAGCCACGACAGTACAGAGGGCAGGTCCCTACAGTTTACTTGGATAGAGACTTTCCCCGGCAGGCCAGAACAACGGACACGCTCCCCTACTGCGGGATTACAAGCCCAGCAGCCGAGCCTCAAAGGTCTCAGACAGGCGATCTGAGCCCCATAGGTCCCTGGCTGGCGGTCCCGATATGGTCCCAGCAGAGACACCGTGGTGTCATCCACAGCATTCGATTCGCTGCAAATTATTTTCTCTGTTATTCCATGATGGACAATACTATAGTAAACCAATGCTTTGAAAAAAATTAGAATCGAAAAATTGGCAACAAAGCTTTTAAAAGTCTTATATATAAAATATAAATATAAATTATTTAAATAAGTATAAAGATGCTTTAAACCCTTGCATCCATCCTGATGAAGCTTTGAAATCAAACTTGATGATAATGTTTGCTAAGTCAATTGCTATTGCTTTGGTAGAATTGCAGACCGTTTCTGCTGGAGCCATGTGTAAAGTGCCAAAGGCCGCCCGCTCAGCTTGCGTCTTCGTTAAAAGAGAATATTGTATTTAATTGAAATTCAATATGTATAACAATGAATTGCGCACAAATAAGGTCCTATTAACGCTTGCCTAAATTAATTTTTTCCGGCACACACAGAAATTTACGCATAAATACGAGTTACTTAAAACGGAGTTACGCATAAAGTATGTTCAACTATATATAAACTACATTTACTGGAATACTGGAAGGATAATTTCATACCCCGAGTTTCCTGTTCTCACATTTCATCTAAATTTACCCTTCATCCTAGTTAGTTGTTTCAGGGTTCTAAATATCAGCCTTAGCAAATTTTTGGACCGACCACCCTTATTAATCCTCTTCTCGTCCATCCGTTCCCAGGGACGCTTCATTAGGTACAGAAGATCTGGTGGTCGAGGTGCTAAGTCCCCTCTCCGAATCTTGTCATAAGCAATAGTCAACAAAAGTTTTAAGTATGTAACACTGTGTAGCGTCATTTATATAACTAAGTTTTGTAACGCATTTAACGAGCAACACATTTTTAATATACAATATGGATGTACATTATTTCACTTTTAGGCCATGTCTGGAACACAAAAATCAGCTGATTTCAGTTCATTACGTAGTCTGTCCATATTGCAACAAAGATTAAAATTGTTCTTTCGTCTTTTGTGTGCCTATGAAGCACATTGGATATGGAAGCTTAGCGATATTTGGATGGCTCAGTGTTATTAATGCCCTAATTCAATATAAATTTACAAGTTTTACTGCCTTTACAACTTTAAACAAATCGTTAACACTTTCGAGAATATCTGGCCTATATATTAAGATTTCGCTCAATAACTAGGTTAAGGTTTGCAGGTATGTAAGATATGAACATGGTATTTGAGATGGCGAGATCCTCAGCATCCGAAATAGGTGAGGTTTCCGGCAAGATTTGCTGCAAAGGAATCGTCATACAACGATATAACTACATATCTCTGCCAGAATAACCGGAACTGTGTGCGAGTTCCGTTTACAGACAAAAGAATGTTTCAGTTGCGTCAGAGAGTATAAAGTGAGCACAGACGCGAATAACCAACCACGCAATTTCGGTTGTCAACTGTTTCTTTTTTCTGTGAATGTAGGTTACGAGTGATTCTATTTTAAGATTTTGAGCTGGTTTAAGGGAAGTACATTAATGCATGGTCGACGTGTTTTCTACCCTGACTTTGTGTTAAATTGCTGTAGAATGAATTAAGGAGCAGAAACACTGATTATAATTATTAAGTAGAGCCCAATTTCGATGACCTTGCATCTTTTTTTCTCGTGATATCAAGACTCTGTGGAAAATATTCGTGGGCCATTCGTGAGTGAAAATAAACACTTTAAAGTTTTTATGTAATAAGCCCTTTTACACGTTCGGAACTGTTTTAATGGTTGCATTATTTTTAGCTCTATAACTCAAAAAAATTAGAAATGTGTTGGAGAGTGGCTTTCTTGGTCACAATTTGCTAAACATTTGGACTTATCAACCACAGATTAATAAGTCTAAAAAGGTTTACCCTTCTATTTGTCCTGCAAATGTAAACAATTTGGGAAATCTGTTTGAATGTGGTGCTCCTATTCATATTTTGTTAAATATATTAATTCGTGAACCACAGATTATTACGTCTAACGCTGCATATCTATTGTAAGACAAACTTGCCATGTAAAGAAATGTGGGGTAAATCTTCCTGCTATTTCTTAGGGTTGTACCACGCATACTGTTACAATGCAGTCTTCACAGAGCAAAAATTACTATTGAAATACTATTTGTATTTTTTCATGCCGTAAAACAAGAAGTGGAGTGCAAATGATTATTAAATACAATTGGTGGAACCAGCTACAATAATAAGTGGTGTGAACGTTGAAGTCTTAGCTAAAATGGAAAATGTGTTGAACAGGAACTTTGGATGACTTGCTGATATGCTGTCAAGTAAAATGTATTTCCTTGATGAAGAAGAGTTGAAAACTTGCACTATTTGTTGCTTTTAAGTAATTCGCAGTAACTTCTGTTAAAGTTTAAAGAAGCTCCTCTGTGGGTGAGACCGTAATAGCTGAAAATAGAAAGTCCTTCAAATTTGAACATTTATAAAAAGTATTTTTAATAAATTTTAGTTCAGTACTCCGTGATAAATTATAAATTCAAGGAGATCAACAAAGGAAGGTAGTTTTTAAAACAATCATTTTCATTTATATCATTTTTTATACTTTTAAGATTACAAAATCCTCCTTTTTGAATCACTTTTGGATGACCTAAGAATATTAAAAGGAGTTCAAAATTTATTACACATAACCTAAAAGAACAAATAATTACGGCTTTTGCAGGTTTTTACATTTGGAGTCTACATTTTCAACTATTTATAGAGAGGCTTATTTTAACCTCAATTGCAGATAATAGGGTATTGGTGTTTCCAGTTCTTCTTCATCAAAGGAATACAGCAAATCAACAATTTTCCACGGTTCTTATTCAACACATTTTCCATTTTAACAAGGAAAAGTTTGCTTATTGCACCTTCCACAGGATTTAGATTACATACAAACAATTTCACCAATTATATATATTCAATGCTGAAATTCTTATTTTTACTTTCGTATGACGAAATACAAATAATATCTTACCACTAGTTTTTGCTCTATAGCATGGTCTGATCCTCAAAATAGCATTTAGATTCACCCCTCATTCCTTTAGAGGACAAGTTTAATAAACTACATTAATGGGTAGTTTACAAAGTACGAATATTGAGGGCAAATTATAATAATTCTATAAATGTTTAGATTTTAAGGTTCATAAGCCTGAATTTCACCAGTATTAGAATAATACAACCAATAAATATGTAAAACATGAAGCTAGCTACAGGTAATCAACAAATACTATACAAATATAATAATATGTAACATTAAACTTCACTTATCTCAAAAGAAAATGATGAAAATTTTATTATTAATTGATGAGGATCGCGATTTCGTGAAATCTCATTCACATAATCAGCTCAAAGAACTTCGATGTAAATGTTACAATCGCTAGATATCACTATGCTTTTGCCATTACTACCAAAATGTGTAAATGGTACAAACTTGAAAATAGAATCGATTGCCGGTATTTCAAAATTTAGCACGCGATGTTTATTTTTTTAAATAAATAATATTTTCGCAAACCATTAAATCGATCGGACTACTTAATTGTTTTAATAATTTAATTTCAGGGTTTATTTCATTGTTAAATGGCCAAAAATGAGCTGTTACGGCCGATTTATCAGTTTGTTTATACTTACGATGTTACGAAAATGTTCTTTCGTTCTGGTTTCCAAATTAAGTTTTGTCTTTCCCATATAAATTTTATCACAGTCTAAACAATTAAATGATAAATACCAGATTTTTTAGTATTAGGAATTTTATTATTTTTTAGAGAAATGTAGTACATTTTTAATACTATATTTTGAGGAACTAAAGTTATACCAAATTCTTTAGAAATTTTTTGAAAATGATTATTAAACCAAGGACAGTAAGTAAATTTTTTAAAATTATAATCGTCTTTTATTTTTAAGGGTAGAAATATCATAAAAATGTATATGATAAAATATGTGATAAAATTTATATTGGGAAGACAAAACGTAATTTGGAAACCTGAACCAAAGAATACTTTCCTAATATTAAGTATAAAGAGACTGTAAATCCGCCGTATAAACAGATCATTTTTGGCCATTTAACCATGAAATAAACCCTGAAGTTAAATTACTCATACTAAAACAATTAAATGGTCTGATAGATTTAATGGTTTCGGAAAAAATATTTATTTAAAAAAATAAAATTGGCGTAATGAATTTTGAAATACCGGCAGTCGATTCAGTTTTTAAGCTTGTTTCATTTTCAGATTTTGGTTGCACTGGCAAAAAAAAAAAAAAAAAAAAAAAAAAAAAAAAAAAAAAAAAAATAGTGGCATCTAGTGATTGTAACGTTGACAACGAAGTTGTTTGAGCTGATGATGTGAATAATATTTCACGAAATCGCGTTCCTCATCAATTAATAAGAGAAGTTTCATGTTTTACTAACTATCGTATTACAACCAAACTTGCGAAAAATGACAAAAAACTAGATTTGTTCTGTAATGTGACTTAGAACCATTAAAAGTGCCCTGTCGGATAAAAATATTTAACAATGCACAAAAACGGCCCTTAAAAGTGTTTTAACTCACTTAAAATGTTAATGAACCAAGTATATTTTCCATGTGTCATCGCCCTAACATCATCAGAAAAAGGATGCACAGTCGTCGAACTTCCAGCGCTACATATGACAAAGAGGAGCACAGTTGAAAGTAGAAGAATTGTTGAAACACTCAGTACTGGAAGTTGCCAGTAGAAAACCATTTAATTGGCATCGCACCACGTCAATTAAAGGACACGTGCTCTCTGCTCTATACTCTCTGAATTGTGTTTGTGCCACGTGGTTCGGTCATTCTGTTGTTCTGCATTATATCTTGCCCTCTCCCTATTCGAAGTACAAACTTTTGTAAAAAGAAATAAAAAACATATTGGTGTAGTCTTTGTATTTTAGCTTCATTATATATTGTTGCAATGGCGCTGGGAGACTTTCCTCTCTAAATTTTATATATTAGAATGTTTCTAAGAGGATGCACCACAGAAATTCACATTAGAAATATATATAGACACTAAGCTCAAAATCTATTATGACTTTGTATATTATGAATAAAATATTTATATATTGTGCGTTAAAAATCCACCTTGAAATTTAACGGCTATGAAAATTATTTTTATCTCATTCATTTTTGAAAAGGTTCTACACGATGCAGTTTTCATCTAATTCTTCTGGAATTTGTCATGTGGATATGTCACATTATTCTTTTTTCCTTTAGAACCATTTTGAGCTCTTTCTTTTTAGAAATACTTAAAAATTATAAAAAAGAAACGAAATTTGAGATGATAGCGTTTAAACGTTAATTATTTTTAACTATAGCTATTAAAACAAAATTTTATGAAATATTTGGGTGTCAAGTAAATGACACAAGTTTAAAATTGCATATAGTGTATTTGCCATAGGATAATAAAAGATTAATAACTCCGAAAGTAATGTTAATGTATATACAAGGCAATATTGTAAATAAATTGTAGCTAAATTGGCTGAGAACTTAAGAAAACCAAATTTTCGGTGGTGCATTCCCTTAATATTACTCAACAACAATGTTTGGATGATAGGTCAATTGTTGTTGCCTGCACAAATGGCTGTGGTTGAATGTTTTGTGTCATGGCCACCTGTGAGTGTCGTTGTTGAGAGGTCCCGGGGATACGGTACAGTCCAATTTGTACTTATATTGTTATCGCCATTTGTGTATTCTACAAGGCTTAGTCAAGATCTTTTTGAAACTTTTCATGTTCTAGTAGCAGAGAAAGAGAGAGAGAGTCAATTGTAGCTAGATATAAATAATCTTGTCACAGATGCAACATATCATGCAAATGGATTCTGTATGGTCAAAATGACACTAGTTCTATTACTCTCCTGGAATGCCATATATTTAACATTTGGCGCATAACAGATATTCACGTATCACCGCGCTGCTGCAGTTTTTTTGACCCATTTAAAACTACTACTTTACAAAAAAAAAAAAAAAAAAAAAAAAATGCTTAGAGCTGGAAACTTTACTACTGTTCTCAGAATGTGGTGTTAATTATCCTTCCAAGAGTAAGATTTTATTACTGTATGCTATGTAAACGAAGCAACAAAAATGTATTATTCCCCCAGCACATGTGATTGGTGGAAATGGTCGTGCTGTCGTAGCGACTGCGTTGTAAACGGCCAAAGAAGAGAAGCTGATTTAAAGAAAAGCAGAATTAGTAGTATTGCAACGAAGCATAAGAACTATCTGAAGCCTGACCTGAACTACCGTACCGGCATAAATGTACATCAGCAGTGTTTATTTCAGTCCTGCACCGTGGCGTAGTGGGCAAAGGCAGCGTACCTTGGTTCCCTACCACGGAATGCGGCCCGGGTTCAACCCCACCCCTTGGGGTGCCGATTTTAAGTCCCGGGTATAGGATCAGTGCCCACTCAGCATCGTGAGGAAATTGAGGAGCTTATGATAGATAAACGAGACCCTGATCATAAAAGGCAACTTTCCGGCTGGGGTTGTCGAGATACTGACCACATCTACACGTATCGGTTGGATGATCGCCCACCTCTACCTTGCGTATATGGGCATGAGGCTGGCAGTCAGGTTGGTAGGCCCTGGTCCGATATGGACTGTAGTGCCACGGCTTTTTATTTTTAGTGTTTATTTCACTCTCCTGTTTTCATTATCATTGCTACTTAGTTTAAAATCATAGCTAAGAACACGGGAAGCAGTTATCATAAGTACCTATACACTCTTTACCCTTTAGCATGTCTCAGTTTTCCTTACTCATAATAATAATAACTATACTATAATAAACAATTTGAAAATAAGCGAGCCTAACAAACTGACCAGCCGTGTTTTTAGTTCATAGTAATCCTGCATGTCCATTTATTTAACTTTTATTAATTACATATATAATGTTTTAAATGCAGTATGAATATTCAAATAATGTTCTTTAACAAAATAAAATCTTATATTAATATAAAACAAAGTGAATTTTCGTAGTCCGACACGAAACTATGTTGTAACTCGTGGCTGATTTCTTTGAATAATATCCTTCAACGTCAAGATATATCGGACGATGACGTGAGTGAAATGACGCTCAAATGAATTAAAGGTTCTTAGAGGTTAGAATTATTCGACATTCATATTTCAGTATAAGGGAAAACCCCTGAAAAAGCCTTATCCAGGTAAATCTCCCTGTCCGAGATTATAACTCGGGACATTTTGAACGTGAGGCAGACACTGCTGATGCTACGTGCTTTGTTTACATCAGGTTTGCTTCTAACCCCGGCAGAACGATGTGTGCAAGCTTTATTTTAGCAGTTCGGTCCAATGCTAGAAAGTTAGATATTGTCATGTCACAAAGTAATATTGTTCTGTGATTAAATATTCTACTGGTTTCTCTACCCCTCGAGAGATATCCATTATAAGCTTATTTTTGTAGTTGTCCGGAGGCTCCTGTTTCCTGGTAGCCGCCCACACTAACCATGGATTTTCCTGGTCGGCAAGACATATGCTAGGGTGCTGACCTCCACCTTGGATCTCAGTCTGTACCATTTCATCTCAATCAGGTCACAGGAAGTATTTCTTGACTGTCAGAGGGTGGACTTCGAGTCTCCACTGCAGGGTCGAGCTTTGCCCTTTGGATTTTTCTGGGCATAAAAGTCCTTAGCATGGTTTCCTTTGAAAGGGAAGTAAAGCCCGTGGTCCCCTGTGGTAGATTTAAGAACGCAAAGAACCTCAAGTCGGCTAATTCTTATATTAAATTGACTACATGCTCTGTTACTAGGATAATTTTTGTGCAACTTCATGTGATCTTCTTAACCTTTTCTATAAGGATAGCGGCCATATTGTACAAGTGAATGTCACACTTGCACATCCTCTTTACTGCTCACAAGAAAGCATGCTTTTAAATTTATGGAACAGAATCCCATTGGAGTCTATTCTGATTCTGCTATTTGTAACAGAGCGGTATTTTTGCAGTAAATGTATCACAACTTTGAAATAAACGTTTTAATTGAGAAAGTTTCCTTTGTACGAAGCAAAATAATATTTGAATACAAACTATAAGTTTAAATCTACATTCTCGCAAATTATATATTACTATATACAAATAAAATAATTTGTAGCTTGAAAAACTTCACTTATCTTTTAAGAAATGATGACCGTATTTCTTACAAATTGAATAGAGTCGCGATTTCCTGAATAAATCATCGTCATCATCAGCTCGAACCATCAACAAACTCGTTGTTAACGTTGCCGTCGCTAGATGACACTATTTTAGTACTACCAACATCTGAAAATGAAACAAATTTAAAAAACAGAATCAACTGCCGGTATTTCAAAATTCATTACGCGATGTTTAGTTTGTAAAATAAATATCTTTTCTTAAACCATTAAATCTATGGGGCCATTTAATTGCTTTAATGATTTAACTTCTGGTTAAATGACCAAAAATGATCTGCTACGGCCGATTTATCAGTTTGTTTATACTTAATGCTACGAAAATGATCTTTCATTCTGGTTTGCGAATTACATTTTGTCTTTCCAATATAAAATTTATCACAATCGAAACTATTAAATTGTTAAATAACATATTTTTTAGTATCAGGAATTTTATATTTTTAGAGAAATGCAATCAATTTTTAATACTATATTTATTTTCAGGAACTAAAGTAATACAAAACTTTAAAAAAATTGAAAATGTTTATTAACCCTAGGATGTATATGTATATATTACTGCTCGGAACCTTTGGATGTTTTCACTGTGCTCGTTTATGCACGTCTTTTTCCACTACCGTATCAAATACTTCCATTGTAAGGTACCTATTACATTAAAACTATTAAAACATTTTCATGAAAGATGCATTTTGCGGTGAAGAAATCCTTCAGAAATAGAGTTAATACTACATTCTGAGATATTATAAGATTTTCAGGTATCCAGCTCATCGTGAAGTTAGTTTAAAATCGCTTGTAAAATTTGTATCACACCGAAGGTTAGATAGGAAAATGAGTTAATAAAAACTCAACAAAATTTTGATGAACATTTGCCTGAAGTTCAATTCAAACTTAACAACATTAAAACATTGAAACAGAACTGGTGTCTGAATTCCTAATATAGTATTACTTCTATAGACAGCTGATTTAGAACCACGAGGTGACTGCTACCTCGAGTACAGCATATGTGACAAGAAGGTTACTCTTTATTAAACTTTGTACTACATTTTCTGGAAATGTTGTGTCAAGCGAATAACAAATAACTTGCTTGTGTTTTTGTATACTTTGTGTATTGGATCTGACAATACACGCCGTTATTTCTAAATAAGAAATGTAAACATGAGCTTTCGATGGATTTTTGTATGTACATTTAAGGGAAATAAATAAATAACGCCTATGTGTAATACTTATTTCTGACATTTTCTTTTACCTCAACAAGAAGCCTAAGAAATAAAATACAGGACATGTGGCCGTACTGCAAGGAATAGCTTGCCCTGCATTGCTCTGTTTCCTAGTGGTGACTAATCATATGAGGCAAGTTATGTGATGGTGCTCCTATAAACCCAAAACGTTTGTCAATTAAATGTATCACTGAAATTTCGAAAAACTCTGTAAAAATTAGCATTTGTATTTCATGACCTAAATAATAATTAAGAGCCATCATTTCAAAGTTTTTCCGACTTTTATATTATAAATACATATATGTATATAACGTACGTTAAAAACAGAATAGGGATATAAACAGAAATAGAAATTTGGTGTAATTGAAATTTTTTTTTCACATTTATTTTTTGAAAATGATCTGATGTAGTTTTCATATTTGCAAGTACATCCCAAAACATAAGCAACTAAATATATCATATATAATGTATATAATGGCTTTATATTTCGAAGTGTTTTGGTTTTCTAATTTATAAAACTAATACAACTTTTACGGAAACCTCCATATTTGAAATGACAGTATTTATTGCTTAACTAAGGCTAGAAACAAATTAATAAATTTTTGCATCATTACCAAGTAAATGTTACGAATTATAAATAAAAAAGCTTATTTTTAAAATTGTACCTTGTGGAGTATTTGACATAGCATAATAAAATTATGCAATAACTAGAAAACTAAATCAGATATCACAACACGAAATTTTAAATCTGCTAATGTTGATTTAAAAACCATCGCAAATAAATTTTTAACTAAATTGCCTAAAAACTTTAAATATATTTTTAGATATACATTTCCTGAACCATTTCCATTTTAAAGTTCTGTTGATATTTAGTTGTTTTCAGGACAGCATATAACATCTAGTTCTTAACATTTGCTTATCAGTGTTTTCCTTAACGAAAGGTGTAATGTTGTTAGCAATTTCTCTAAATATTTATAAAAATAGTACAAACAAAATAAAATCTTATGTAGTTCACTCACATAGTATGTTTCACTCTTGTATGAACTAATTCTTACAAATTTCAGATATTCTTCTATTTCATGGCAATCGAGATAGGCATTACCGTGTTGCTAATTTTCATTTAATTGGAAACTATTATGGACTTTACGTGCTAGTCAAATCTTTAAAGTTGAGCGCTATGTGATTCTTTGGAATTTCATTCTCTTTGCATCATCAAGGGATGAAAACATGTATTCTTTTTTAATTTTAGAAACATATAAATGCACAAAGAAACAAAGAATAAAATAAACCAGGCAGGGCCAGTTACAATTATAGATGGAGTTAGACTCGGTTGCCCTTTATCGACCGTACTTTTTAATATTTACATGGACGAAATAGCAGGATTATGGATAAATAAGACTAGAGAGATTATGTTAGAGAACACAAATGTAAGAAACATTTTATTTACACACTATCAGATCTTACTGGCAAAAGCTGAAGATCAACTCCAGAAGATTATATATTGAACAAAATTTTACAGAATTTTAACATGAATATATCAACAGAGAAAATGAAAGTAATTGCTTTAAAGCTGTGTACCCAGTTCGTTCCAGGATAGTGGTGGTAAATGAAATTGAAAATGAAATAATCAATGAATTAGATATTCCAGCTGATCCACGCAAGCCGTTCTCTATAGTTTTATATTTCCCGCATACGTTAGTGCAAGAAGGGTTGTCTCTTCGCTGCTGTTCAAGGGACAACTGCACGTACAAGCGAAGCTTCACTGAACGAAGCTGTTATTTGCGTTTCCTTGGTTTCGCTCTGATAAGTCCCTTGCCCCTCTGTTTTTTTTTAATTTTATGTTCTTAATATATACAAAAGACAGAAAGACACACGCATATTACACACACAGAAAGACAAATGCAAGTACTCTTGGAAAATTAAAAGTAGAGCAACTAAATAACATACTTAAGAAACATATAGAAAATTGAAAGCTGCACTTAGAATGCCAAACAATAGATTACCTAAGACAGCTGTAAATTATAAACCATAAGGTAGAAGGAAACCAGGAAGACCCAAGAAACGATGGTATCAACAATGTGGAGTCGAAATGGACTGAAGCTCAAACCGTGAAGAAGAAGAAGAAGAAGAAGAAGAAGAAGAAGAAGAAGAAGAAGAAGAAGAAGAAGAAGAAGTAAAAGAAAAATATAAAGTATCGGAAAATTAGGACAAATAACAAGGAATATCTCCAAAATTGTTCATTATAAAAATATATATTTGAAATAAATTGTGAGTTTTAATAAAGCTCCACAGTTTCATGCAGTATTATTTCTTACGGTTTACCAGCAAAACAAAAGATATCCGGAATGAAGAGGACCTCCGAGAAGGTTTCTAAAAATTAAGGATACAAATGTCATTTGGGAGGTAGAATCAGGCTGAAAAATACCATAGCCGGGATTACGAGTATAACCACGGATCTCCCGGGCTCCGTCCTGTTGCACTGAGCTACCATGGCAGCATGCCAGCATGTCATTAAATTCTCCAACTGACTCGTGTTTTTCCCTGGTAAACCACTAGGAGGTCTCATGTCCAATGGGATACATACCATTAATGTCATGCTGGCATGTTGCCAGGGTTGAGCAATGGGACAGAAACGGGGAGATTCATATTGAAATCCCGGCTATGACATTGAATATTTCAGTTTGACTCGACTTAACCAAACTTTGCTTACACACGGGTAGCGTGTGGAAGAACAATTAATTTCCACAAATGTCATTGTTAGTGAAAAATATGTTAAATAGAGGTATGTCAATCAAACTCTTGGAGCCATTATTGAGAAAATCAAAAATTTCTTAAATTTCTATGTGTAAAGAGCAGTCTTTAAAATCTTGGTGTTGCTTCCTTAGTAGATGCTGGACTTAAATATCTTGTTTGATATTTAACAATTTATTCGTTCTTAATTATACTGTTTACAGGCCCAGGTACATAATCGGACCTCTTTCTAAAATGATTTTTATTTAAGGGACCTCAAAACATGCATTTTGGGTAGAATTTGTTGATGGAATGTAATAATTTGGTTACTGTGGAGTATAATAAACAGATGATTACATTTACGTGACTTCCTCCATCCAATCTTCAACAAGCTATATTTACAAAAGCTTATTTTTGTAACTACTTCACGTTATTCGAGGTAACATTTTGAAGGAATGGATTTGGCACCTATTTCCTTGTACATACAGTGAGAATACAGGAATGCAGTAGGCTAAAGCGATAGTCTAATTTATAAGGACTGGTCACTATGAAATGACTTTGAAATTACACTATCTTTCCATTGACCAGAAGACTTTCAACTTTCCATTTGAGGAAAGAGTAAGTATTTTTAAAAATTGAATCCAGTTGAACATAATTTGTATTTGATGTAAATTGTGTGCTTTAACTGGAACTATCTACGTTACTTGGAAGATGCTTAACGTGGTATTTGATTGACCATCCGTTTGTGAATCACGCTGCTAAGGGAATGGATGAATAAATCACTCACATTTTCTTGAAATTGCTGTGAGGATGGAATTATAACATCTATGGTAACCAGTATTACTATATTTTCAAGCATGTCCTATTCTGCATTAATATCCTAGAAATATATTTTTAAAACTATGTAATAATAACAAATTATTTAGATGTACATTTCTGGCAAATCTACTTAAATCTCCTTATTAAGCATTTTTGATGTGAACCTTTAGCGTAAAGGAAAACTTTGTTTCAATTATTTTATTCAATATGTCCTAAATGAATACATAATTTTAACAATTTACAGAAGTGTTTTAGTATATTGGGTAATATTTTACAATAACTTCGAACACCTACGAACATCTAATTGGTTTCACATTATTTGTAAATCATTGAAATTTGAGTAGAAAATATTTATGGGATTTGGGGAGCAAGTTGATGCTTATTAGCAAGTACAAAATTTAACGCCCGAGGCGTTAGAATATGTTAAACATCAAACCTCGCTAGTCGCAACATAATTTTATCCGTTACCTAAGAAAACATCGACATTTACCGTTAATATTAATTATGCAATGAGATCAGAATAATAAAATATATTTCTTACATTGTAGATGTCGTATGTTTGTTTCTTGATTTTCAGATAACTGAAGAAAATTTGAACATCGGACCAAGCCATCTACGAAGTAATCGATACTCAAAGAAGTTATAATGCATTTGACATTATATTGCAGTAGGCGTTCCTGAAGTATAACGTGCTTTTGTCTCACAAATTTTAACTTCATTCTTCTTATTGACCCCAGGGAAACCTATAAGCGTCACTAATTAAACACATATTCTCTCTTTCATCCTATAACTTCAAAAAAGAGAAACCACCATCTACCCATTGTCTATTATTATAAATCCATCATAACGCCAGAGCCCCGGAATGGCAAAACGTCGAAGGCTCCTCCTTGGAGAAGAATGAGTCTTCAACGACATCTCTATTCCGATTATTCTTCAGTTTGACCTGCTATATTGACTCAGATAGAGATAATTCGACTCTTTGCAGAGATTATTGATGTATAACAATAAAATACCTACTTTTCAGTAACAAAAGTATCGTAAATGATGTGTTTTTTTCTTATGGTGGCGGATAAAAATCATTTCACTTAGATCAACAGATTAAGAGAAAAGCTACATTCTGTTAACAAAATTTAAACGTTTGGGATTAGCCTTTTACAGATCGGCATGTAAACTTTAAATGCCCAAAATAAAGGAGTAGGTTACGTTTTCTGGGCAAAAAAATAACACGAATCTAGGCAGCATTTTTCTACGCAATAATCCAGAAAAAGGGTAGATTTAAAATGTTCCCGAGTAACACTTAACACTTCAAGCGCGAGAGCGCGCGCGCGCGCGCGCACACACACACACACAACACACACACACACACACACACACACACACACACACACACACACACACACACACACACACACACACACACACACACACACACACACCACTTATACACACACGTGATAGGAAGTATCAATGGACGCATTTCTACTAAAATTCCGATATTCAATTTTTGATTTGCAATGTAATGTATTGGTACATGGTAGTAAAACATCAGTTTTAAAACGAACAAATATTTTAAACTGCAAACCAATAATAGTGGTATCTCGCAATTAGCTAATTGAAATAAATTCTATATTTTAAGTGTACCCAGAGGTCAAATGTTTAAATTTTGTAGTTTTTATCCAAAAGTATTCGAAATTACATGACATTTTGTTTAATCACAACTGTGACTATGGTATAATGTTCACAGATATCGTTAATGGTATTTTAGAACAATATTTTCTTTTCTTTAATTACACTAAAAATCACTTTAACTGTAGAAAAATAAAAATACTACTCAATTATTTAAACACTAAGAATTTAAATACACAAAAGTGGCATTAGAAATATGTTTATTCTTCTGGTGGCTTCAGAAAAGTACTTTATTGAGTTTAAATATACATTTTTTCTATAAATATCTTTAGTGGCCGAATTAATTATATCATAAACTGCTCCACTCCAGTAGCGTAGATAGTGGCTTGTCTACCTCACGTTCGTGAGGTCCTGAGTTCGAATGTCAGTCAGGGTGCGTTACAATGACAAGGTTTCTTCCGGAGTCTTCCCTTATTCTGAAAGACGATTGTCGGGTAATTCTAAGCTCAATGGACCTTGGGCTCATTTGTACACCATTTCACCCAAGTAAACTAAAGAAAAAAGGAAAGAAAGAAAGAAAGAAAGAAAGAAAAAGAAAAAATTCAAACCAAATAAGATTGCAAATAATCATTTTATAATCAACAATGTCGAACTACAAAACTACAACTATAAAATTGTAACCGTAAGTATGGTATGAGCTTGTATGACTAAGGAAATTCAGGAATTATACTGCAATTTACCCAAGTAAACTAAAGAAAAAAGGAAAGAAAGAAAGAAAGAAAGAAAGAAAGAAAGAAAAAGAAAAAATTCAAACCAAATAAGATTGCAAATAATCATTTTATAATCAACAATGTCGAACTACAAAACTACAACTATAAAATTGTAACCGTAAGTATGGTATGAGCTTGTATGACTAAGGAAATTCAGGAATTATACTGCAATTTAATTAACTGTATATTAGGTAATAGAAACAAATGCACATTATAATGTGTATTACGTGCAATGTTACTAAGGTAACGAGGCATACAATTGAAACCTTGAAACTTTTATCTCGGTTAACGTGAAGCAGATGAATAAACTTTTTAAGAACAGGTTGTGCAAATGTGAACAGAAAAAGTCATATGCGTATAAGCATCAGCTTGTTTAAAGTGTTCATTTCTGAGTCTATGGTAAAAAGTTTATTAGATTGATTACAAACTTCATATTGTGGAGTATTTTTAAACCACAAAAATGTAAGAACAGTCTAAGCACTTGTGAGCAGAGTTCGTGTGATCTTGGGAATTTAGTCACCTACAAGATTTCGAAGGGCAAATGTCATAGTATGTAATTGAAACTAAGGTTTGTAGTATTTTATGAAGTTTAAAAACCAATTAATAATAAATATTTGGAATATTTTTTCAAAGTTTAGCTTAAATAGAGATAACTACTTTTTCTGTAATGCCACCTACAATATGAAATGCTTCTACAGGCTATTTCCAGAGAGCTCAAGATTATGTTTCATTTGTCGTGTTAATATCTTAAATACGTAGTATTTTAATGAAAATCCTTAGAGATATTTTTTAGAAAACAAAAAATAGCTACAATATTTTAAAACGAACACAGCAAAATATGCCTGAAAAGTATTGCTACTGTTGTGATATTGGATACTATAATCAGCATGCAGCAGGTGTAAGTACAACTTTAATCTCAAAACAACTGAGTCTTAATTTGCACTTACTGACAACCAGGAATAGCAGGCATAATGATAATGTAACTGTTAACCTTCCTAATTTTCTCCAAAATAATTTCATTTTCATTTGTGACTTTAAGTACCATCAAGTTGAACCTAAAATAAACATCCCACGTTGGCACGTAGACCAATTAGCTCAATGTTCAACGTAATAAATCACATTCAGCAAACGAAATATCAAATCACAACAGCCATCAATATAGCCAATATGTACATACAATGTGAGGATTTGTCATTGGGTATTCTCAAATATTTCAAAACTTCAAATATCTTCACATATTCATAGATATCTTTCCATCATGAATTTTAGATTGACGAAACACAAAATAGTTATCATTTTTGACCAAGTTGTCCGGATTCTAACCCAAGGGACTGGATTACGTTACGGAGGGGATTCGATACGGAGGTCCAAACTTGGTCTATTTTACCTATGCCACCAAGTAGGGCACCCCGGGAGGAAGACTGAGGCAAGAGGAGACAGAGGTCGGCCGTCCCAAGGAGTCACTACAATACAGAGAGCAGGATTCCTTCACTTTATCAGTTGGAACTCCCCGGCAGGCCAAAAGAACCGGCACCCACCTTACTCTGGTATGGAAACAGCCCAACCACACCAGTTTCAGAGACCGGAGACCGTCCCACCGGAGGAGGAAGACCACATCATCTTGCCATACAACGTGGAGACACCCACAGAGACCTCTACCCTTAAAGAGACCACCAGATGAGAGGTTATGTGAAATGATAATGGAGATGGAAAGGAGGGAAATACGGGGATGTAATTAACCTACCCAGCATTCATTTAGCTATCCGAGAAAACCTCCCAAAAAAGAACTTATGCGTTAGACATGTTGGCCACGGGAGTCGAACCCGGACCTCCAGAATGCGGACCACAGCGAAACCGCCTGAGCTATCCCGCTCACTTCTATCCCAAGCATGTGGGATTTGTGATAGGCAAATCGGAGTTTGGGTGGGTTTTCACCTAGTTCTCGGTTCCTCCGCGTTTCATATCACCAGCTGCCGAATTATTAGCCTTGTCTTCACCCACTGCAACGACATTTTATTTCATGCACTTCTTCACCCTCATACCAGGTTTGTCATCCCCCATAGTCTAGGGTTAATATTTTTACCGATCGCATTATTTCGTTGAAGTCGCGCAAAGCCGGAACTACGCGTGGGCAGACAGATAGTGGCGCGCAGCGCTAAACGCTTGCCGAGAGAGAGAAAGAAACAGAGAAAGAGACAGAGATAGTTCGATTGTTCTCTCGCTGCTCCACGAAAGGCCGTGAAAAATCGGCGCGTTTCTAGAACAATGGCTGGGATGTGAAATTCTGCAAAGAGTCGAGTTGCCGGACAGTTGCAGTTGTGCAGTGTGTGAGTTGTGTGGACATTCGAACAATATCGCAGTTGTTAATTGAGTTGCTAGTTGAGAACCATTAATTGTTTGTGTGCAGCTGTGTTTTGATTTCTTTCGTTTGTTTACGTGTGGTGAAGCAACGAGAGACTGCGTTTGTGTATGACACGTCATTTTTATAGCCTGTAAGGGGTGTACAAAGTGTGTTTTACTTGTAATAAAATCATTTAAAATTTCTACAAACTAGACTTAATTTTACGAATCCACAAAGTCACAATACTGTGGCAAAGTCGTTATCTACGATAGCACGGCTAGTGTACACAAAGAGCCGGCAAATAAAGATAGCTGAGATAAAGGACTTGCCGGCACAGATAGGATGTTATGTTTGGAGGGTTCTAGTGATATTTTGATTGACAGAGAAAAGTTGTTTTCTTATTTGTTCCAGAAACCTCTCGAATTTATCAATGAGGTATTTAAGAAGGCAACGACTCGCCAAAAGTCAGTCGCGAACAGTCGTAAGCAGTAAACAGCTAAGCTGATGTTGTAAACAGATGTAATCAGAACGCTGTTTGTTATTGTCATTGACCTTGGTAGATTGTGTGGTTTATGTGACGTAATGTTGTTACGTGAGAATTGAACAGTGTATTTCTACAAAATAAAGAACATTTAGAACATCTGCAGCTCGGACTTTTAATTTTACGAATCCACAGTCACAATATGTTAACCTCTGGCTCTTGAGGTCACGTGCTCAAACCTGGCAGAGTACGATGGACTTTTTCGGACGTAAAATTCCTAAACATAGTTTCCTTCGGAAGGAAGTGAAATCGTTGGTCTTGTGTCGTAGATTTACGTAAACAACGTGAAAAGAACCTTATGACTAATAAAGAGGCCTCTGAGCATAATTAAGCGGTATTTCACTCGAAACATAGAATGGGATGCAGAGTAACACAGCAGTTAAATAGCGTCCATAAATGAAAACTAAATTTCAATTTTCATTTTAGGCACGGGACTGATGCCCCGTGCTTGATGCATGGAAACAGAGATATTTTGTGTTTTTTATAATGTACGGCTGCTGAAACAGGAGTATGGCAAAATGAACATTTACTTTTGTCAGTTGTTTATCTGGATGTGTAAAATTTCACAAAGCTAGGAAATAACGAACTTATTATAAAGCAGCGTTAACCAGCATTTTTAAATTTTTCCTTGTTACTTGCAAATTCTAAGTATAAAACAGGAGCCAACTATGAAACAAGAACAAGCCGGCATTTAAAGGATGAAGTTTAGCACAAGCTTTCTTATATGGCAGAGGCTCAGGTCGACACGTCGACAAACCCCAATACATGTTCCCGAGGTTCATAACCATTATTAATGACATCAGCAACATGCACTGACACCAGCTGTGCACTAACAGCTGTTACATCCCTTTACCTGGTCCGCCGACATAGCTTTTCAAAATCGAATCTCCAATTAATTCATTAATTTCATTTACCTTCCCCTTTTATTATTAGATTATTCTAAAGCACTCTAGATTTTTTGGCGAATCCTTCTCTATCTCCCGTGTAAATATATTACTATTAGTTATAACTTCCCACAAACCCATCTGTTCTTCTCAGCGGATGAAAAATCTCCTGAGATTCATACTAAAAGAATGTAAAACCTTAACGGAATGTCCAGCTTCCTTAAACTCTCACCGATTGTCTTCAAGTCCTGGAAATGCTGCATGACTATTTGTAAGTTCCCTTTAGCAGTGAAACCTAAGACTCTTTGGTGGGAATGGTCAAGTAACTTGGATAATCGAGGAATTAACTCCAACAAGGCATATGTGTGATGGGAAATTAATTTCAAAGATTTAAAAACTGCATTAATGCATATTTTTCTACAAAATAAATGTATCTGATAATCCAACAAAGAAGCATGTTCTTTATCAATAAATAGAATATGCTTCAAAGTTGTAGTTATATGTAGAATATATACTCCTATTACACATTGTATAATACACAGTAAGCAGGTAAAGACCGTGCGGGATGGCTCAGGCAGTTTAGTTTGTGGCCCACATTCGGGATGCCTGTGTTCGATTCCCTGGCCGACCTACCTGACCCATAGGCTTTCCGGGGGGTTTCCCGGGTTGCCAGGCGAATGTTGGGTAGGTTAATTATATGCAGGAATTTCCTATCTTTCCATTTCAACTCCATTATATTTTCACATCATCATCTGGTGGTCTCCTTCAGAGTAAAAGTGTCGGCGGTTGTCTCGGTGATGCATGGCGGGATGATATGCTCTGGCCTGCTTCCCCCTCCGGTAGGTCGGTTGCTGGTTTCCGAAACGGCTGCTGGGATCACTTCCAAACCACAATAGGGAGAGTATCCGTTGTCCTGGCCCACCGGGGTAGGTTTCTAAGTAAAATGCAGGGACCCAGCCCTCTGCACTGTCGTGGCTTCTTAAGACGGTCGACCTCTGTCTCCTCTTACCTCATCCTTCCTCCCGGGATGCCCCACTTGAAGGCATAGGTACAATAGATCTGGATATTTGCAGTGCCAAAACCCATCCGTAGTAATCCTAATCGTAATCCTAAGCAGGGAAGGCACTGAACTCTACCGGAAAAATCAGTATCAATATTTCACAGGAAGAAGATGTTTTCAGACTAATTGAATAAGAAAAAGATTTACAAAAAGAACCACCCATGCGTGCGCACCTGTCTGCCCTTGTGTATGAGTGTGTGTACTGTCCTCCACAGGAGAGTAAGTCTCCGAGACCTGAGACGCAGGGGAGTTGGTGAAGGTTCCCACACCCTCCCTGGACAGCTTTACGACTCTCCATGTCAGTACAGTTACAGACCATTCAAAAACATTCTGACGGCTTTTACTTTTGTGAATGAATCTTCTTGGTTTTAGTGTACAGAGTGAAAAGGGTACATGTTTTTTGAACGGTTCTGCTCCTTGTGTAGCATGCGTTCCCTGTCACACACATTCGCTGTCCTTGTCCCACTGTGTAAGGCAGCAATACCTTTTAGGGACTTTCTTTGTGTTGCTGGACAGTAGGTGTGTGTGCGCGCAGCAAAACTCAAAAACAAAAGTCAGCTAAATACCAAACATAGTACATAAAATATCATTATTTGTCACAAACTACACATATATTTTAAGAAAATTAATGAAATTTCCACAGAATGCAGGAGACTAGTTTCACAAATAAGTTATGTGCATCTTCAGTCACTTTTTTTTTTCGTTGTCATCGTTACTGCCGTGATACCGAAATTAAGGGATGCGATGTATAAAGAATCGTAATGGATTTCAAAGGAATGTATATTTGTGTGGAACGCGTGCACATGCAGTTGAGTCCGATAGCAATTGGGTTGAATAATTGTTTCAACAAAAGAAACGTCTTAGCAGAGTTCTAAAGGGATAGCACTTGACTCTGTTTGAAAAGGTATTCTTCGGACCCTTAATAATAGCATGACCGAGACTAATAATCACAATGGACAAAATAGTCACAAAATGGAGCTTTTTTGTGAATAAAGGACTTCAAGAGCTGAAAGTGAGACACACAGACGCAAGTTCAGCTGTGCCCAGAAAGGACACACAGTCCGCGGCTTGGGGCCGATTAAGAAAGTCATCACCTCTGTCTAGGTCGAAGGCAGATCAGAAGCGATGAGAGAAGATATTTGTCGGTTCATATATATGTGAAGAACGAATTAAGTTTTGTCGGGTAATAAGAATTTCACTTATAGTAACTCTAAACAGTGATATTGTTAACTCTTGGTCGGCAACTTCGAGTTTAATGTGATGATAAAAAGAAGCAGTCATTAAACCAGTTTGAAACGGGTATTCCAGTGTCATTAGAACCATCCTTACTCATACATATCCACGCATACCCTGAGAGTATCTCTTTGCTCCTACCCTGCGCCACCATTTTATTCGCTTCAGCCGTTAAGTGTCATATTATTTTTGTATTTCTTTCCAAACTCTGAGAATGAATCGATTGGCGGTATTTCAAAAATCATTACGCAATTTCTAGTTTTTAAAATAATTTTTTTCTCCCAGATCATTAAATCTATCGGAGCATTTAATTGCTTTAATAATTAACTTCTGAATTTATTTAATGGTTAAATGATCAAAAATAACCTCACACGTTCGATTTATAAATCTGTATATAACTAATACTTTGAAAATGTTCTTTTCATTCTGGTTTCTGCATTACGTTTGGTCCTTCCAATATAAACCTGGTTGCAATCTAAACAATTAAATTGATAAATTTTGGATTTTTTACTAACTTGACTGCAAACTTGACTTTTAATTTTACGAGCCCACAAAGTCACAAACTGTCTTTGTACGGAAATTCAAAATGCTCTTTATTTCCGTAGAAATACAGTTTGTACTTCCCTTTGCAGCAACATGACGTTACATACACCAACTTAGTCTCTCGCGGCTTCTGCACGCGTAAATAAACAAAGGAATTCACTTTCAAATCATTACACGTTTATCAGTTCTCAACGCGCAACTCATACAGTTCAAATGTCCACACACACACACACACACACACACACACACACACACACACACACACACACACACACACACACACACACACACACACACACTGGCCGTTGACCACTCTCTAGGTGGTCGCTGCTGACACTGGGCTGTCCGTCTAGCCGTGATGTTTTTATAACCAATCCGCTGTTTCTCGAACGTTGCCGAAGCTTCACGGTATTTCACGACGACAGGCAAAGAAGAGAGAACTGTCCAGACAACTCTCTGGCGCTTTCTCTCCCTGCCCCCGTCTCACCCTCGGCCAGCGTCAAGCGTTCTTCCCTGTATGGGAGTAGCTTGGACTCTGTCTCTTTCACTACCGCTTATCCCTCTCTCTCGGCAGCAGCCAAACAATGCCTCGCGACAATAGTTTGGATTTTCGGTTGCACGAGCTACATACTTATATGACCAGGAAAGAGAAAATGCGAGGGATAGCTTCCCATTTCAGCAAAGCGTATTACAAAACAATAAAAGGAAACAAATAAAAAGGAATACATCGGGAATGGTTAGTTCCACAAAACAAGATGTATTTAACACAAAACGTTTTATAGTGCCTAAGATTTTATGTCACTTATGGCATACCAGTTATGCAAAATCTATTCAGAATGAAGAGGACTTCGGGAAATATTGAGTGAAAATTCAAATACTTATCGATTTAATATGTTATAAAAAGTAACCTAGACATGTGTCATGGCAATCAAAATTGTTGAAAACAAATTTGAGAGAGTAAACATATTTAAAAATGTTCCATGAAAAGAGTATTATGGAGTCGGAGGATTTTCTTAAAAATTTTCTTAGCAGATGAAAGATTTTAAACTTAAGTATCAAGCTCGTACTTCTGTTAACTCGCCCCTCCTTCCTCGGGGAACGGCCGCACTCTCATCCTACTCGATCGAGATACCAAATCGGCCTCATTAGTAATGTTCATTGATTAGGGTGTTGGGTTAAAGATAATTCTGCCACCAGGATAATTACGTGCTTATATAGCGTTAATTCGCTGAAATAAAACAACTGCCTAACCTTAGAAAATGGCAGTGATATTGGATGAAATCACCCGATTAAGAAACCGGCGGAAAGATTGAAAAAACGCGCTAATGATTTACTTTCGCTAAGGAGGGGAACGATAGGATAGGGTAGATTCTCACGGAGGGAATGTGGCACTGCGACCAGTGTTGATCTATTGTACCTATGCCCTCAAGTGGAACATCCTCGGAGGAAGGATGAGACGAGAAGAGACAGGGGGAGACCGATCCAAGCAGTCACGACAGTACATAGACCAGTTTGAAACTCCCTGGAACCGATATCCCACCCCTGTGGGCCTGAAACGGATTATTAGGTGGGCCCGGAGACGGTCCTTCTGGAGGCGATGTTTAGCAAGAGCATATCATCCTGCCATGCAGCGCCGAGAATTCTGCCAACACTTCTAGCCTGAAAGAGGCCACCAGATGAGAGATGTGAAATGATAATGGCGATGAACTGGAGGGGCAGAAAATTAGGGGAAGGTAATTAACCTACGCAACATTCGCCTGACGACTCGGAAAAAACCGAAAAATTCATGGGTCTGGAAGGCCGACCACTTCAATCGAACCCGGACCTCCCGAATGCCATAGATGAAATCGTTTGAGCCATCGCACTCGGTAAGGAGGGAAACAGGAGTAAGAATTGGGAGATCAGAGAGAATTATGAATCTGGAAGAATTAAATGAGAGAGAGAGAAACAAGTTTTGAATGTTGAATAACAGTACCAAAATAGCTTAAAAGAACTCTCATATGTGATAGGGATATACAAAATCAAACACTTAATCCATAAAATTTAGTAATATATTTTTGAAGAAAAACGTTATTATATACAGAATAAATACATATCAGGTATCCAACTGCTCCGTCTTTCTCGTAAGCAGATATCCCTTTGTCCGTTAAAAGAGTTGAAAAACAAAACGGGGCAATTCTACTTAAACGCATGGCATTGATGTGAGTGAACTTTGTTCTCCTCCGAGCAAAGGGAGGCAGTTCCAGGATTGAAGTAGTGTGTATACATCCTAACAACAAAAAGAATAGTGTCAATAATCGAAAAGGAATTAGCATGTTTTCCAGTTATTTTACAGAGCATTTTTTAAAGAATACGTTCCCCTTTTGGATTGAAAATTTATTGAGAAAATTTTATTTGACGTATCTGTAAATACCCACAGTCATTTTTACTTTCTGTAATGTACACTTGCAATAAGTAGGGAACGCAATTCTTTCAACACAAAAATCAGTTCTGAGATTTCTGCCACAGCAGAATAATGTCTTATGTTGGTCTAGTTCCTGTTACCAACAAGGCTGAAGATCTAAATCCCAAGATTAATATCCGGCGTTTCCCATGCCCTCCGTTACGTTTCAACCCGTGACCTTGGAAACCAAAAACTCAACTGTTTCCCCTTGGCCATGAGGACGGTTTTATTGACAAATGTGCATAACAAGTGATTGCAAGGTTTTGTGATGGGTCAGCGTTGTAGACTAAGGCTGGAGGAGCGGGATGTGGCAATTTATCACACGAGGGAACTCCAAAACAGAAAGGGCGCACAAGCAGGCACCTCGATCGAAACTAATGAAGATTAAATGTGTTCGTTACACCGGATGGATCTATTAGTATATATGTCGATCAGCTGCCTTATCTAGCCTTATCTGCCTTATGTAATCAGTTAGAGCGAACAACATTACGGTGTTGTTGCCGAGAAATGAAATACCCTTAACCTTATGGTCAATCCCCAGCTCATTCTGAGAGGTTTGAAAGTGCATTGGAAATATTCGCTGGCAAAATTCAGATGAAGCGTTGAGATGGAATAGGATACCTACTGAAAGTAATTGACGACAAAGTGTTGGAGGTAGTACGATTTACCGGAGTTATTGATGCTGTAGACATTGTCGGTTACCACTGCAAAAAGTACTCTTCTAGGACTTTGCCTAATGACGTAACGCCGGTCCTTTCCGCAGGGCAACTAAGAATTTGCGTTACCTTTTGCTAACACGCCCTGATGTACAATTTTGATAGTGGGAGATGACCTAGTCGCCTTTGAGTGTGATGTAATTAATTGAACGTCAACGAACCTTTGCAGTCATAGATGGATGCGAAAAAGAAATTGCAGAAAGCGTGGCGTGAGTTTTAATTTGATGCTGACATTGTTTAACAGCAGGTTAAACAGGTTGTAATTCGTACAAACAATGACAGTACATTGGAAAGGTACCCTATGAATTACATCACCCTGCACTTCTTTGTATATCCGTGTCACCACAGAATTCCAGCATTCCCCTCTCGCGTTTCCAGAACGCCAGCCATGCTTTCGTTTCAGAGACTTTCCTGGAGTCTGTTGTTTATGACAACTCAGACTAACTTAAATTTAGTTCGATGTACTTCTGGAGGAGTACCTTGTTACCAGACGCAGTTGATGACATTAGTGAAACAAGGAATTAAGAACATTTTTGACGACGCTGGCATGATCATTTCCGTTGAGAGCAGTGCCGCTTCATTTAGGTTTGCGTTGGTGTCTGTTCGAGCACGGTTTTCGGGGTAATCGTCTTTGCTGAGATAAAGAAACGTAATGGTGGCATTCCTCAGTAGCGTAGTTTGAATATTTAATAAAATTAACCGCGATTCCTTCATATTCAACTGAAAGAGATCAATTTCGGGGCTCATATGCACCATTGTGTGGGCCATTACGAAAACACAATTTGAACTTAGCGTCTTATGTGAACAGGTCTTATGTGACTGTCGTTTAGTATGCAGTTTATCCCTTTGGGACGGGTATGCCTGATCTGCGCATCGAATCAATCTTTTCGTGAGGCTTTCTCGTAAGATTATACCCACCTCTTCGAGCCTAGACTATAATGTTTCCTCTGTATTTTTGCCCGGGGTAGTCACGTTGAAAAATTCGTTAGTGTCCAAATTGAGAACCTTCCTTCCAAATGCCCAATGACACGTCTATGAAATAACAGAACGGTTATAAAGAGACCAACAAAGACATATAATATACAGCTACCCTTCTGATAGCTTTGTTTTCTAAAGAAAATGAAATTCCGATCGTCTATTGAGTCGGTTCCTTGAGTGAAGTGGTTATGAGTCAAAGTCAAAGGAGAGAGCTCCATTTTGGCTGCGATTTCGTGACGACTGTAATAGAGGACCAAAATTAATCGGATCACCTATCCGTTTCCTAAATCTATATAACGGTGCTCAAATCGTACTGTACCTAGGACACCCAGTTGAACGAAGCAAATGAGTTTTCAATGGTAATGTAAGTGTTAATTTTTCGCACTCTACGACTACTTTCGATGATCATGCAAAGGTATCGCCCATATCTTGGGGCACGACTAGATTGCTGTAGATAAACATTTCGTAGGAAAACTCATCTAAGATTCAACAGCCTGTTTTTATAGAGCGGCATTGGTAGAGGTTTCGATTCCCAACATATCTGCCGTATTTGCGGAAAGAGTAAAATGTGAATGTGATATAACTTTCTTCTTAGGCGGGACAATTTTCGTGAAGTCTCAGCTTAGAACCCGCGGAGGGGTCGTGGAATGCCAATGCCAAAGCTTCTCTATAGCATTTGCAGCTCTCTGATTGGTTTCCATCTGCACCTATGTCCTGGTTTCGACGACAGTAGTTATCTCTCGGGCGAGTTATAAATTCTTTCTCAACTATTCTTAAAAGCGCGATTGGGGAACCATCTTCTATAAAGCCATTGAACGGAGCATTGGCTAACAATGTCGTCATCCTTACTGGTTTCCTTCCCTTAATCGTAAAAGAATATATCCTCTATCCGCAGATACCCAAAGATGAATAATTAACTACTAGCTGTTCTCGGTCGTACACATCGACATGAAATGTGTATAGTCTTTAACGCCCCTTTTACTACGTGCGGTACCGTAGGTGGTGACACTGATGATACATGACATAAAGATGGAGCACCCATAGAATGAGATGGCGGAGGAAACCGGCTATCCCAGAGAAAACCCGCCCCAGGTCCTGATGTCCACCACAAATCTCACTTTGTGATCGCCTAGGATCGAACTTTGGACAACGTGGCAGCATGACATTAAATTCTCCATCTAACATGCTGGCATGCTGGCCATAATATCTCAATGTTTAAGAGCAGCCGGAAGATCCGTGGTTCAAATCCCTGCTATGCAATTGAACATTTCAGTCTGACTCTATCTTTCCATTCTGCATCCTACACACAGCTAGTGTGAAAGAACAATTATTTTCCACTAAAAAGGGTAAAATTGCAATCTGTGATTTAAGAATTTAAAAGAATCATAACGGCTTCCAACGTCATAACCGTCGATTGATAAAATGATCCTCAAATGGTCATGGATCCATAGAGCTTAGTTACCCAACATTTGTCTTACACATAAGGAAAAACCGCAGAAAAAGTCCGTATCCAGTTAACTCACTCTGATCGAGGTTCGAACTCGAGACCTCTTGAACGTGAGACAGACGCGCTGCAGAGAGGTACTTGAAAGTATGGGATAAAGTATTGCGAAATTTGAATCGACTATAACAAATATCTAATTAACGAACATAGTGGAAATGCATTTGGGCATAAATTTCTCTCATGGTTTGGCAGTTACATAAAATTTATATCGAATAAAGAGGTTGTCCCTAGGAATGGAATACATATATTTCATGTTACATCTGGATCCTGTAACTATTGTATTATAACATAGCGTACTCACAGTACTTGTAACTTGAATAGTTTTAACGTCTCACATCATATACCCACATACTGTAGGTATATCTTGCACTGTAACAAAACGTAATTTCTATTGTAACTTGGAAGCAGTGTCAGCTTCGAGGTATTACATCATATACATACCTGTAACTGTTGTATTATCTATGTATAATATAGCATATTCCCTTCTGGAACTTGGAAAGCCTTTATATCATCACACAATACGATCAAAGTGCTACGTTCATCTTTATTTTCTTATCTCTACTGCATGGTATAATATAAGCAAACATTAATAGCATAACGCATTTATTGGCCTCGCCTGTGTAAGACATTTCCTCTGAATCTCTGAGAGGAAAGCAGTGGAATGGGGGTTCTATTCCAACAAAGACATGCGAACCTCGCATTGCAGGGTGCAGGTTGTTTTGCCGCTGTCAGCACAAAAATACCGGATCAATGCAAACAAAGCTTTTTCTGGTGTGTGCACATATTACCGTGACGTCATCACATTTAATTACTGGGCCATGCTCCATTTACAAGCGGGCAAAGTGGACATTTACCCAGAATACCAGTTTTTGTGGGATGGGAAAGTTTGACTCCCGAGGAAAAATGAACAGTTTTAACATATGGTAATGATTCGATTTGCAAAAATCCATTTCAAAACCTCAGTTTAAAGGAAAATAAGGCTATACTACCAACTAACATTGCAGACATTTTAAATGAGTTTGCTAAGAATACAAATCAAGGAAAAATATATTTTGTAATATAAAGAATTGCTGCTACATGCAAAGTTTTCCAAATCCTACTTTAGACGCTAAACTAGTCTTAAAATATTTCCAATACAAGTTTAATTCAAATAAAAATTCCTATGTTCCTTCCACTTTTTGTGGTTCACCAGTTGTCAACATTTCCTCCATTTATTTTTAAAAATAGGTGTATAGTTTATTCCGTATATTAATTTCATACTTTATATCATCTATTAGTTCCATATTTGGATTTGTACCTACAAAATTTGTTCTATTTCAAATGATTTTAAAGTGTTTAAGATAAACAAAAATAAATAATATATATGTTGAAAAACTTTGCATAAAACCAGCTAGTTGCTTCCTAAAATTACATTTTGTTGTTTATATTTTTGTAATTATAACAACCGAGTCAACAACGATAACCTAAATAAGGAAAAACACCAGTTTGTGTCTTAAAAAGATTATTTCTTAGTCACATGTGCTGGCTTAAAAATTATAATAATACATTTCAATGTGTAAGATTTTACGAGAGTCGGCTGATAAGTCCCGGGCCTTACAATAAAAAAAGAAAACACACACGCGCGCGCACACACACATATTTTAAAGTTTTGCTTTATTTCTCAACATATATCCAGAAAGGCTATTTATTACATTTGCCATATCAGTGTTCTAATGTAATTAAACCATCTCTGAAGTGCTATTTATGATGATCCTCAAAATAGCTGTTTACCGCATCAATGAACTCCTCGTCGCTGTGAAATCTTCAACCCCCAACATTTTTTGAGGTTCAGGAACAGATTGTAGTCACTGGGTGCTAGATCTGGCAAATAGGGTGGATGTTCAAGCAATTCGAACTTTAATTCGAAGGTATTTCCCATTGCAATGACTGCGATTGGCCGGACCATTGTAATGAAAAATTTTTCTTTGCCCAATGATGTATTTTTCTTTTCACCTCATCACTCAAACGTTGCAGTAAGCTTGCTTAGTAATCACCAGTGATACTTTTATCCCTTTCCAAGTAATAAATAAGGATAATTCCCTGTACATCTCAAAAAGCACTCGCCATAACCCTGTTAGCTGATAAAATTGACTTTGCCTTTTTTGGAGTTGGTTCACCTGGCGCAATCCACTGTTTTGACTGTAATTTACTTTCTGGAGTGTAGTGATGTATCCAGGTTTCATGATAGTAAGCCGCCTCAAAAATTCACTGGGAGTTTCACGGTACAGCTGCAAATTCTTAACGGAAACAGCTTTTCTTTGCAACTTTTGATCAAGTGTCAACAAACGAGGCACCCATCTTGCACAGACCTTGTGAAAGCTCAAAACCTTACTTAAAATATGACCTGTGCATTCTTTTGTTTACAGCCTCTGCTGTCTCAAACAACTTTAATCTGCGGTCTTCCAGTACTAAAAGATGAATATCTTCAATGATCTCTGGAGTTTTGATTTCCACAGGGTGTCCAGGGCGAGGCTCATCACTAGTGCTCGTACGTCCCATTTGAAACGATGCAACCTACCTTTCAATCATTGTATATTTAGGGTCAGAGTCCTTCAGTGTGTGTACATATCCTTATTGATTTCCTTAGGCGTTACGCCTTTCAAATGCAAGTATTTAATCACTGCTCGTTTTTCCAAATCCTCCATTTTCGTGAAATCTCTACACTTGCCTTGTTTAAAATGCTTTCATTCAAAAGCAAAACAAACTATTGACCTGTGACTATGGATACAAGCTAGTCTGGAGTTAAACTATATGATGCTATCCGTCAAACTGGCCCAGTGACGCCATTTTTATGTGAGATCCGGAACTCATCAGCCCTGCCAAACTAGTGTAGCAGTGTTGGAAACGAGTTTCAAGAATATAAGCATAAATTTTCGACAAATAAATCCAGGAACAGTATAATAATTCTACGCCAACTCAAATGGTATTTTAGAAATTTTAATAAATTCTTTTCAAGGAATATATAACACGATTGATTAAATTATGAGCTATTAAAAGCATTCATAAGATAAATTATTAATATGGCACATATTTCTGTTTACTTCCCCTTATGATGATACATTATTTGAAAGCTCAGGAGACATTAAATTGTTCATAATTACGACAGTCTGTATGTTACATATTATTTACATGGCATTACAAAATACTTGACTATTTATGTAAGGATCCTATTATGGGAATTACTAAGAAACGAAAGGCGAGTAACTTATCGATGCCAAGGACCATTGAAAATTTTACCAGCGTCTTAATAACTATCATATGGGAGTTGCAAACTAACTTTTTCTACGGCATTTATGTATTTAATATTTAGATGTATACGAAATAAAATAAAAATGCAAAAAACCAATTTCTCGTTAGGAATTTTAGCTGCGCTTCGCTAACAACTGAATACCGATTCAAGTCACAGGTATTGATTTTATAAGAGGGAGATATAAACGTATTACAGTGAATTTGGAATTATGAATATCCTTCGGATATCCTGATGGAGGCGAAGAACTTATTTCCTGGAAAATTAAATGATTTTTCGAGCAAGATAACGTGCAGGTTTACTCTCAGAAAATGTGCTTATAGTATACTTGGGGAGATTTATTGGAATTTAGTTCTAAAGAATTGAGACATTGAAATAAAATTAATAAACTGTCTTTCAATGGCTCTGAGTAGGATGCCATGCAAGCGCAGAAATATCTATCAATATGTACTTCATTTCGATAAGGTCTTCTCTTGGCAAATGGGCCCCCCTTTTTTTTTTTTTTTTGTAAGTTTACGTCCTCCAACGTTAAGTCATATCGGACGATGAATGGAATGGGTGAAATTATGCTCAAACGAGCCCAGGGTCCATAGAGAGGCCCCCTTTGTAGGGTTCTGCATGACGTTCAAGAAGTCGCGAGTTCAAATCTCGGTCAAGGTGAGTTATCTGGATTAAGATTTTCTCCGGAGTTTTCCCTTATCCTGAAAAATGAATGTTGAGAACTCTAAGCTCTATGGTCATGAGCTTATTTGAGCATCAGTTATCGTCCAATATGACTTAACGTTGGAGGACGTTAAAAAAACATACATAATAGGAAATGAAGGCATTAAACTATAGAAGTCAAAAAACAACGTTACAACAGTAGCATTTAAAGTTTAAAGTGTGGAAGTTAAAAAATAATTGCTGTGATGTATTAATATAATTTTCTGCACCCACTGCCCTTAATTTATTTACAGTTTCAAGTTTGGTATATTTTTAAAGATCGTGTGCTTTACACTCGCATGGAATTCTATACGTTAAGAACACAAGCATTTGTAGAAATAACTTTAATATCTCCTTATAGGTTCAATGGTAATAGAAGAGTGTATTAGGCTTAAGCAATAGTCAGATCTTTTATGAGCTGGTCCTTTTTGTGGTGAAGTTGAAATTCAGGATTTTAAAAAAGCGAATAAAATGCAAGTATTTCAAAATTGGCATAAAAACAAGTAATATGTGGTTTAATTAAATCCACTAAAGGTTTACCAGGTAGGTATACAAAAGCAATTGTAAATGATGAGGATTTCAGAGGTTTTTATAATTTTGAAATTTATTTCTCAGCTTTTCTTTTACATCATCAAATGGAAATACAAAAACAAGATTACAATTATAAAATCCATACTGAAAAATGCCATATATTCCTAAATCCTGAAAATCCTATCATGTTGCCCACCATTGAACAGTAATTCAGTACCCATACACCTAACCCTAGGTTTTTGTGTATTGGAGGCCCTCTACACCTTTTTACAGATTTTGCCATTTCACCTATCCCACTCTACATTTTTCTCTTAATTGTTTTTAGCCATCTCTCTTTAATTTTCCCTAAATAATTCCCTATATTTCTCCTGTTCTTTTCCCCTTTTACTGACAAAACTTTTCTAATTACTACTTCAAACCCCAAGTTGTCCCATTTACGTAGCCAAGCCTGCTATAATTGACTACAATTTAATATACAATGGAAATCTGCATTCTCTTCTCCACACAATGGACATTTATTTAGCTCCCTCTCTTGACCTATACCTCCTGTTCTCGCCCAAGCAAAACCTTCTCGCCCTAACTTACTACATATATCTATATATCCTTCCATCCCCCAGTTTGTTTTTATTTCTCTATATAATCTCAGTGAGCTTTTGTCACTTGTATTGGCGAAAATTTCTTGTCTGTCAATATCTTCTAATCTTAGGTTAACTGTTTTCCAGAAGCCTCTATACCCATACTCTGCATTTATCCAAGAATGACCCCTACCTATCTGCTTCAACACGTCATTCATTTTATGCGCCCAAAACCCACCCCAGTTACTCCTCTTTTGAATATGAAAACATTCTTTAATAATATTGCTATCTTCCAAGTTAGAGGTTTTCATATAGTGCGATCCATATAAACCTGAACCATTTTAGTAAGCCATAACGTTTGAAGCAATAATAGGACACAAGTGCAACTTTTGGAGAATTTAACACACAATTGGGATATTACATTACACTATTTACATCTCAGAGAAAATGTTGGAAGTGTCCTTCATCAGCATCTATACATGTTTGCACTCGTCTCACCATATTCTCTGAAGTTTTGCGGAGATGATATCGAATTGAGAGAATGTTATTTCCAGCAAGATGGAGCAACGTGCCATACATTTAATGACACCATGGAACTTGTAACCAGTTTCTTTGATAATTTAATAATCACAAAAGGTCTGTGGCCCCTCCCCCCACAGATCCTCTGATCTAACCTCATCGGACCTTTACTTGTGGGGGTATCTAGAAATAGAGTGTACAAGAATAGGCCACGGACAATTAATGTTCTCAGGGAATCCATTCGAACCGAAATAAGTAACATTGGCGAGGATCCTCTCCGTAAAACTTCAGAGAATATGGTAAGACGTGTGCAAACATGTATAGATGCTGGTGGAGGACACTTCCAACACTTTCTCTGAGATGTAATCAGTGTAATGTAATCTCCCAACTGTGTATTATATTCTCCCAAAATTGCACGTGTATCCTGTTATTGGCTCAAGTTACAGCCTATTGAAATGGTTCAGGCTCATGTGGACCGCACTGTAGATGGTTTATTTGTTTTATATTATCATATTAAGTTCATTTTCTTGTAGATACAATGGGATATGGGAATGCAATAGACTTTAAAAGATAGTTCAGTCTTACAGCTGGTTCCTATGTAATGCTTTTAAAATCTCATTCTCTTTGTATACCCAAGAGTTATAAAGAGGTATTCCATTTGAGAAAAGTATAATTTTCTTTTGAAAGTTCAGAAATATAATGAGGAATATGTCGATAGTGGTTCATTCCACAATAAATATATTCGACTGACTTACATTTTTTGTTCAGTAATACTTTATCTATCTCTTGCAGTTTACCTAACGAAGTTATGCAAAAGTTATTCAGAAGGAAAAGGTTTGCTGAGGAAATTATTGTAAAATTCAAGGTATACATTTAACACATAATCAAATATCTTATAATATGATATTTTAGTAAAACCTGTTAGTCACTTTTGAAAAAACAAAATTGGTCAGTGTCCATGTAAACGATTGGGAAATTGCTTGAATATTTTCGTGTGTACCTTGGAGGGCTCTAAACTTTTAGACCAAGTTTGGTATTTAACTTATTCTTCGTTCTTTAATTATACTGTTCACACACAGACACACACACATACTCACACACACGTCATTTTCTTAAAATGCTTTTTATTGGATCAGGGAGAAAAAATATATTTTTACTTAATATCCAGTTTTTGTCAGTGAAATATTTTCCCTTGTTTAGTAAACACAGGCGAGAACGTATAAATGACTGGATAAGAGTGGAAAGAGATGTTAGGGAAGTGTGGTAACAGTTTCTACATGTAGTGAAGTTGTAGATGGAGGTTCGAGAACTGTTTGCGGATTATTAATGGGCTACAACGGGGAGCGGAGTGTTGGAAAAGTGCGGGGGTGAGGGTGCCAATGTCCGGTTTCTACTAGCCCCATTTCACACTCGTACCGAAATGTGTTGTTGCCCGTGCTTCAGAGAAAGGTAATAAAGATATCCTTTGTAATTGGCGGAGTGTTTTCCTTCCCAATTAACGCAGCGTGCTGGAGACTTTTGAAACTTGAGACAAGTAGTATAAATGTTAATTTGCCATTCACTTTGCCAAGCGTGAAGGAATGTGACAAACATTTCTGTGTGACTATGTACGTCAATGGAACTGAGGAATAACAGAGGATTTATGTGGTGCTTGACTGTAGCGATAGCATGACAAACCTGGCACACTTGAAAAATCCGCTGCCGTCTTTTGTGGATTCCAAGTTAAGCACAAACAGGGGCATAAGTTATTTGATGTAAGTCGCCATGGTAAGCAACATATTATGTTACAAGGCTCGATTAAAGGGAGCAGTAATTTTTCAACTGCTTGCTCTGCGGTCCCTTAAAAATATGTTACATTTGGCTTTTCAGAAAAAAAAAAAAAAAACCTGTAAATCTGTAAATGACAGAAAATCAGCAAGGTATTACTTTTTAAGCTGTAAAAATCAGGTTTCTGGGTAGAATTCGCATCTGCAGGCAGCTGTTGTTCGTTATTAACTTCATGAAGGGCAATCTTCAGCAATGGAGAGCTGTCGTTATAGTAGCAGGGGTTGAGAATTCATAATTCATTAATCCGAAACAGTGACGATAAATCCGCCACGTTTAATTCATTGTATAAAGACAACTAATTTGTTCTCAGGCGAGAAATCATTTCCTATCATGTGACTTAGTAACTTTGATGTCTCTGATAGTCCGATCAATGGCCGGGAAATATAATAGCCATTGAACGTGGTATTGCCACTCTGAAGAAGTCATTTTGACTATGTTCAGAAGGTTCTCTTTTAAGCTCGGGTTCGGACCCTATATAAGGTGTCTTCTTGGGGATTATGAACCCAAAAGACGCCAGTTTAGGCAATACAGGCTTCCTCGGATGTCTTGCGGGCATTCCAGGTAAATCGAGCAATTCACAGAGCAGCCAAATCTTACTTGCGCACATCCATCCAAGAGTTGATTGGACTCAAAATATTATCCCCAGCCAATGAACATTTAGTTTGATTTAATCACACCCAACAAGCGCAAATGGGTTTTGCATTCTGTACACAGACTCAGAAGAGTATAATGCTACCTCATAAACCTCTCCCAACTTAAATGTAATATCCCAACCTAAAAAGTCCCAAATCTGTTGTTAAGCTGTGCTGAGAATAGGCACGCAGCAAAAGCATGCAGGCTATACTAGCCTGCCACCTCAACGGACGGTCAGCGAGGGTCGGTGTGTCATTCATCGGTTGAGTTAAATTTTCTTCTAATGGACAGTAACAGTGATCATCCAGATAAACTTTTGATGCTTTTAAAGTTTTATGTTTATACTAGATAAAGAATAAAAGAGGTTGATGCTTTGCGTTATTGCCTCGCACGTGTCCCCTGACGCAGCCCCTGTCACCTAGGAACTTGAGACCACATATAACTTGATATCAGAAAGACATTAACACAAACAAACGAATAAATATAAATAAATGACGTATACCAGAATAGAGATATGCCATAATGCTAGGATATACTCCGGAGACCGTCACAGTGACAAGTCCACTCTGCAAAGGCCAGTAAACTCCCTTTGTAATCCCTGTAAACAAACAACCCTACTCTATTGTCTGTTTTTCTCTCAAGACAAATTTGGTGCCATCCAGTCGGGGACCAACCTATTGTTAAAATCCCATGCGTGCTTCTGACAACAGGCTATAAGATTTTGACCGACGCGCAGAGCGCATGCTTTCGCATAAATTTTTGCATGCGGACCGTTAGAGAAAGCATTTCCGAAACTGGAAATTCTGAACACTGGTCTCAAGTGGGGATGGTTAGCAGCCAATAAAAAATTGATATTTTGTTCATGTGATTTTGCAAACTCCGAGAAATACCTAGAGTAGGGGTAATTCAAAGTGATAGCGGAAAGTAGGTTCTGCTAGTAAGGGCTCTTGGGTCCTGAGTTCTACGTGAGACGGACGCGCATTTGGCGCCGCTTAACAAGTACACTTCCGCGCCATGCACAGAGACAAATTGCAATATTTAACAATCTCTCCAGTGAGAGTTAGCACAACGAGTAATATATAGGGAAGACGATAAATATATCCAGTTCGACTACGCAGTGATACTGCCTCTGCTCTGCACATCACAATATTGACAGTGACGCTAAACACAGCAACCACACCAACAACGACTTTTCGATGGCGAGCGTAGGAGTCTAAGGACAACAATAAACTTCTGTCTAACAGATTCGGGGTGTCATCATTCAACCCACAACCAGTCAGGACGCACCCACTCCTGAAGTACAGATGAGAGTTCTCATGCTGGAGCTACAAGTCACCTCGAACCGGTTACAATCTCCCTTTCCTTAACCTTCTCAAGCCACCGATACTTAATTGTGAGGCGTTGAGCACAAGGGAGAGCTCGACATGGTTCGCTACTGGCCGGACCGCCTCACCCTAAAGCATTATAGGACTTCATTGCTTGATATATCTTGACTGCATTTCCTGTGAGTGAATGAATGCAACATTTAATGGACTTGTGTCAAAAGTAAAACATGCCAAACAATGACAGATGGAGTAGATGTGCCGCTGTAATAAGGAGCATTAACTGAGTTGCGAATTAAGCTGCTTAACCTGATGCATTTTACCAAGGTTCTACAACAACTGGCTTGCTGACTCAATCTCGACAAGTAGATTTATCTAAGCCGTTGACCAAACCCTGTGAATCCAGCAGAAACAAATAAAAACAAGACGTGAGACAATAGAGCGCATGGATTTTTTTCTTTCTTTCCATCTGTTAGTTTGTGTTTCGCAAGTCAAATTCGGGTCACGACTGTACTTTACAGGTACACAGTGCGGCCAACGAGCATTTGGTTTTACCAATGTACTACAGCGGTTTTGAATAAAATAGGAGCGAAGTGTGGAACTATTTTAAACTAGACAGTACTAATAATAACAAAGCAGTTTTTATAATATCAGAAAAATATTTCGTGCTATGGTAAGTCACAGAGTACAAGAAATTCAAAGAAACCTGTTACATTCATACGCGGAGTGAGGTTTACAAAACGTCTATTGACAAAGCAATGTCGAGTTTCCCGTTGCTGTACGAATATAAAGCAGTGACACCTCATAATAGTGAGCAAAATGAAAGTCTATCTATATGTAATTATCGTATGTAGCCTCATCAGCCATATCATATAAAACAGCCCCACCTCTTGGATGTGGGATTAGCATATCAATCTCACACTCAAGTGTGCCTGCTCGAATTTTGGTTAGGGTGATTTACCTGCATAAGACTCCCCCCCCCCACCGAGATTTGGTTTATGAAATATGCAAGTCAGGTAACTCTCAGCCATATGAACCCCTGGCTCAATTTTGAAATTTTCAGCGATTTAATTGTAATCGGTTAAGAAGTATGAAGTCCTAAAAATTAAAAGGTAATTGAATATTAGAAATTCTCACATTCAAGTGACTTTGTTGCTAAGAAACTTGCATTTAAACTAGGAGACCCAGGTCCATAATAATTTCCAAGAAGTACTGAAGCGAATCATTGACTGAGTATTATAATTAAACTGTTATTAAATCTTAACGCTAGAAACTGCAGCTACTGGAATGTATGTAAATAATAACTTCTAATTTCTAAGGTATCAGTAAGCTTATTCTTTAAATAACTATGTAGAAAAACAAGCATAAGTTGTCGCCATGAGTCGCTGAAAATCTAAGCAACGCTACAGCAAGGTGCATGCTGACTCGAGAGCGGAATTTAGGCACTACGGATTGCCGATAGTGGATCATAGTAAAGCACTTCTGTAACATAAATGATTTCAAGACTATAAGAACCTTAGAAATATACACTACTTTATGCTAATAATCTGTGTCGGCTTCATGGCTACCTGACCAAAACTTTTACCTATACTGTGGAGTAAGGGAAGAGTAAAACGTCTATTATGAAGAGAACTGCTCTTAACTTGAACCAAACACACTTTGTTTTACAAATCTACAATCTACAATCTTAACAACAAAAGACTATCGATCTTTTAATCCCTCTAGGAGGCGTCTTCAATCTCCCACATATAGTTTGCCAAATCTGAGGTTTCTTCTGGAACATAGCTTTTTACTTTGTGACAAAAGTTTTTTCCCCTTTCCAATTTTCTGATTTGCACTACATGCGCAATTTGAACTCTGTTCACTAAACGTTTTGATTTCTAGGTATCGGAAGCTGAAGTTATTGATTTCTTGTTTGGTGAGTTCACCGGAAGACCTAATTGCCTTAGCTATTTTGATTTATGATCAATCGCTGCTCCGTTGCACATACGTTTGCTTCCCAATTAGGTGCTACTTATTTCCTGAACAAAGTTCCAACTCGTGAACTGTTATTAACATTCGAAGTTGCACTGGTCAACAATGAAAGTATTAAACAAATAATTTCTGCCAATTCCTATGTATTTGCCTGTCAAATCTAAAAATGAAGTGAAAAATATTTCATCATCTACCAACTTTGGCAATATTAAAAGAGATTTATCATAATTATTAACATAGGGTGGTAATTGTGCTTATTAAAAGAAAGTTGTTATTTTATTAGGTCAACAGATATATCAACAAATAACATATTTGCTTTAGGTGATGGTTTCTGTGACTAAGAATGACAATGTTCAACAATGGGCCTCTCCTCATAGAACTATGCTTTCCCCCGCCCAGGTGAGTACTTCAACAGTAGACAAGGAAGGTTTGTTGCAGATAGAAACTGCCCTGCATAGTTATCAGAGAAGTAGAAGTATATAGAAGCTAATCGTGTGTGTTCTCAGTTGTAAATTAACAAGTGTGGGGTTTCTAATAGTGTGTTTTCTTAGACATTGGGAACTAAGAGGACAATGTGTCGCCAAGTAGGGACGATAAAAATAATTCTTGTTACATTTGTGGTGAGCTCACTTTAAAAGAGCAGAAGCAAAATTTGACTCCTCGATTTAAGAGCTTGCATGTTATTTTGACAATGAAATTAGACGAAAATAAGTTGTGGGCTCCGGAAATTTGTTGTGCCAAATGTGTAACACTATTAACCGGCTGGTTAAAAGGGTCGCGTCATATGCCTTTTGCACTTACTATTAAATGGTGGGAACTTGAGGATCATGTAACAGAGTGTTATTTCTGCTTGAAACATTTATCTGGAATACGTTCTAAGTCCAAATATCCATCTTTACAATCAGCAATTTGACCAGTGCCTCTTGGACCAGGCCTTCCCATACAACCTCCACCAGATGACAGTAATGTGACTGAAAATTTTGAAAATGTTGATATCATTAGAGAATTACAATAAAGTGGACCATATTTTGTGGAACGTGTTACCGTACACGAGCCGCACTTGTTAACCAAGGGGGACCTAAATGATTTAGTTCGTGATCTCAGGTTATCTAAAAGCAGAGTTACTTGCTTCAGGATTGAAAGGCTGGCACCTCCTACAGGATGACACCAATGTAAGTTCTTTTCGTCAACACCAAAAGGAATTTGAGCATACATGTTCCAGAAAGGAGGAACTAGCTTTGTGCAATGATGTCTGATGGAGTCCCTCAGTGTTTAACATAAGCCTGAAGATTGGCGCTTATTCATTGACTCTTCGAAACAAGCTTTAAAGGAGTCTTGCTACATAATGGAAATAAGTTTCCATCCATTCCTATTGCCCATGCAGACAGTACGAAGGAGAATTACGTGAATACGCAACTCTTGCTATCCTATCATATCAGATCCGATATCATGAATATTATATGTTTCAAATGGGAACAGTTCTCGCTTGTAGCGAATCAGATACGTTAGCGCATTCGGCGTTGCCACCTCGTTATCCCCACTCTTTTTATATTTCCGTCTCTCTCGCACACTTTTGAGTCTTCTTGGCGTTAGACTAAGGGAACGCAAACTGAATTTTCCAAAGTTTTATAATAAAGCAGTTGTTCAAATCACAATTGCAACGTGGATATTCGTATGTTACGCACGCGCTTAAATATTTGGTTTAAAATTAATAATAGCTTATGAATTACTTATTTTTCTAATCCAACGAAAATACAAGCGGTGTATTCATATAGCTGTGAATGTTACTTTAAGAGATAATTCGTCACTGTCATTGTCTTCATCGTCTGAGTATTTCAAATTTATGATGATAGACTCCAAAATCTTGTCACGTGCTATTTCTTTTCAAAAGTCGTCTTCTTGTAGTTTATCTGATGTCTCACGTAGTTTTCCAGTCTTGTGTTTCTTGTGAATTTCTTCGTGAATAAGTCGTTCAACGTCAGTTAGTTTAAAAATATTATTTCTATTTGCAACATAATTTGAGACCATATTAACTCAATTGGATTGTTCTGGCAGTAGTAAGGGAGAAGGTGGATCGTGTCTCATTGATTCAGCTGATACACCATTTCATGGTTTTTAAACGGAAGAGTAACTGAATAATACTGCTTCGAACTCTCTAGACTAAATAGAGATTACGAACCATTTACAAACAAAGATATAATATGACCAGACACGTTCTGCCAGGCCAGTAGGAAGTGTACTGTTTCCTTTCATCGAATTTAAAAAACAACTTGGCTTATTCAAAGTAGATATTTCTTTTATCATTTCATGTCAAATGTTCAGGCTTCAATTATGAGTAATTTAAAATATACGTACACGCATGTGCCAACCAATAATAATATTCATTACAGTGCTTACGTCGCAATGCATTGTTATAATATAATAGTGCTTTTTTATTTGCATTAAGAAAACTATGTGAGCTAAAAATATGGGGATTTTGTGGTTATGTTAAATACATTACTCTCTCCTTCCTCATGGGTCAGTTATTTTTGTGAAAAATCTGAATTTTTTTTTGTTAGCGCGAATAGTATTTATTACAGATTGATTAGTTTGGCGCTCGCCACACAACACTTAGGTGGAATGGAATACGACAACACCGCAGGACTCCGATTGGTTGCTCGTCTAGTAGCGCTCAAGGATAAACATCATCCCATTTGAAACACACAATACTCATGATAGATATGTGCAGATTTTAAAGTGATAGCCATCTTGGATTACAGCCTGGTTATACAAAATGTTCTGCTTTTTGGCCCTCAAATTAGGGAACTTATGTAAGATTTGCAGTTTGAACGCCTTTTAAATATGCAAGGAGAGCTGCATGATTCTCTTTCTAAAACATTGTCATAAATTTCTAGGAAACCACAGGTCTGAATATCAAGCAGAACTTGGCACTGAGCTGATTAACAACTACAAGATCATGGGATGTAATATGTCTTTGAAAATACACATGCTGGACTCCCATCTTGACTTCTTACCTCTCAACGACGAACATGGCAAGCGTTTCCATCAAGACATCGCTTAAATGAAAAGACGCTACCTGGGAAAATGGACTTCAAATATATTGGCAGAGTAATCCTGGATACTCAATTGAGATGTTCCTCAAGCAAAGTGAATCGAATATCTACTTCACACTATCTTAGGTAAGTAAAAGGAATTCAACCTAAGGTGTTACACATATTAACTATGTAATTACCAGAAATTTTACTAAAATAATTACTCAAAATCTATCGGCGATGGAAAAGTTCTGCATAAAGATTTATAATCAGCACATAAAAGTCACTAAGAATCACCCTTTATACTTCTTTTAGCATTAAATATCTTAAAGTTTTGTTGGCCAGTGTTATCTACTTTCCGATACCGTCTTTATCCTATCCCCGAGTAATTGCGGTATCAAGTTGACATTGTATACCTTTCCTTTAATATAACTAGAAGCAAAGATATAGTGATGTAGCACTTGATGTCCTGTAAGATAACTGACACATGGTTATAAATCAGTTGAGAGTATAGAACATATTGTATTAGAAAGACATAGTGACAGTGGGCTATCACAGTTCGCTCGTAGTCTGTTGATGGAATCCTATGCAAGGGCTGGAAAATTGCTTTTATATCGACTTGATGTCCCTGTGTCCCTACGCTGATCGGTATTCATACTCCATGTGTAATTACGCCTTCTCCACCTTCTCAAGTTCTAGCGTAGTTTGCAAACTCCACTACACACAGCAATTCCAAAATTATCAACTGCTATCCAGATGTTTACTTTCTCTACTACGTGTAGTAAGTATCGCATACCACTCAAAAGTTTTATACCAAGATTTACCGGAAATACACGTTTTGAGACTCCCTCAATCAAAATGTAAGCAGTTATTCAAAATACTCCTTGTATAAGTGTGCTTTGAAATTCCGTTCTCTTTGCATTCGTAAGAGATAAAACAAACGGATAGCGACTCTCTATTGGTTAAAAGTACAGATCTTTGATAGTTGTCCATTTTGTAAATATTCCTTGTGATTTGTTTGATTTATAATTATAATTCACTCCACAGAAAAAAACGTGTTTTATATCATCTGCGCATTTAAGAGCTCTATATTCGTTTATTTTGTGTAGTAATATTTTGTGTATCTCTTAAATTTACCAGGTATGAAAAATTCATCCAGAATAAAGGAGACTTCTGAGGACATACCTAGAAAATTCAAGATATTCATTTGACTTGGTTAAACCTAAGGGATAATAATCAAAATCTTTGCTGATATCTTCAGAATATTAAATTGTTCCATATATTTAAAGGTCATCTTTTGTATCTTTGAAAGATACTAAACTTAGGGAGTATATTTGGTTCTTAAGGAACTTTTCGTTTTTGAGTTATGCTGTTCATCAACTTACAGTGTCACCCTCGTGCTCTAAGGGTAACAGTTCCCCAGGTCCTGGGCTCAAACCCGCGGAGGGTGACCATTGGAATTTTCCGGGAATAAAAATCCGCTGGCTTCTTTCGGAAGGGAAGTGAAGCCGGTGATCTTGTGTCGCAGATTTAAGGCATGTAAAAGAATTTAAAGTTTGAAAAGGCGAATTTTCATGCCAAATGTATGTAGAATGGGACGCTGAGATCTACAGCAAAGAGCGTCCAAAAATTTAAACTCAATTTAATACGCATACGCACACACACGGGCACAGTTCTTCTAAAGTTTTTTTTCTTTCTAATTCTGGGAGTCTCAAAGCATATATTTCCAGTGGCATCTTGTTATGAATTTTTGAATGGAATACAATACTTTCGCTACGTAGTATGGGCAAGTAACCATCAAACATTTAAATTATGAATATTCGTTCTCCATAATATTTTTTCTGTTTGAAATAGAACATTCAATTAATTTTTTGTAACACTAATGTTTTTGTTCTATAAATAAAGTATATAAGAGCATTACATTTCTAAAAAAAAATCGCTTATAAATGTGATACGGAATTATGGGTAACTTTAATAAAGCTCTTATAATAGGGAGGAAGTCAGTCAGAATACCAGGAGAGGAGCTGATTATATCGGATGGTTTCCCACTATCGGACAGTATGATTTCCTTTATTGTAACTGCTGCACTCTATCGTAGAATGGATGAAATGCATTGGCTTTCCCTCCTATGTGACCATTTTGAGATCACTTGCAGGAAGAGAAGCACGTGCTAGTTTAGTGGCAAGTATTTACTATCTTAATGAACCTCCATGTGGTAGGAGGCCCTTGCCCTTAATGAGCCATCTCAGGCTCATTCATTACGATATTTAGCCAATTTTCTTTCTGTAGATACTAGTAAGTTAGTATATTTTGCATTAATATATTCACACATTTCTTATGGCATCGAGCTGTGGGGACACACTTCCAAATTAAACTTTAACAGAATTTTTCTCCTACAGAAAAGAGCAATTAGATACCTGGCACAAATAACACGTATGAGTTCCTGCAGACCGTATTTAAAAAAAAATTAAGCATACTCTTCCCTGCATATTTATTCTGCGAACAATACTTTTTGTACATAACAGGAATATAACCTCTACAAATTCCAATGTCCACACATATGAAACAAGGGGAAAGAATAACTATGTAGTTAAAGGTCACAGGCTAAAACCTTTTGAACATAAGCCCCAATACTTTGGTCCAAAACTACTTAATTAGCTTCCGGAAAGCCTAAAATATACTGTCAGCTCCTAAGTTTAAATCTAAACTGACCAAATTCTTAATCAGAGCCTATTACAGTATAGATGAATATTTTTATGACAACTTCGATGATTTTGAATAATTATGTATTGTATATGTGTGCGTGTGTGCGAGAGAGAGAGAGAGAGAGGGAGAAGATGAATGGCATTTTTTTTGACATTTTATAATCGTTTACTTTTAAGAGAGGTATGTATTACAAATGACATGGCTTAATTGTGTTCAAACACTGTATTAAGTTGCAATAAATAAGAAAATGAATATTCATTGTGAAATGACAATATTTTGCAACGTTCAGTATATCTGAACACATCGGCCAAATGTAAATAACTATTATGTATTTTTATATGTCATCGTAAATAAGTTCTGAAGTAAATATCTGAATTATAATTTATTTAATATATATGTTTTCCACTCCATGCGCATTTGCTTGTTTTGTGTAGAGAGTTCTCCTTATCGGATAACTAAGTTAGCAATATCGCATATCAGATATTACCCTTCGATTTCATATTTCATACTGACGTTTTTATTTTACAGATGTCCGCTTTAAGAAATTCGAAACATCGGAAAAAACAGAATCACAGTCCACGATCGAAACTGTTAATGCTGTTAAGGAAACTAAGATGAGGTATTCAAGAGCTTCGTAAGTGTACAACGTGCTGAAATCAATTCTTGAAGTCTATAAAAGTGCGAATGTCTTACGTTCCAAATTCAGACATCATTAACACTAGGTCAGTCAGGCGCAACACAACAGGAAGACCTTCCGTATAGCAGCTGTAATAACAAGCACCCCATTTCAAAGGGCCCTTGCAGAAAAACTGCAAAGAAATGGCAAACCAAGTAGGCTGGCAGATCCAGAACAGCGCTGGTAACTCCGCATCATCATCCAAGAATGTGGCAACTACTGTAACAAAAGAAAAGCCGAGCTCTTCATACTCATCTTTCGAGGATCATTTTGTTTCCCTAGTCCCTACTGATGATGACAACAATGCACATGACGAATATCTTTATTGAATCATTCCTATTTCTTAGACAAATGTGGGGAACAATGGATACACTGCACCAAATGTTCTAAATGGGCTCATGAACTGTGTTCTGGTGTCAAAAAGAATGAATGGAAGTCTTTTGCTTGTCGTATCCGTCAATAATTTACATTTTATAATTTAGCATTTATATATATATAAATGTATGTATATATATATATATACTTCCTTCCTCACGCTGGTGTTAGGAGTCATTTGGGTTCCCTCAGAGAGAGGGAGCCGAAACATATCGACCTCATAGATGAGATCAGGGTTGGGGGGTCGGCCCAACGTCTGGAATGAATGAATGAATGACAGAGCAATTGGTGCAATGATGATGAGGGAAACCGGAGGACTCAGAGGAAACCCACCGCAGTGCCATGTTGTTCACCCCAAATCCCACTTTGCGGTCACCTGGAATCGAACCCGGGCCACGTAGGTGAGAGCCAAGCGGTCTAACCACCCAGCCATGGCGCGGCCTATATATATTTTAATTGACGTTTGTTAGTCTCACCAAAACTCGGAAACGGCTGAACCGATTGGCCTATTTTGGTTTTGAAAATACTTGTAGAAGTCCAGGGAGGGTTTAAAAGGCGAGAAAAAAAAACCTGAAGTGACAATTAACTAAATATAAAAGTATACACGAAAATTTTTAAGAAACACGTGTACACCTTCTTTTATTTTCAACAAACAAAAGTATTACAAAGCACAAAGATATTCCACTCTTCAAAGATATTTCACTCGTTCCCGATATAAAGTAGCCATTGACATTACCCACGGAGTTTTGTCAATCCACAGAGTTGAAAGAGGAACTTATTCAGCGTGTTTTTTTGGCTGAGTGAACGAGTAGTATTGGCGGCAAAAAATTGAGATGACAATGATCTCAATGCGACCATACAGAATTTTCTTCTGGGGGAGTTGTTTTCGTGCAAATCAGTTGACTCAGTTATAAATCAGGACGACATAGTCAACTACTTCAGAGTTTTAAATTCATTAGAATTGCCTGGATTCCCACCTCACAATTTAAAATTAAAAGTAGGATCAGTTGTGATCATGCTACGTAACATTAACCAACCACGACTCTGCTATGGAACGAGACTAAGTGTGAAAACGTTAATGAATAACGTCATCGAGGCAAGAATCATCAAGGGAAAGTACAAGGGAGAGGATATCCTGATACAACATATTCCGATGATTCCAATGGATTTACCTTTTGATTATAAACGTCGACAATTTCCCGTGCGTTTGGTGTTTGCGATGAACATAAATTAATCGCATGGGCAGTCGTTGGAAGTTTGCGGAATCAACTTAGACTTTCCCTGTTTCTCTCACGGACAATTATATGTTGCAAGTTCGCGCTTCGGAAAAGCTTCATCTTTATATATTTACGCCCCACACAAAAGACAAAGAATATTGTTTATCAGAAAGTTTTAAATTGATTAACTTAATTGTAACTGCGTTGTATTATAGGGCGTCCAGAAAGTAAGTTCTGTTTCAATTTATCTCCGCTGCAGCGCTGCGATCGCAGTTCCTACATGCGCGGTAGACGCTCTGTATCAAGGAGAAGAAACGTGCGCCATTTTGAGATCGCTGTCAGCCACGTACGCTTTGTTATGCTTGTTTACAGTGTCGGTGTTGATTGAAAATCCCGCCGCTGGTGAAATTAGATCTGTTATTCGTTTTCTGAATGCTAGGAAAGTGATACCAACTGAAATTTATTAGAAAATTTGCGATGTGTTACTTCACGACAACGCACGACCACATACTGCAAATGCGACGAAAAACATCCTACAGGGATTTGGTTGGGACGTGTTTGACCTCGTTCCTAGCGAATTTCATCTGTTTCTGCATCTCAAATCTTTCCTTGGCGGTCAACACTTCAACAATGACGAAGAGCTGAAAGAAAATGTTTCCAACTGGTTGAAGGCACAGGCGGCAAACTTCTATGAAGGAGGTATACAAAAACTTGTGCCTCGCTATGACAAATGCCTGCAAAATTTCGGCAGTTGTGTAGAAACGTAGTTCAAGAGTTGTAGGATTTTGTGCAATAAATAATTTTTCTGTATCTGTACACAATTTAATTTTATTACCAAACAGAACTTACTTTCTGGACGTACCTTGAATTTAAACTTCACCCCCGATTGCAGAATAAATAAATAATCCCAATTTGTTTTATTTATATAGATAAATTCAGACAACTTTAATTGGTGGTACGAAGTTCGTCGGGTTAACTAGTATTTTGATATAAAGTGGATTGCACTGAATAAAATAAGAAATTTTAAATAATCATTGTTACTTTCCGGTATTAGGCCCCCTAAAATTTCAGTATGCATCTCTTCGAGTACATGATATTTTTTAAAAGAAATATTTCAAATTAATAAAAGCTTTCTCTTTGCTACTCTACTATAGTGTTCCTAGTATGTATTAATAGATTTTCTTGATATGTAGTAATAGAATAAAATATTAAAGCGAATTTAAAAAAGTATCCGATATTCAGTTTTCTCCCATAATGATTTGATTAAGAAGCCAAGAATTAGAATCGAAATAAATATTTAATATCATTTGAATCTGTTGTGGATATTTGCCGCTCTAGGCATGGGAATCATGGGGATTTGTTAGCTAATTAACATCCCGTATTCATCCCGGAGAATTCTTGGAAAAGCGCTCGATTCACAATGCATGCATCATAACTGGTTAAATACTTCCTGGGAAGCCACGGGAACTCAGATTTCGGCGAAGGGCTTTCACAGGAAATATATGTGGGTAGAATGTAAACCATTAGAGAGAAATTATAAATGGAAGACTGATATTATTGGCCCGCTTAGGTATGAAACATGGGTGAAGGAGATTGATTAATCGAGTAAGTTTAGGTTCCAGTAACACCCAAGAATAAAGCTCAAGACACAAGTTTGGGACACAAAAAGTCTTCTAAATGGCCCAAGTAAAGCCGCATTAAGCAGCTAGATGCTGACGGGTGACTGCTTTTGATTGCTAGTAACACAAGTAGACACGTGCGAAAATGTCTCCCGTAGTAACCGGGGAGTGCAGAACTCCTTCGGCAGTGATCAGGAGCAAAGTTCTCTCGTAACAGGAACAGAATAAAAGTTGAATACTTATGAGTGACCAACCGCAGTAAGTGATCCTAATCGTTGATTAAGAGCTGGGAAACTCTTCAAAAATAAGTATTTGGAATTATAAAATATTTTATATTAAGTATCCGTGGCATATCCTGAGAAAAGAATCCTATCGTTTACACTAGCTAGGAGAATAACGAAAACAGAGGATAAATAGGTGACGGATGGGACCTAGCAGCTTCACTTGCAAGGTATCTTTTGTCATACACTCTAGGGAGATGAGGGAACCACAGAGGACGTTTTGGCTGCAGGACCGGCCAACGCAGATGACAGAGACTGCAGAGTTCCCTGACTGTTACAGCTTTTTTCCAAAACAACAAATCTGCTCCAAATCTGAGGTTTGGGTTTTCAAGGTATGCATCTGCAGAAAGTAAAGGAACCAGAGGACTGGTTACATTGCTTTTCGCCCTGTTTATGAGGAATGCCCTTTATTGGCTAATACACAGCACAGAGGTGTTGTTGAAGGTGTACCCTCCTCCGAAAAGGAGGGCCCTTCGACATATAGCGATCCCGGGACATTGTCCCTAACTAGTATAGAGAGTATTTTAAGAATAATGACGGTGGTTAGAGAGTGAGTTTTATTTTGTGGGTTCTCTTGCGAGACATTAGGATATTAAAAAGAGTTGAGTATGTACTATGAAATGATAGATGCTATTATGTGGCTAGTGCAACTCTGGGATGTTGGTATTTATTTCCAGGGTCAATGTCGTATTCGCCAAAGCCGCGAATTAGTTGGTTGAAACTGTCTGGTAGACTGGCGTAGAATCTTCAGGAAAGGTCAAGGATGTAGCTAGTCAAGTTGGGAAAGGATACATCGGAGCTGATGTGTGCATTTGGAATATACCATTCTGCAGCTGTTGCAATTCGGAGGTATCTATTTCGTAGAACCTGTAGCTTATGGAGGTGGCTTTTGGCGGCAGCACCCCATATCTGACAACCATAGGTTAATGCAGGTCTTAGTACTTGTTTTATTGGCTAATGGTTACAACTCAGCGGCAAAGAAGAGCAGTTCGCTTTGAAATGTGACATGTTTTGGCAAAATGTATACAGACTATTAGACTCTCGGTGGCGACCGGACAAGACACTGGAGTGCGTGAGTCATGGCTCCCCAAGCAGAAGCTGGGGAAAGCTTAATCCAGCAGCGGACGAGCACCCTCTGACGAAACCGAGGAGTTTCAGATCGCTAGACTTTGTGGTATCTGTTCGTCGTTGACTGACACAAAGCCACAGAGTTCATCTGAAACGTGAAAGAGTAAGATGAAATCGAGGAAGGGAATTCATGTCAGAAAAACCCATGGCTAACATTGGTAATCGAATCCAGCACCTCCCGAATTAGGAAAAAGAAACAGGAATTTTGAAAGTGAATGAATAAAAGCTGCAAAGTCGCAAATAATAAGTAAATAAGGTGGTAAGAAAATCAAGATTTAAAATTGAACCTGATATGAAATGTACCATAGAAACTAAATGAAAATCTTCGAGAACATATACCTATTAGAATAGTGCATCGAGTAAAAAAAAAAAAAAAAAAAAAAAAAAAAAAAAAAAAAAAAAAAAAAAAAAAAAAATGTTTCTTCGTTCATTTTAAGGTGTCATTTTATTTTATCGTTTAACTTTTACCGAGAGTCCGTCCAAGTTATTCACTTTACTACTATCACTGCGCTTTGCTCCGTGGCGTTTACTTCGCGTTGAAGTAGCGGAAAAACACTCATTGCAGTCTCCTTTTTTTAGGACGGTTTACTCTCTTGAAGTCAAACGCGAAAAGTCTCCAATTCCGTGCACTAACAGCACTCACTGCACTTCACTGTCGTCAAAAACTCGCTTGAAGAAGCATCAGCACTTTTCGTCGCACTCGCTAACTCACTCACGAACTCAACTGACTGGTTTCGCGAAAGCGCACGCTTATACAGGGTGTTTTTCATCGTGACTAATATAAACAAGTCAAGATAGGCAATTGATTGTCTACGGCTAAACATAACGCAGTTATTATGGGCGCAAAACTTCTGGGACGATGACCCTGAGCGTCAACCCGGCTGCCGAGCCTGATTTACTGGGAATTAGCGACATGATGCGTAAGCGACATAGTAACTTTGCGTACTCAGGACGAGAGCGAACAAAACTTTGTACAGTCTGCAGGAAAAGTGTGCAACACCTAGTTGTGTTTTCAAGAGGTTAGTAAACAGTGTTTATTTTGGAAACGTTCAGTCAGACTGAAAAATTCAATGCCATAGCCGGGATTTGAACCACGGGTCAGTTGGAGAATTTAATGTCATGTCGGTACGTTGGCCATAGTAGCTCAATGGTTAGAGCGGCTGGACCGAGACCAGAAGATCCGTGGTTCAAATCCCGGCTATGGCATTGAATTTTTCAGTCTGACTCTGCGTTTCCACAATTTAGTCTGTACACGGCCAGTGTGAAAGAACAATTAGTTTCCATTAATTGACTTAATAGTGGTTAACTATAAAGCCCGGGTCTTTAAGTACTTACATGTTGCAAATCGCCATTAAGTTAGTTGTCTCATGTGTTTATGAGAACTCCTAAGTGGTTTACCGGGAAAAAAATACGAGTCCGTTGGAGAATTTAATGTCATATTGGTACTTTGGCCATAGTAGCTCAATGGTTAGAGCGGCTGGACGGAGACCAGAAGATCCGTGGTTCAAATCCCGGCTATGGCATTGAATTTTTCAGTCTGACTCTGCGTTTCCACAATTTAGCCTACACACGGCCAGTGTGAAAGAACAATTAATTTCCAGTGTTTATTTTATTTCATTTTTGTAATATAATAATGGCCCGTGCGTTTTCTAAGTAAAGTGGCAAGGTATTCCATAGAGCAGAGAAATAATTTCAAATGTCCTTGACTTCATGTAACAAAAAGCAGAAATGAAAGAAGAAATTGTATGTTCACCGAAATGAAACAGTAGCCAAAGCAACTGGTGTTTCATTGAGTTCCGTTTACAGGGTTGTCAAAGATAAGAAATATCACGAGAACGAAGGAGTGCTATTTGATATACATGGCAAAAAATGTAAGGTCCCTAACGTGTTACAGAAATAGAAGATTTCGATAAATACGTCATTCGGCGCATGATTCACAATTTCTATGTGGAAGATAAACATGTACGAACAATAGGCAAATTGCTCATCAAGCTAAAAGAGAGGATAAACTTTCAAGGTGGTGCTACAAGCCTCAGGACAATCATAAAAGATTTGTGGTTCAAGTAGAGATAAACTAAATCAAATAGGAGAGTTCTAATAGAAAAGCGTGACATACGATCACAACGGGAAGCTTGCCTTAATGTTCTCCGGAAGTACAAATCAGAAGATCGAACAATAGTATATGAAGATGAGTCGCACATACATAGCGGTCACGCCACACCTAAAAGTTGGACTGAGGACACTGATATAGATTTGCAGGCACCTGTTGTTAAAGGACAACGACTTATTACCGTCCATGCTGGTGGAAAGTTCGACTTTGTTTCAAATGACCTTCTCATGGACAAACCGCAACAGAAATCGGGGATTTTCATCAAAAAATGATTACTGAAAATTATATGAGGTGGATCAACACCATGTTAATACCTAATAAGCCTGTTAGGTCAGTTATGGCTGTCGACAATGCTATAACACTCAAATTAAGAAAGCACCTACCTCAAATACCTTGAAAGAAGAGATGAGAGCTTGGCTACATAGGCATAATATAGCTTTTGATGAAAGCATGAGCAAAACAAAGTTATATGACTTAATAAAGCCAATAAACCACTTAGAAAATACACATACTGTCGCGAATCCATTGTTTACGATGGCGCGGCGCGGAGCGATAACGGACGGCACAGTGTGGAGATAAAGAACTTGCCTAAGCAGATAAACATTGCGCGGAGATAAAAGGCATGCCATAACAGATACAGTTATATTAAAATGGAACATTCTAGTGACATCTTGATTGTCTTACAGAACATTCGATTACTTGTTTGTTACAGGATATTCGAGAAATGTCTCGAATTGAGTCATGATATGGTATATATAAGGAAGCCGCGTTTCGCCAAGGGACAGTTGTAAAGACAGTTGTAAACAGAGTCGTGACGAGAGTTGTAATTGAACCTGATGTTTTGGAAGTGAATTCATTGTTGTGATTCGCGACATTGGAAGATTGTAATTGTGTATGTTACGTAATTTATACAGAAATAAAGAACGTTGTGAATTTCTGCAACTTGAACTTTTAATCTTACGAATCCACAGTCACAATACTAGACCACATACTAGAACAGCATTGCCATAATGTACTTAGACTGCCACCGTATCATCCAGATCTGAACCCAAACGAACTAATCTGGGCTGATGTCAAAAAATGGGTGGCATGCAGAAATATCACTTTTAAATTAAAATATGTGGAACTATTGTGTCGCCAGCGATTTGCAGAAATTGGTAGACCAGAATGGGAAAATGTATGTTGGAATGTTGAAGACATTGAAAACCAGTATTTTGAAAAAGAGGAAACTGTAGAACATGAAATAGAAATCTCATTCAGGATAATGGTAGACAAAGTAGTGATAGTAGTGACAGTGACAATGACATGAATGAAGATGAAGGCGTGGAAGAATTAGACGATTGACTGTATGTTAGGCCATTTGTACAGTGATATTTGTAGATATAAATATAAACTTAAAGTTTCTCAGTACAACAGTGTGAAGCAGTGACAGAGTGGCGACAGATATTTGACACTGACGGTGACTCACACTCCCGTCGAGGTTTGCAGTCGACTGGAGCTCTGCTTACCCGATAAGTGCAACTCGCTACCTAGCTCGCATTAAGTTTTCACATGTCCAGATCTGTTGCGCCAGTTATAATTGTGTTAAAACTAATTGGCATCAGATGCTAATACGTTGGTATTTAAACAAGGTAAGTGAAGTTATTGGATTAGAATGTCCTAAAAACTGCTACCCGAGTGTTGAAATATCCAGTTTTAGTAGCTCGTTATTGGCGTTCTCAAGATTTAATGCCTCAAAAATCTCTCAAATCTCGAAATTATCACTTGTCAGAGCGAGACTGAACAGCAATTAATTGTCTCCTTGCATCATGTAGCCTACTCTACTGCTATTTCTGCAGCTGCTGTGGCGGCCCAAACCATAGCGACGAAAATTGATATTCTAAAGATAATTGGTTTAGTTCCTACTTTCCAGTGAATGTTTTCTTCGTCTTTTTAATACGAAAATTCTAATAGGAAGAAATGGCATGACTCGTAACTAACTGCTAGAAAAATAGCAGCATATGAAGTTATTTGAAACACACAAAGAATTTTGGACACAGAATGACAGTGGTTCCATCGCCACTGTCAACTTTGCATTGAAAACGCAGGTGGCCATTTCGAGCAGTTACTATAACCTTGATTAAAAAGTTGCATTTTATTTTTATTTTATGTAAGTTCGTTCACTGTATAAACCACCTTCCATTTAGACGTACAGCATATGAAAGTATTAAGCAGGATCCAAACTTTGTTAGAAAGAACTGTAATTCATTGCACCACAAGGTGAAATTAAAAGTATAATGTACACATTTGTACAAGAATTAAAATGTCAGATCACATATTAAACAAAACAAATGAACAAAGAAACCAACAAAACAAAAGCAAACAGAAAACAAAACAAAAAAGGTGAAGGAGACTTGAACTCGTTTACTTTTAAATTGAAAACTAATGTCAAAACCATTGCGAGAGAGAGAGAGAGAGAGAGAGAGAGAGAGAGAGAGAGAGAGAGAGAGAGAGAGAGAGAGAGAGATATCTTCATTTTGGTGTCTTAAGCCCTCTAGTAATTATCACTAGCAGTGGCCTACTGCTCTTTAAAAACTAATAGCTGTAAGTTTCATATTTGAAGCAAGCCATAATTCTCCTATCTCAAATTACTTGTTTAAGATATCTACACTTGCTCTGAAAATAATTCGGTATATTTCATTAACATCCTGTATAATGTTAGACCGAGCTTGCAAAATGTCAGAATGCGCTGGTTCTCTGGCGTTAGTGCTTACCATGTCTTCACTAAATTACAGCGCGTTATCTTGTTTACCGCTCCAACTGCCCGATAACCTTGCCAATACTGCAGTACAATACTTAATACAATACTTAAGCATGTGATTTTAAGATTAATTTGCTCCTTTGATATGGTAAATATTTATCTTTTTATGTATCTTTTTAAGCAGCCGTGCCGAAACCATACCTTCATTTTCATCAAATGATGCAGAACCCATCGAGATGTAATTTTTACTTTCTCTGCTTCTCTACATATATATTAGGCAGATAATATATTGCATTCCACCGAACAACCTCACAGCGAAATTTCAGTTTAAATAGCTTTGATATTTGCTGAATCAATTAAAAAGATAATAAAAAATAAGAGGCATTTTAAGAAAGAGGTACCTGTGTTTATACGTGTGTGTAAACAAAGGGGAAGTCGGGCATTTAAGTTCAGCAATTTCAAGAATGCGGCACGAAAGTTGAAAATTTTTGCAATTCAGACTATCCTTTAGGTGGATCTTTTTTTAATTTTAATTTTGTCAAAAATGTCCTAAACGATTTTGATTAAAGTACCTACTACATGTTTAAGATATTTTCATAATAAATTAAATTGTTATCTGTAACATTTTTGGATTGTGTTCAGGAGTTCTGTTCATTGAATGACTTTTGTGCAACTTTTAATGCGTAAGTTATGGACAGACTCTTAACACTAAAAAAGGCAGAGCTCTCTCAAAGAGAGAGAATTTAGCCGACTATATCTTTTGTTGAATGAAGTTTTGGAGATATGCATTGTTATTTGTTTGAACTTTCCAATACAGGAAGTCATTCGATTGTGTCTTATCTTTTAAAGGGACTCCCAAAGCTATCACATATTAAAGCTTGCCGCTAATGCAAGATGGTATTTTTTTAACTAGCAGACTAAAAGAAAGGATAATTATTTGGAAAAGGGATGAATTAGTGAAACAAAAAGCTCGAAGCTGATGATTTGTATACGATAGCGGCAATGACAGTGAGAGATGTTTCAGTGACGCAACATTTCTCATGATGTATTTGACATTATGCCTTTGCCCGTTGAGTAAATCACCTTTTTTAGAAATCGTTCCCATTTTATATATTGATTACACTGGATAAATTATAATACTATGCGCTTATTGTATCTGCAATAATCATTTCATAACAAAAGTGTAGTAATTATTTTAGTTGGTTTTCTTTTCTTTCCGTTACGGAAATTGCAGAAGATAAAGCTTCTAGCCTTATGTTTATTCTTTGAAAAATATTACAATAAATAATTATGTGTATATATACCTAATGTTTTATAATCATTAAAGTTATTTTTATTATTATGCGCTCGTGTTGCTTATAATAATTGACTAGTCTTTCATGTCAGACATACACAGCTTCCAAGTACTCTGTGTTTCATAACTTACTGTATGCCAACTTACTAATATCTCACTGTTCTAATCAACAAGACAAAAACCCAGTACTGCGCTGGTCATTAAAGTTCAGTACGCCACGAAGCTCCGATGTGTAGTACGTTTGAAAGCAGTGTTGGGAGAATTATTTGTCTATCGTTAAAAGCCTACGTATCCCCATATTCGTATTTCAAGGAAATTATTAATAAAACAACGTGTATCTTGCTGAAAATACATTTTATTTAAACGGCTTCAAAATGTATATCTCCAATGAAATCTCTGTGTGGAATATTGGAATATAGTGTCTTCTCTACCAACAGGATCATTTTAGTGCCATCGGTGAGCTGGTATTTTGACCCGCAGAACATCTTTCATATGCTAGTAAAAATAGTGATAACGAGTCTGTCGCTTTTAGGCACACTTAAAACAAACCATCGGTCTGACCAGGTTTGAACCTGCAACCTTGGGATCAGTAGGCTAGATCTAACAAGTGGAGCTACCGAGATAGAATGTGTGTGTGTGTGTGTGTGTGTGTGTGTGTGTGTGTGTGTGTGTGTGTGTGTGTGTGTGTGTGTGTGTGTGCGCGCGCGCGCGCGCGACTCTAGCAATTTTGATGTAAATATTAAAGACATTACATATCAAACTTGTGACATAAAATTGCATAACTCTTACAGTTAGTAAATTTATGTCAAATACATATATTTTGTAGAGGAATCATTTTATACATAGTTTATTATTAGCCTGAATGTTCCACTACTTATATGTAATTTTCTCAAACGGAAATCGTTATTCATATTTCCTATTTAAGCTCCTAAAACATTTTACTGTCAATTAAGTCTACAGGGAACATGCAAGTTCATACCAATTTTTTAAATGTTGTACCTGGGACCCGGATTTTTAGGTTTTATCCTACTTTGCCCCTCTCCATTAAATTAATAAACTTCAAACTTCTAGGACCATAAAATATGGATTTCATTATACCTAAAAGACCTAAATGGAGGGTTGACGCACCTAAAGATCCTTTTTGCCTTCTTCAAATGAGGAACGCCATCTTCCTACTCAACTTTTTCTTCTTCTTTATCCTCTTTTTAGTGCCCAACAATAAGTAATAACGGATCTTTCCCTTTAAAATTCACAATCAAATAATTTCTAGCAATATCATAAGCAGCGAGAGAGAGAAAGAGAGAGCGAGAGAAAGAGTAAGTTTAGTTACTACCGTTAAAATACATATCTTGTATAATAAAATATATATTTTTTATAACAGAAGTCATTCTCTGGTTGAAAACTGAACGCCTATGATCGCGCGGATGCAATATATCCAGAAAATAAATACCTGACTCACTGGAACTGCAAAAGATTATTCAACCAATCGTGGTTTTGAAGATATGAAAGTCATAAATTAAGTATTATAGGGGGGGAAAAGTATTTAGGAAAAGGACCCCCTACAACCCGATGCTCTATCTCCAATGACATCACGTTCCGTTGAAAGAATCTTCTCTTCTTACAAAAATGTGTTGCGTGATAACAGGAAATCATTGGGACAAAAAGTGGGTTGAATATACTGAAATGCCGAAAGCTAATCCACAAAAGAAATACTAAAATGTGTTTTAGTGGATATCTTTGATAATGCAAACATTTGTGGAAACGATTCATAAACAAATTTTACAAAACTAAGAAAAACAAAAAATTATTGGTGCCCATTCTGATTCAGAAAGTAAAATCTAAAAAAGACACAATTTTAAACAGACAAAAAGCCTAAAAAGTACATGAAACCAGCATCCTAGTGTTACTAAAGGAATCAGTGGAGAAACAAAGGAAGCGAGTTTTCCAATTGTTTCGCTAATTGCAATGGAAAGTGCACACAGAGGGAAGTGAACCGCAGGTATCTTGTTGAAATAATTACAAACATGATTGACTATGTATTTCAAAAGAAGATACGTGGGCAGGTATGTTTGTGTTTGTGGTCCGCATGCAGGTATGCGTAATATGTATTCGCTTCGATGACTTCGGTAGCCGCTCCACTGCTTGTCAAACACGCCGACCATCTCAAAGTCAATCAAAATCTCCATGGCAACATGTCCACTCTTTCAAATATTTCACAACTGCAATCCCTCATGTGGCACATTCACACAACTTTCTGCACTGTTATACAAACTGTTATTTAAAACGGTCATTTCTCTATAGTTGAGATGAACGTTTGTATAAAGGACTTTATTACATGTTGCCCTATCGATACAATCACAATAGGAGGATACGGTAGGTTTAAGTGGTACTAAAATCTTTTAACAGCCGGACGTTTTGTAATGGCTTTGAAATTCTATTCCATTGCCTTGGTCAGCAAATAAAACTAAAATATATAACTACTTCCCATTTCAGTGAAGTTAGATAGATTTGAAAATGCAAACCAGTAACAAAGAACAGTTAGGAAGTCATTAACTGTAAAAATATAATTTGATGTAATTTGTACGATTTAACAAGATCTAAATTTGTTTGTTCAGCAAGAATTCATGTATCTTCTACCAACTATGCAAAAGTCGTTCAGAATAAACAAGAATTCACAGGCTAATTTTAGAAATTTCAAGACATATATTTTGTTTGTAATGAAAATGTATTCAAGCTATTGTACTTTAAACAAACTCCTACTGCCATTTGTGAGAAAATCAATATTTTCGTAAAAATGCACCATATAAGGAATAAAGTGGGATTGACTTTCGGTTTCTTAAAAAATATTCATGTGACTTCTTTCGAAAATGCTGAACTTAAGCAACCGATTTTTAATATTGATGTCTACAAACACTTTCTAAATATTATTTTTTTTTTAAATTCAGGGACTACATAAATAAGTAAAAATTATCTGAATACTCTACTTATGCCCTGGCTACTATATTGGAGCACTTATTCAAGCGTTTTAATTTCCCTTTATAATTAGTTACATTATTTACATTGTTGTTTTTTTAGAAAAGACTATAAACTACAACGTGAAATAAAATAAGTAAAACAATACTATCATAACATTTCTACCTAAGCAAGTTACTAATTTCCAGTAGCCTTTCGTGAACAATTGGTATCAAGTTATTGGTACTACATATAATCATTAAAATTAGTTTTTATTAATTTTAATAAACATATTAATTCTATTTACTTTACTTATACAGATATAATTCAGGCATTTCTTTACTACTTATACCCTAACATTTCTTAATTTCACTAATATTCACGAATCGTATACGATGTCTTTATTGCAATTCAGTTTCTTTAACTAATCTTATCAATTCACAAACGTCATCAAAACTCAAAATGTTCACCACTCACTTCCTTTTGCTATTAATAAAGCAATTTACCATTTTTAGCAAAAATTTTATAGCTAGACAAGTCTAGTTATCTTAAATACATCATAAATATTAACATTATATCTCCATTATATTAATTTGTTGTTCATGTTGTTGCTTATCTCTCTATTCTTGACGTTTCTTCTCTAATGTTAACCTGTCTTGTATGTTGAATCCAAACTTTTTGCTAGACTGACATTTGCTAGATTTCGCAAAATCAACAATAAATTTATATTCTAAAAGTTTCATAAAATGTATAATAGTTACTTTTTTCTCTTTCATCCATAGTATGTTGTAAATATCTATTACATAAAAAAGCTGGCCGTGCCTTTACGGAGCGGTTAGACCACTTAACTCTCACTCTGGGTTCGATCCCAGATGACCGAATGTGAGATTTGTGGTGGACAACACGTGGGTTTTCTTCGGGTTCTCCGGTGTTCCCAGCCACCATTTCACCAACTGCTCCATTATCATCCTTCCTTTCATCTACTTTTCTCTCTACATTCCAGGCATCGGGCTGATCATACATCGTGGATTTCTCTCTTTGATCCAGAGTTTCGTTTCCTCAATCCAACATAAGCGGTAGAGGACCAAGAATCCCCTAACACTATGAGAGTGGTATAACTAGAGAAGTTAAAGAAGAAGAACACTCAAATGTTGGGTATTCTGGAGTATCCCGAACATACAAACCTCACAAGTGTTAATATTAATTGTCTTTAGCTTTTAAGAGTTGTTTTACACTGCCCATAAAATATTCACTTTTCTCTTTGTTTGGAAATAGGTCATGTGTTCTACCTATTCCAAGTTCTCCACTCACTTCTCTTGCCATTAATGCATTAAAAGTTTTTAATTTCATAGCGTCTAAAACATATCTTAATTATTTTCTGGGCATACGAAAATTTCATTTATCAAGCCCAAATTTTGCCCCTTTTAAATGAGAATAAGTAATCTGTAGGTCGAATGGCAGTCGCAACAAGTAGGGACATTGTTGCTGTAGTAAAAAGTAATAATTCTTTTATCTGTGTATTTCTCAATGGCCTCCTTATTGGAATAATATCCTCCATTCTGTGTGCTCAGTAACCTGTCCGACATGTAACTATCAAAGAGGAAATGAAAATTCAGAGATTCGGAAATGTCAATGGATGCATATGGGATGAAATCTCGTTAGTGAATTTTTAGGTTGAATATAAAGCTTCCTCTTCTCACTGTAAGTAATTCAGGGAGGTAGTCAATCGCAATGGAGTGTATCTGATATCTGAGAAATCGTGGATTTGATCCACGTGGTCTAGCTTCCTAAGCCATGGTTTTTTGGTGGGTTTCTCTGAGTCGCTAGAAGAATGATGGGAAGATTTATTCCATCTCCCGAATTTCTTCTTCTCCCATTTCACTTCACCGTTGATCGCTTGGTTCTTTCAGGGTTGCTGCCCATCGACAGGTATCTTGCCCTTAACCGGCAAGGAAAAAGGATGCTTTTTGTCAAACGTCACTCTCACGGTGGAGCGATCTTCGGTTTCGGAGCATTCCAGTGCGATGTGTAAGCTGCACAGGGGGAGGGTTGCCGGTTATACTAGATAACGTTGGGGAGCTTCAGTCTAGAACTAGGGGACCCTGCCTTCTGCTCTGTCGTGACTTATGGATCGGCAGTATTTTGTCTCCTCTCATCTTACCACTCCCTCTTGGAGCGCCCAGATACAGGTGCACAAGGCCAAGGTTCCAGTCCTTACCTTAACGTAATTATAGAGGAAAAATGCAACCAGAAAGCTTAAACATCTTCAATTCAAACAAATAACAAGGAGTTTATAAAATTACTAACTTAATAAAAATGGGAAAAAATAAAGAGAGAGAATGAAAGAGAGAAGAGAAAAAAGAGAGGTGTAACCTTCAACGAGATTTGCATTTTTTGTATCTATCTTTTACGGTCTATTGTTATGTAAAAGTCAGTCGGAATTCAAAGACAAAATTCAAGATATACAATTCATATGAAAATATTTTTAATGTATGATATTTTATTTGTAGCACAAATTATAGTCTGTCTGCCTCACGATCAGGAAGTTCCGAATTCGAATCTTTGCTCAGGGTAAGTTATCTGAATAAGGTTTATTTCGGAGTTTTTCTTATTCTAAAAGTTGAATGTCTGGGCTCATGAATGGGCTCATTTGAACATCATTTCACCTGTTTAATTCATCGTCCAATATGACTTAACGTTGGGAGATATAAACAAAAAATAGTGTATTTGAAACAAAATAGTTACAGAACTTTATAGAAAATCAGATATTTGAAAAATAATAATCTATGAAAAGGGTAACTCAGAATGGATGGATTTTCTTCAAACCTTTATATCGCAATCTTTGGAATACACTGATAATGTTTAGTTTTGCATTTATACGAATTTTGATTTTTGGATTATGTATTTCAGAGACATGTGCGCACGCACATACATACCAACATACAAAAAGTTCTTGTAAATACAGGAAATCTCAAAACATTTAGGTATTTCCAATGGAACCTTAGTTTTTTATGGAATGTAAAAGCTTCTCTGCCTATGTACGTGGTGAGAAAATAAAAAATTGATCTATTCTTTCACACGTCCTTGTCTACTCATCTTCCACAAACTATTGTTATGGAAGCTTATGCTACTAGCCATTTCTTCTAAATTGAGATAAATTTAATTACGCGTTTCCTTAAAGAGTAAAACGATGGTCACATGTTTAAAAAGGTGACCACTATGTGTTTGGCTTGATCATTAGAAGAAGAAATAGTAATTTATTACTTGAATCTCTACGCTGTCACTTATTAGTGGGTATACAAGTGATTTTTACTAAAGTATATTTTTCTATTTAGTTTATTTTAATCTATATAAATCGATGTAGAAATAACGTTACGTATTTACTATAGATACAAAGGGAATGGCGTTTCTGAAATGTTTAAGAAACGCTATGCTGGTCTTAAAGTTTCACACTGAATATCGACATAACTTTTAAAACATGACAAAGAGTTCGTCAGTTCGAACCATCCATAACCAATATCTCGGAAATAGATAATACCACAGGAAATGTTATTTGAAATAAGGTGTGTGTTTTAAGGTCATCTACATGTTAGTGTAGTAAGTTCGTACCGTTTAACGGCAATGCAAGATTAGTCCTCCGCAGGAAAGAAAGTTTTCGGAGCCTGGGACGCAGGGGGACTGCAGAAGGTTCCCACATCCTCCCTGGATAGATTTATGACACCCCATGTCAGTACAGTTACAGACCATTCAAAAACATTCTGACAGCTTATACTTTTGTGAATGAAACTTCTCGGTTTTTGTGTATAAAGTGAATAGGGCGCATGAGTTTTTAACGGTTCTGCTCCTTGTGTAGCAGGCATTCCCTGTCACACACATTCGCTGTCCCTGTCCCACTGTGTAAGGTAGCACATTCCTTTCAGGGAACATCTTTGCGTTGCTGGACAGTAGTATGGCTGGCCCCGTGGCTCAGTCGGTAGAAGACCTGCCTACCGTTCTAGGGGCGATGGGGGTGGATATTTCTCCGACCAAGATAGTTCATCTTCCCCAGAGTCTGGAAGTATGAATGAGAGTGCGAATGTGTGAATGATCTAATGATTAAAACCCAACGAATACGAGTTAATACCTTCGATATGTTCCAAAGGAGAACGGCCGCCGATATGACTATTGGAGTTAAATTGGAGGAAAAAAATTAGTATATAAAGCTTCCGAATAAAAAGAAATGTATAGGTTAATGACAGAAAATTGAAGATATAAATTTTGTTTTGTCTGTAGAGGTTTAGATTAGGCGCAGGAGGGGATAACTATCACTTGGAGCCGTAAGGAAGCTTTTGTGCATACATCCACGGGGAGGAACGGATGACATAAAGGGGCTGAGGAAAATTTATAGGCTGTAGGACCGGTCAACGCAGGCAACAGAGACACACCGAGTTGTCTAAAGGTTAAAACTTTGACCACATGGCTGCGAAGAATTCGGCAAGAAGGTATGACGGCCAACCTCTGATGGAATTGAGATCGACCAAATCGCAAGCCTCTGATCCATTTGTCCTCCTTTGACCAATGCACAGCCTCCGTGGCAATACCAAGCTTGTTTTTACGTAAATTTTGTCTTATGAGTTGTGCTGTACAGACACACACACACACACACACACACACACACACACACACACACACACACACACACACACACACACACACACACACATGGACAAAGAAAGAGAGAGAGATAGAGAGATAGAAAGAGAGTAAGAGGGAGACATATATGGACCTTTTTCTAAAAATGTATTCTTTTGTGGTTTCATGGAATTTCAAAACATACATTTCCAGTGAATGAACTGGGCGGTACTTGGGAAGTATAGTGTTCCACAATGGAAGAAATGATCAAGATGTAGCTAATAAGGTAAATAAAGAAAATCTGCTTTTTCTCAAAAGAACAATATGGAATACACAAAATATGCATAGAAATACAAAAATTAGAATTTTAAATCAAACGTACCATCTGTATTGCTATACGTCTGTGAAACATGGAGAACGACACAAAAATCAAAAAAATGCAAACTTTTGTAAGTTGGTGCCTAAGATATATACTGAGAAATTTGGTGGCCGAAAACTATCGGCAGTACTACATTATGGGAAATTACAAATCAGATAACAACTGATAAATAAATAAATAAACGAAAATGGACGTGGATTGGACACGCATTAAGAAGAGAACCCGAAACTATAACTAAACAGGTACTGGAATGGAATCCACAGGGAGAATGGAAAATCGGAAATCCCAAAAATAACTTGGAGGACATGCGAAGCGGAATTAAGAGCAATAAATAAGTACTGAAGGAAATAAAGGTTTCCTCAAGAAACGGATGTTGGTGGCGAATATTTGTTACTGCCCTATATTCCACCTAAGGATTAAAGGAATTGATTGGTTGAATTGGGCGGAATATAGTACTTCCAGTTCTTTAAGTAACCAAATCGGATGACTAGAGGCATAGTATCTGCGACCTGGGTATCGTCCTAGATTGTCCGTTCGATTCCCGATCTTCCTGATCCATTAGTTTTTACGGGGTTTCCTGGGGTTGCTAGGTGAATGCTCACAAAGATAACCATATCCCCAGAATTTTTTGTCCCTCTGTTTCATCTCAGTCCACATTTTACTTCAACTTTCATTCTGATTCACTATTGCAAATTTGGTGGTAGGTTCACGCGTATGTCCTTTCTCTTTCTGTATATGTTCATTTTCCGAATTCTGATCCTTCCAGCGAATGTGTAAGAGGCCCTCAGGAGAGGAGGGGAGTCGTCTGTATGAGCCACCACCGAGAAGTTTCAACCTATAGTTGCTAGGTCTCTCCTCAGGTTCAACCACTCTTCGTGTCTTGGAGGTTGCCTGCAAAGCGCAACGTACAACATATCTTCTACAGCTATAGGAACTAACCTCTCTCCCCCGTCCGAACCTTGTCATACAATCACAAGCCTTAATTTTGATACTGTAAGTACATACGTAGCAATAAACAGAATCAATCTCCAAAAATGAAAACAAAAGTGTACGTCGTCTTGGAGGTGCTCAACACTAAAATCTATTATATTGTGACTCTGTGGGTTCGTGAAATGAAAAGTCCAATTGCACCACTTAAAAAGTGTTCTTTATTTCCACCGACTTACAGTTGAACACTTGCCAATTACACAGGATTACGTAATGCACACAATTACGATTCACCAGTTTGTCCGTTGCAGTTTCTCTTGCACTCGCAATTACGTAAACACTAGTACGACGCTGCTTCGTTGCTCGCCAAGAACTCTGACTCCCTCCTCTTGCCCGACGTGTTGCTTATATAGGGTCAGCTGGCCGATCTAGAAGGTTCTAGATTAGATTAAATATCCCGTAAGTTCGAGAACACAGGTGGAACAGAAAGAGACGGCGCAGTGATGTTTTTTGTCCCAGCCACCCCTCCTTAACGCTATAAGACAAACGAGGGGGCGTGGCGAACGCCAACCGTCTCCTGCTTGCCCGCTCTATAGGGTGTTCCGACTTTCTGGTGACACTGCTCCCTCCTCAAAGCTGGTCGTCCCGCACAGCACCATCGTAGCGTGCCAGGCGATCCAGGTGTACCACCAATATCTTCCCTCGGGGAACCTTCTGGATGCGGTAGACCACGTCGTTAATCCTCTTCACCACACGGTACGGCCCTTGCCATGGCTGCTGGAGTTTCGGGCAGCGTCCCTTGGTCCGGGTAGGACGGTACAACCAGATCAGGTCACCTTGCTGGAACCCTTGGCTGTTGGCTTGCCTGTCATATCTGGTCTTCATGCGGTCGCTCGCCTTCTGGATGTTCTGGCGAGCCATCCCGTGCATGTCGTGGATATGGTCCACCAAGTTCTCCACATACTCGGTCGCTGGCGGTTTCGCTTCCGGAGGGCTTCCAAAGGCCAGGTCACAAGGGAGGCGTAACTCCCAGCCGAACATTAAGCTGGCTGGCGTTATCCCAGTTGTGTCGTGTGTAGACGAGCGGTAGGCCAGCAAGAACAGTGGCACCTTGACGTCCCAGTCTCGGTGATGGCTGGCCACGACCTTCCTCAGTTGTTCCTCTAAGGTCTTGATGTATCTTTCGACCATGCTCTCCGACTGGGGATGTAGAGGCGTCGTGCGGGTCTTGTTCACCCCAAGCCTTTGTAGTGCCTGCTTCATTAGGTTGGATTCAAAGTTGGTACACTGGTCACTGTGTAGCTCTAACGGCACCCCAAATCGACAGAACACTTACTCCACGAGGCAGTCTGTGATTGTCTTTGCCTCTTGGTTTGGGATGGCATACACCTCCGGCCACTTGGTGAAGTAGTCCACGACCACCATTAGGTACTTGTTGCCTCGGTCGGAAACTGGGAACGGTCCAGCAATGTCAACGGCGATCCGTTCGAATGGCGCTCCGACGTTGTACTGCTGCATGTGACCCCGGCTCCTAGTCTGGGGGCCACGACTCGCCGCGCACACGTGACACTGACGGCACCATCTCTCAGCATCTGTTTGGAGCCTCAGCCAGTAGTAGCGCTGCCGTAGTTTGTCAATCGTTCGGTTCGCTCCCAGGTGTCCTCCCGAAGTACCGGCGTGCACTTCCTCCAAGACTTCCGGGACCTTAATCCGGGGAAGTACCAGCTGTTCTCTCTGCATCTTCCCATCGGGTGACTCCCATACTCGGAACAGCACGCCCTCTCTGGTCTTCAACGAGTCCCATTGGGCCCAGTACGACTTGAAGGTGGCGCTCCTCGGTGCGATGTCCTCCCAGGTTGGCCTCGTCCCTGCCTCCACTTCCATTAAGAGTGGCCCCAAGTCTGCGTCCGCCAGCTGCTCCCTCCTCAGGCCTGCGCTATCCCAGCCTTCAGCAGGCACTGCCACAACTACTCGGACTGCTGCGGCACGCTACTTCTCTTCCACTCTTCTGCACTGGCCGCACTCTTCTGGACAGGGTCTTCGGGACATGGCGTCTGCGTTACCACGGCTCTTCCCTCTACGATGCTCCGAGGTGAAGTCGTACTCCTGCAGCCTCTGGACCCAACGTGCTGTCTCGCCTTCCAGGTTCTTAAAGTTCAATAGCCAGGTTAGAGCGGAATGGTCAGTCCTCAGGTGGAATGGCTGACCGTACAGGTACTTGTGGAAGTGCTCCAAGGTCTTTACTACCGCCAATAATTCTCGTCGGGTGACGCAGTAGTTCTTCTCTGCCTTGGGTAGCATCTTGCTGTAGTAGGCTATCATCCGCCCATGGCCGTCCTGGATCTGCGATAGGACACCTCCAATGCAATGGTCGCTGGCGTCGGTGTCCACAACGAAGGCGCCGCCCGGTTGTGGGAAACCCAAAATTGGAGCACTGCACAGGGTCTCCTTTAGGTGCTGGAAAGCGTTTTCGGGTCCTCTGTCCATGCATAAGGCCGGTGTTCCTCTGTCAGGCGGTTGAGGAGTTTTGCGATGTTGGAGAACCCCTTATGAAGCGGCGGTAATAACTGCACAGCCCCAGGAAACTGCGCAAATCTTTCTTATCCTTTGGGCGAGGCCAATCTCTCACAGCCGGTGTCTTCTCCAGGTCTGTGGCCACTCCGTTGGCTGAGACTATGTGGCCTAAGCAGTTCACTTCCTTGCGGAAGAGCTGGCATTTCTTCGCGTTCAGCTTTAAGTTGGTCGCCTGCAGTCTCTGTAGCACCTTACTCAGATTCTCTAGGTGATCATCAAAAGTCTTCCCGACGATGATGATATCGTCCAGGTATAGCAGGCAGGCATCGTAAGTCAGCCCTCTCATCACTGACTCCATGCGGCGTTGGAAGGTAGCTGGTGCGTTGCAGAGGCCAAAGGGCATAACCGTGAATTGTCAGAGCCCTTGGCCCGTCGAGAATGCGGTCTTCTCCTTGTCTCTTGGGCCTGGAGCTACCTGCCAGTAGCCCGACTTCAGGTACAGGGTCGAGAACCACTGTGCACCAGCTAGCGTGTCCAGGGTGTCGTCAATCCGGGGTAAGGGAAAACAGTCCTTCCGGGTGACAGCGTTAAACTCTCTGTAGTCTACGCAGAAGCGCAGCTTGCCATTCTTCTTTGTCACCAAGACTACAGGTAACACCAAGGGCTGTCAGACTCTTCAATCACTCCCCTGGATCTCATGTCCTCCAGCATGTCTCGTACCGCCCCTTGCTTCACCAGCGGAACGCGTCTATGTGGTTGCCGAATAGGCCGGGCGTCCCCGGTGTCGATGTGGTGAAGTACTTTGTCCGTGTGGCCGTAGTCACTATCACCTTGGCTGAAGACGCGCTGATACCGTCTTAGCAGTTGTCGAACCTTCTCCAGCTGTTCTGCGGTCAGGTGGTCGGCCGCCCTCTCCAGTAAGCCTTCTAGCCGGGGCCCCAGGTGTTGCTTCGGCGCCGGCTCCTGTTTCTCGTCGATTGCTGTTACGCTCACCACGGGCTCGCACGTTCCCAACTCCGTCCCGGCCTGGACGTCGTGATCGGCGTCCGTTGGATTTAGCAGTCTCACTGGCACCTCCTCTCGGCACGGCACTAATGCCCTGGCTACACACAGTCCGTGTACAGGCGTCTTCTGGTCCAGCATCACGTTTCTGGTTCTCTGGCCCTCCAGTCGCGCCGTCACCACCACCTCGCTCCTCGCAGGGACAACCACGTCTTCGCTCAAGACGACCCTGCAAATTCCAAGGCGCTCTTCTGGTTGACGGAGTATAATCTCTTCCCTGTTGAGCCGCCGGACCTTCCTGCCGACGTCGACCGTCGCCTCATGGCTCCTGAGGGCATCCAATCCCAGTATCACCTCCTCAGCCACTTTCGCGACGAACACCCACAGACGTACGATGCTCCTTCCCAAGTTCAGCTTCAGCAAGGCCTCCTTCTCCACAGGCAAGGTTTCGCCCGACGCCGTGACAAGCTGGTATGGTCGGCTCGGCTTCCTTGTCGGCAAACTCTTTGCCACGTCAGGTCTGATGATGGTCACGGCCGCCCCGGTGTCCAGCAGCACGCGGCACGGCTTTCCTCTTACCCAACCGTCCGCGATGAGGCTGTCATCCATACGCCAGCTGACGGCGCGCAGTGTCACTCGAGGGGATGGTGGTGATAGCGCCCACGTGCCCCTCTCCACGACGGCCCTTACTCGTTTTCCGGCTGCTCTTCCTGGTGTGGGCAGTCTCTCTGCAGGTGCCCGGGCTGTCCACACCCCCATCACAGGCCACTAGGTGTTCGCCGGCGTCCCTCGGTTGGTCTTCTGTCTCCGGCGTAGCGGACACTCCTCGTTCTCGACGTCGGGATGGCTGTTCCCTTGGCCGCCTCCATCCTTAATGCTGCTGTCAGCGCCTCTTGGATGGTTTTATAATCGCCGAGCATTAGGCGCTGACGAATCTGCGCGTCGTCGAAGGTGTAGGCAGTTTCCCGGGACACGAACTCTGGTGGGAGGTCGACTAGGGCCTTGCTTGCCAGTTGTTCCACTGCCAGGGCGAACTCCTGCAGCGTCTCCCCCGGCTGCTGTGGCCTTGCCTTTAGCTGGCTGCGGTACGCTGCGGCTAAGCGGTGGTTCCCGAAACGATTCTCCAGGCCCTCCCAGATGTCCTTGGGCGCCGCCGTTGTCTGCACCGCGTTTAGGACTTCCGCGGCCCGTCCCTGGAGGCTGGCTATTAACTGTGTGGCCTCCTCCTCCGGTGACCATCTGTTGTGCTTGGCCACTGTGTCGAACTGGCGGCGGAAAACTTCGAATGTTAACGCGCCGTCATATTTCGGAGGTTTGACGCGCGCCGATGTTGTGTCGCGTCCCGGTGCGTCGGCCTTCAAATCCTTCAACCTCCTGCCGACGACGTCCTCCACCATGGCGTTCAGGGACTTGACGCTGCTGTCGGCCTTCCCTTCCTGGTCGTTAACACGGCTCGCCAGATCCTCGACGCGCTCGTCCACTTGGCCCATCCGCTTGCCCAGCTCCGTCACGTCATCCCTCACGCCGGCCAACTTTTCTTCAAAATTGGCGGCGAGAGCCTCGTTCGCCACCTTCATTTCCGTGGCCAGACTGTCGTTCGCTGCCCTCATTTCTGTGGTCAATTCGGTCTTTGTTTCTTCCATCTTCTCGGTGATGCTGTCGTTGGCCGTCTTCATTTGTTTCAACTCGGCGGTGATGTCGTTGGCCGTCTTCATTTGTTTCAACTCGGCGGTGAGGTTGTTGTTTGCCGCTTCTGTTTTTGTTGTTAACTCGTTCATCTTCGCGTCAATTTTCTCGGTGATGTTGTCGTTTGCCGTCTTCATTTCCGATGTCAGTTCGGCCTTCATTTCCATCATCTTCCTCCAAAATCTTTTCCAATGCCGCGTCCATCGTTGTAATGTTCCGTGAAGTTGTCGTCCCGCTTCCTGACACCAATGTGACTGTGGGTTCGTGAAATGAAAAGTCCAATTGCACCACTCAAAAATGTTCTTTATTTCCACCGACTTACAGTTGAACACTTGGCAATTACACAGGATTACGTAATGCACACAATTACGATTCACCAGTTTGTCCCTTGCAGTTTCTCTTGCACTCGCAATTACATAAACACTAGCACGACGCTGCTTCGTTGCTCGCCAAGAACTCTGACACCCTCCTCTTGCCCGACGTGTTGCTTATATAGGGTCAGCTGGCCGATCTAGAAGGTTCTAAATTAGATGAAATATCCCGTTAGTTCGAGAACACAAGTGGAACAGAAAGAGACGGCGCAGTGATGTTTTTTGTCACAGCCACCCCTCCTTAACGCTATAAGACAAACGAGGGGGCGTGCCGAACGCCGACCGTCTCCTGCTTGCCCGTTCTATAGGGTGTTCCGACGTTCGGGTGACAATATTAACAATAAGTAATAACTAGGGAGGGGATTTATAGGCACTAAAATGGGCAAAACAGGCACTTAAATAGGAACTAAAAATTAGCTAAATAAACATTTAGAAATACACAATTTTAGTAAAATGGCTCTTGATATGCACTATAACAAAATGAAAATCATCGGAACATATGCTGCAACAAATTCGCTAAACACATACTATTTTGCGGTTCCGTAGGCGAAATAGTTCTACATTTATTTCAAATTTCATAAATGGCTCCACAGCAAGTTAAAATAACAGATACTGTCGTATAATTAAAATACATATAAATGCACTTTCCTAAGTAAGAACTAAAATTTTCAGAAAGATGTGAAGTAATTAACTACGTCAAAAAATAAGAATATGTTCTTTTTTTCTGGGGGGAGCTTAAGGGTGAAAATTGAAATATCTGAAGCTTTTGTTAGATCGGTTTCAAATTTATACCATTTATTTTTGTGATTGATTAAGAATGTGTGATGCAATTAACAGTTTATGTCTAAATTCCAGGCGATTTAAAAATATCCCACATATTTTGATTTTAAAAATTAATGCTTGGGTTATAATTTTCTGCACCCATTTTAACCTATTAATGACCTGTACCTATGTGAAATATTTGTCTTCGGCATATCAATGAAGGGAAAAAAGAATCATACCTATTTAACAATTTCTATTTTCCTAAGCGTTTTCAGTAAGAAGTAAGCATTATAATCCTTTTCAATACAAATAACAAAAACACAACAAATGTAAACGGGTAAACTTAATATGCAGTTGCCCTTACAGGCATGTTTAGAATTTCATACAGATTAATAGAAAACTGCATCCTGGAACATTTTGAAGTTAGGAAAATGTAGAAAATATGGAATCTGAGAAATCTGAGGTTAAAATTACGTAATAGCAGCTACGATACAGGTATAGGGTTATTTAAATAGTCATGTGACGATTTCTATAGTGCTGCAACAAAGAAAAAAACTTTATATTATTGAAGTATGTCTATATTAACTTTAAGACAAAAAAATTGGGATTCTTGTAAGTTTTGGGTCAATTTGGATAGATGTGCAAAAGCTGTTGTCACAAATTACAAGCAGAAGAAATTGGCTAAAAGGGCAGGGTCAGGCACTAATAAGCAGAATAAACACAAACGTATGAAAGATGCATTTATAGGCACTATAAATCTAAGAAATTAGGCTAATAATTGTAGGAAACGTGCTTATAACTTAAAAGCCTACGTTTCTGAACAAAGGAATAAAGTAGGCAAATAGGGCAAAATCCGCCCCCTAGTAATAACACCGCAAGTTGTCTCTCACACATCCGATTTGGCCATGCATGTTGTAAGAAACTGTATAAATGAAACAATTATACAAAATGAATAAAAAGAATACACACTCTAATATGTTTGAAGCAGAAGAAAAGTTATGATGTGATGTGTAATATTCACATGAGTCTCTCCCATAATGGTTTACTTTTTGTAACTACTACAAACTATGCCTATAACAGCTCATTTTAAATGCACTTTGTGCTAATTGAGATAAGCCGTTACAGAAATACTTAAATTGTACATTTCGTTGTAGGTACAAGTGGGATACAAAAGAAATGTGCGTAGTGTTTAACGCCCGCTTTTACTGCATGCGGCACCGCACGCTGACACTGATAATACATGAGATGAAAATGGAGCACCAATGGAACGAGATGGCGGAGGAAACGGGAGATCCCGGAGATAACTCGTCCCAGCGCAATTTTGTCCACCATAAATCTCAAATGCGGTCACCTTGGATTGAAACCGGGCCGTCTTAGTGAGAGTCAAGCGGTTTAATAACTCAGCCACGGCGCAGCCTCAAGAGGGATAAAGGAAATCGCAGCGGTAGTCAGATGTTTCAAACCGAGTGGGATGGCTCAGGCAGTTTCATCTGTGGCCCGCATTCGGGAGGCCCATGTTCGATTCCCATGATCCATGGGTTTTTTCGGAAGTTTTCCGGATCACTAGGCGAATGCTGGGTAGGTTAATTTTATCTCCTAAATTTCCTGACCCTCCATTTCATTCCATTATCATTTCATATTATCTTTCATCTGGTGATCCCTTTCGGGGTAGTAGTGTCGGCGAGTGCCTCGGCGGTGCGTGGCAGGATGATATATTCTGAGTAAATCTATTTCTACTCCAGTAGGACGGTTGCCGGTTCCCGAACCCAGGTCTCGTAGTGGGAGTGCTTCCGAACCAACGGATGTCCTTTTTACTGGTCTGCCGGGGGAAGTTTCCATATAAGTGAACCATATAGAGACCCTGCCCTCCGTACTGTTGTGCTCCTAGGTCGATCGCCCTCTGTCTCCTCTCGCCTTATCCTTCCTCTCCAGGAATGCCCCACTTGGGCACTTTGGTACAACAGACCAAGTTTGGATCTCCGTGCCGAGTCCGCTACGAAATAATCCAATTCTAGATGTTTCAAAAGGGGTCCTATATACGGGCCATCAAATATATACTTCTTCCATGACATACAGAGAAACTACTACATTGCAACAGTACTTAAAAGCTGACCACATATCTAACAATTGAAAGTAAATTATAATGGGTACGACTGACTATTTCCAGAATTCTGTGGTTATATTCAGGGCTGTAGGTGAGGAAATGTTTATCCTTCTCCCTATCATGAATAAAATACACGAGTCTGGAAGTGTTGCCGCGGTATAGAATGTCTGGTTGGCGTACAATACTTCTTCTACCTTCTATGTTCTGTCTGCAAATCACAAGAAGGCAAACGGGGAATGAAGAGGGACAGGAATTTGAACTGTTTATCTGCTCTGTTATCGGATCTGCTTACTAGAAATGAGAGTGCATATGAGTCACCCATGCTGCCAGATCTAATGCTCATTTCAGTAAATGCAGTGAAAGATATTATGTTTGGGCGAGTCACGTGACAACACTGTATATTTTAAATGAACCTAGCATCCTTATCATATCCGGAAGACGAGCATAAACTCCACGTGGACTGCAAAAGTGATTACTTCACACACTCCTCTGCCTTGCCTTCTTGTGATGGGTGGAGAGTACATGGCAAAGAAAGTATTTGCAGCTCGTAAGCTGGTTGTGAACCGAGCATCAGGTCTTGATTTGGTATAAATAAACATTTCTTCTCTTCGTGTAGTAATTGCTAACGGTGATAAACCTTTGCTCAAGAGCCTCTCTTTGTCATGTCAGCCAAACGTGACAGGGCTCAGAGGGAGAGGACTTAGGACGTCGATCTATCAAATCCGTTGTGCCTTTGCTTCTGATAGGGCGTTCTCCGAGGTGAGGTGAGAGGATAGTACAGGTGACCGAACTGAGGAAAGACAATTGCAGAGGGCATGGTTACTAACACTTGTAGATGAAAACTTTCCGATGACGGTTAGTAAAACCGCCCCTTCCAAGATTTTCCTCGATACCAAGGAAGAGGATTTACAGAGAGTAACTTCCCTGTAATGCACGTCGAAACTTGTACCAACCCTTAGAATCCTGAAATAGCCAACCGGGAGGAAAGACGAAACGAAATAAAGAGAAATGAAATGCAGGCACAGGAAATTCAGGGACAGAAATCCCCAGAATTCACCTAGCATGCCAGGGAAATACCCAAAAAATCTCTTGAAACATTGTAAAAATGGGTTAGGAAGGTCAGCGACGGGAATCGAATACAGGACCTGCTGAAGCGCTCTCGCCTGAGTCACCCAATTCAGTGTAAGTTGAGTTAAGAAACACACCTAAAGAGATAGGGGTTTAAGATTTTACAGCACTATACTAGTTCATGTTAAGAATGCTCTCATTTAATAAACTATACGGAAATACGGTTTTAAATAATAGAATGTAGTTACCAGAATTTCGACAAATAATGATCGTTCCCTTTCAAAATGTAACCCCGATTCCTTTTATTTAGTAGTACCAAACATTTGTCTCTTACCAATTTATATAGGTCGCGTATTCATTCATAAACAATGACTTTGATCTAGAGAACACCACATGCTTGTGGTTCGTGTTACTTGATGGAGTACCTAGCGTGAAGCGTTTGTATTACTCCTAAAATTCAGCATTGCGCATGTATTAGAAGTGTTTTTATAGGGTTTACATAGGTATCATGTGGCTAATGTTTCTCCCACAATGCTGTCTGTCCTGAGTAATACAGTAGGATGGAACCTTGATACCTTAGATACCTACCTCGATTATTATCGATCGTATCCAAGTGTGCCACGTACTTTGAGATCAATCTTCGATTTTTTCCTATACTTTAAAATTTTTAAGTTTTGCATCACTGAAAAGTTATTGCATTTATCTTCATGCAAGATAAAAAATGAAAAAAGAATCGAGATTTCACGTTATTACCTCGGAAGTGTTCCCAAAGAGTTGCTGGAATATAATTCCTGATAGACCTTGACTATGAGCAACTGAATACAATATACCACAGGATCAAGCCTCTAGAGGAGCTACAAAATAAGAATTAACATGAGTAGAACCAATACGTTATCCTGAAGTCTTGGCGTTACCAGTTCCACGGCTAGCGGGAGACAGAGATGGAAGATATATCTGTCTTTGTCTCACCGAATCCACCTAGCAAGTATCATACAGATGCTGAGATGTACACTGATACAGATGCTGTCAGAGAAGTTCGCTTACTATTTCAGCATGTGAGTGAGAACATACACAATGATTATCGCCCAATCTAAACCTTAAAACTTTGAACTGGAGAACAGTTCGCTTACGTAGCCATCTTTCATATGCACACAAAACAAAATGAATCAAATGAGATGCATTCTTTGAAAGAAGGTGTTTGGTGCAGTGAAACAAAATAGTGACATTTCAACGATTTGTGAATATAGTTTCTATATTAATGATGCCATATTTGTATACTGCCAGTAATGGACTTAAAACCAATTTTTGTTTATCTAAAATACTTAATAAATACGGAAGATATGAATATGTATTTATGAGGCATATTACACCATGAATATCCTGTACTAATGTTGTGCATAGTGAGCAGAAATTTGGGTCTTACAGCAACAATATCGCTTCTTTAAAACAGAAATTTGTGACCATCATTGGTTCTCCTCTATTTGAACCCAAGAGATTTCAGAATATTATGCATAGAAGATAGAGAACCCGTATATTCTATTCCCCCCCTCATTAAATTGCTCAGCCTTTTGGCACATGGATAGTCACCCTTGTCATATAAATCATAAATTGTTCGACGTAAAACATACTTTTGAAAATTTTATAAGTTGGTAGCACGATTTTTAGCTGCTCGATGCTTCCCTGAAGACCTAAATATGGAAACTCCTAATTGGTGAACTGTTTGCCTTCTTTAACAAAGTTCGTTACAGAACGAGCACTCACATGACAGCTTGTAACATTAATTCCCGACTTTGAGCGAAATTTGTACTTTCGAAAATGTCTTTAATTGACATCTGTCTGAAAAAGGAGTACACATTAACAAGAACATTTCTAGTCTGCTTATGTAAACTCTTACGGTTTGTTTTGTTGTTACTACTAATCCTTGTTTCACATAAGCTTGCCCAGTATCTTTTAACGGTCACGTGACCTTATCACCTCTCATTGGCTGCTATTGCAGTATAGACTGTTGTGAGGTAAAAATTAGTTCGTTATTTAACATGGTGATATATCTTTATATGTTGGAAGCAAATTGTCAAATTTATATTTTTGTAACTGTTTTAATTAAATATATTACGCAACAGAGTTGATTTATCTGAAATGCATGTTAATTCTTAAACGAAGTAAAGAGGAGGTTCCTTTGCTCTCAAGCACATGGCACGATAGCACGTGATTTAGCGGCAGTGATGACATATTTGTTTATATGACTTTTATCACTGACCTTGTTTTGAACTGGATTAGTCATATATCGCCATTCGGAAGTGTGTTGTGCTGAGTGCGAGAGCTAAATTATTTAATTGATCGTTTATTGCGCGTGTAATTTTATGTATAACGGCGGAATCTACCGCCAGTTTTTCGCTGAAGCATCGTAAGGGAAAACTTCACAAAGCGGCGAAAAAAGAATTGTGTTGTATGTGTTTAATGCACTCACAGAGAAGAATCGTCTTTGTCAGTGAGGGAAGTCGAACAGCTGTGCTCTAAACTTACAGATGTGAGTGTTAGGTGCGTAGGAACATCGCGACATGAAATTAAGACAACAGGAAAACTTACCACTCTAGGGGCGATATTGCTGTGTGGCGAAGACAATCAGATTGAACTGGGATACAAGTCGCAAGATATACTATCTTGACGAGACTTGGGTGAATGAAGGACACACAAGTATGGCGTGACACGACTGTTAAGACTGAAAGACAAGCATTTTTATAAGGTATGTGTGCTGGTTTTAAAAAATCTCAGTGGAAAAGCCCAAAGGCCTTACATTATAAACTTGTTTCAGTTTCATTGCTCATTCATTCAGTTTCAACTTTCTCAGTTTCATTATAAATTTCATTATTTCTGCGTGCCTTCATATTCTTATTTGTATGATTTTATCTATCTTCCTGGCAATTATTATGACGTTTACTGCAGTTTTAAATGTGACGGGAAGGCACCGCCTATGGCCTATGGCGCGAAAGCATTAGCCAATTAGGGTGAGGGGGAAGGTAGGTGCACCCGGAGTGATACATGTCAGCAGGGCAAGGTTATATGAAACAGAGATTAGGCGCGCCGGTACTAGGCTTGCTAAGCGGAATATTTACTAACTTTGAAAAGCACGTCTGTACTCTTAAAATATCAGCACTTTACCGAATACAAGGTACAAAAAGCAACTGCAGCATAGCACGAGTGTGCTTTTCTTCACTGGCAGTTAATGATTCCTTTCTTTCTAGTCAGGCGCCTTATCTTTCTATATCTCCGAAACCAGATGTGCTACAAACATGGGGTTTGGACAGTAATCCTCAGAAAAAATTATCTCTGCAACATGGGTAAAACAAAATAAATCTGTAGTAATTAGTATCTTTAGAGCGCGCAAAGAAATTGGCCGTATGTTTCGGCAAAGCGAGCCAATATGCGTGCTTAACTGAACAACGTTGTACGCACCGCATTGGCTGGCAGCGATAGAACAGCCACGCCTAGCCCCACCTTATATTCATTCCTATTTTGTAGCTACCTTAAATGAAAACATGTAAAACAATGGGGAGGGGGTTTACGAGTAGACGCACATAGGCAACATGCAGCGTTAACTGAGTTGTGAATGACGCTGATTTAACTGATGCACTAAATCACGTTTCTGTAAAAGCTAGGCTGATGACTCACTCTCTCCTCTCCGGGGATCAGTAGAGTAGTCGCATTTCCAAAGTCCCTGGCAATGACAGCGATTCAAGTATGCGAGCCATCTTGCCGTCACATGCGCAAACCTGTACGAGTGCATGAAAGTCAGTGATTTGTTGGTTACAGACAGTAAAGTACTGTACGGGACCAAGCTCTGTGTGGTTGTGGTGTGCGGGGAGGTCGGTTAATAGGGTAAGCTGGTGACTTGTGGCAATACTTGCATAAACAGAAGTTATCACATGAGATTGTTGTTTCTTACGCCAGTGAAGCAGACGATGATTTGGATGGCATCACAGAGTTTCCCCAATTCCAACGCACCAACGCCACTTGTCCTAGCTCTCCCACAGAGTTGGATGGGACTCACTTCTAAGCTGAGCTACTTTAAATGTAGGGATTTCATGAAGCATGGCTCTCTACCTGTGAATGCAGCGAAAAAACAAATCAGAACTTAAGAAGTGGGATAATAGAGAACATGGAAATATCTGATATCTCCATTCATCTCTTAGCTTGTGTTTAAGTTGTCAAATAAGGATCACGCACACACCTACAGAATACAGTATAATTAAATTCGATAAATACGAGGGCTGTTGAATAAAGAATGATCATACTTTTTACGGTCATAATTTTTCGAACTAAAAATCAATCTTATTATATTCTGTTAACTTAATGTAAAACAAACACGTGGAAATCTCCTTAATTATCAACCCCCCAAAATGCAAAAGTGGTTGCTTCTGCTGGGAAATTTATGGTCATCTCATTCTTTGATATTCATGGATTGGTTTATCAGCATGTTGTACCTGCACACACATCAGTAACTGGGCGATACTACAGGAATGTCCTGAAAACACTGCAAGTCCATATCAGGCGCAAAAGACCACATTTCCATGAAGCAGGCTGAATGCAGCACCACGATAATGCACGACCGCATATTGCCTTTGTTTGCTGAAAATCTTGCAAAAATCAACGTGAAGTGCATCTCTCACCCTCCCTATAGTCCGGATTTAGCCCCATGTGACGTTTTTTCTATTCCCTAACTTGAAGAAACGCCCTCGTGGGAGGCATTATCCATCATCAGAAGCAGTGGTGAAGGCTGTGGAGGCGATTTTGAAGAATCTCTCAAAAATGGTTTCCAGCATGACTTTGAAGACTGGCAGAAACGCTGGGACAAGTACATCGCATTCAGGGGAGACTATTTTGAGAAAGACCATCAAAATTATGAGGATGAGTAAAGGTACGCTGTCAAAAAAAATTGTTATCATTCTTTATTGAACGCCCTCGTATTTTGCATTAGCAGTGATATTGAATAAAAGATTAGTGAAATGGAGAGCTATTGTGAAGTAGACAGTAATGATAATGATGATAATTAATAATACTAATACTACTACTACTACTACTACTACTACTACTACTAATAATCATAATAATAATAATAATAATAATAATAATAATAATAATAATAATAATAATAATAATAATAATAATAATAATAATAATAATAATAATAATAATAATAATAATAATAATAATAATAATAATAATAATAATAATAATAATAATAATAATAATAATAATAATAATAATAATAATAATAATAATAATAATAATAATAATAATAATGATAATGATAATGATAATGATAATGATAATGATAATGATAATGATAATGATAATGATAATGATAATGATAATGATAATGATAATGATAATGATAATGATAATGATAATGATAATGATAATGATAATGATAATGATAATGATAATGATAATGATAATGATAATGATAATGATAATGATAATGATAATGATAATGATAATGATAATAATAATAATAATAATAATAATAATAATAATAATAATAATAATAATAATAATAATAATAATAATAATAATAATAATAATAATAAATAATGAGTTTCTCACCGTTCATCTTAAAATGAGGAAAAAATTGATTACATGCGTTTATACACAGAAAAACACCAATAAAATATAATTTAGAGCACAAGCTGTTGCCTTTACAGCTTTTGTAAAGTCAGCATTAAGTATCGGTGATTAAAAATCGGCTCCGTATCGAGAATCGAGATTTTTTTTTTTTTTTTTTTTTTTTTTTAGTTTACGTCCTCCAACGTTAAGTCATATCGGACGATGAATGAAATGGGTGACATGTAGCTCAAATGAGCCCAACATTCGTGTTTCAGGATAAGGGAAAATTCCGGGAAAAACCTTTTCCAGATAACTCACCCTGACCGAGATTCGAACTTGGGACCTCTTGAACGCGAGGCAGACATGCTACTCCCACGCTACCGAGGGAAATTGTTGTGCCGTGCCACCGATACTGTACTGTGTAACAGGCATTTAGATCAGTTATCTTTGTGATAATAACTCTTTTGATTTAAAAGTTAAAACATTCAAACTCTGGAGTGATTCGGAATACTGAAGGAGTGGTCCAAACATAAGGTTCGGAACTACATTGAGCTTTTCGAAAAATAAAAACATTGTGGCGCCTAGTGTCTCTCACGGTCTTCTTCGCCCAATTTTGCCATAAGTGTAAACAATGAGAAGAAAAGAGCATCATTTGCGGCTTTTGGAAACGAACATGGAATCTCGATAAATATAACAGAAAATGACGAAAGCAAGAAGCAAGGAAAAAAAAAAAAAAAGAATTATAATTGAATGCTAAGGGATGAAAAGCCGTGACGAGAATAGTGACTAGGATACGAATTTTCTGGATCAAAATAGCCTTAATAAACTAAATGAACAAGGTATGATTGAAAGTTTACCTTCATTTCTTGATCTCCTTGAATGTTTCACATCTAGGCACGTTATCAAAATTACAATAGCTACAAACACCTTTTGTAAGTTTTCAAGTTTGATGGACCAATAACTGTTGCTCTGCTACTCCCGCTCTGCTAATAGAAACTAAGCCAGTTATCCTTCTCGAATGTTCCATATGTCGTTTCCAAATTCCAAGCATGACTTACTTCCGGTACTACGCAAGTCATTGAGTGCTTAATTTCGGAAATACTTATTAAAATATATTTATTAAAGTGTTACATATACATTATATAAGTGAGAATATATTGGAATTACATTAGTACTACTTGTGGTTCTGCATCTTTATATTGATGTTGTGATTTTGTACACATTTTTCCAGCTTTTACTTCAATAAGTTAATTCAATCTTTTTCGACATTTCGCTTAGTTCACTTTATAACTTCACTGAGGTAAACTTCATTTTCACTTCTCTGACGAAGCTTCTCTTCGACAGTTCATTCGTTGGAGAGAAGAGCACATTACGTCTCAAGTTCCACACGCTTTGCTTACTTACCAACAGTCTTCACAAACTCGCCCGAAGAACAACACTTCCTGTCGCATTTGTTAACTCTGTCGCTGACTGACTCAATCGTGAAAGAAAATTCCAACCTCCAAACCTCCGGAAAAGTCCAGTCCTTTAGCGATGTCTTTTCGTGTTTATGCCGCGGCAAGCGCGCGCCTTATCTTGTTTATTAATTCGACTTCCCGGCGACGAGCTTCCGATAACCTTGGGCATAGCCGCTACGTCACAGCATCTTCTGTACCTTTACTATAAAGCAACTCCAAGCCTGTACACGGTTTTATCATCAATTAGCTACATGTTATTGAACATTAAATTTAGACCCGTTTTCCATAGTACATAGCTATATTGTTTAATTATGGATATCGTTTTGATATATACGCTCAGGGCATTACAAATTTCGTGCATCGATTAGATCACGTTACCTATCTTCCGATATAGTTCGTGGACACAGAAGTATTTAAATGAAATGTTGGATTTGAGTGACTTTCAGTAGGGACGGCAGTTCTGTCTGTGCCTTTGACCTACTTTCCTACCCCACTGAAGTCTTTGCTGCTCCAAGACGTGGGACTTGGCTGACATTCACCACAACTGGATGCTGGCTTTACTTTGCTTTATGAATGATCGTTTACATTTACATATATCTACAAACCCTGTCACGCAGATACCTATGCTATAAACGTTGGTTTAACTCTCGGGTATATGGGCCTCCCTTTGTGTGTGTGTGTGTGTGTGTGTGTGTGTGTGTGTGTGTGTGTGTGTGTGTGTCCATAAACAGCATAACCCAAAACTCAGAAGTCTATTAAATAACAAACTTGGTATTTAAGTTCAGTGTTTTCAAGCAATGCAAGGCGATTTTTAAAAATCATTCTCTCACTCTCATTCTAGGCTTTCCTTTATATTGAACATCACCAAAAATGTTTGATTTTCTCAAAAAAGAATGGCTCTAATGATTTTTAATAAAATACTATCTATATATTTAAGATATTTTCAAGGGAAATGAAAATTATGTTTTGAAATGTCAGGGAATGTCCTCAGAAGTCCTCCTCATTCTGTATGGCTTTTCTATATTTGTTACACCATAAGATATAGACCAAATCCTATTACAGAAAATTGAAGCAGTTATTTTATATCAAATATTTTTATTTTTTTATTTTGAATTTATCGAGAAAATAATTCGGTGCAAATTATTAAAAAGATTATAGAAAGTAGAAAGGGAACGAGACTAAACAGAACAACTGAAGGTAAAATAGTGATTGAAGAGGTAGAGGCAAAGGAAAATGAATAGTATTAATATACTTAACGATGAAAATATTAGTGTAAATTCTTAAGAAATGTTGTTTGAATGTTGAATTATTTAGAAAATGAATTAAAGGAAGGACTACGAAGATTACCAAATATAGTCTTGAAAATTGTGCAATTAAAATATAACGTGAACTAATGAGAAATTATTGAATTTCCATAGCAATGGAAATTCAATAATTTCAGACTTGGCAGAATTAGCGTCATTCTGCCCATAGACATCGAAGAGTAAAGTCGCAAAGTTGTGATTCTGTACATGGACGCCGTAGGGAATGGCAAAGAAAAATATTGTAATTGTGAAAAGGAATAACGACGCTTCTGAAATCATGCATTAATTTAATGTTATGACGGATTTATGTTCATTTCAGAAGTAATTAACATTTGAATATTTGAAAAGAATTTAAACGATTCTTTAATTTACTTAGTTAATTACTTTCTTTCTACTCCCATCCGATCCTAAGCCGGGGATAAGAGGTCCTTTATGTGACGACTGAAGCAGCTGAGGGTAACTATGAGAGAATATCACGATCAGCGACGTTGGCTGCAGCACCAAGACAGGACTCTGCAGCATTCCATCCCTGAGATGCTGCAGTAACGGGACGCAGCGTCATCACTAGGGCCCGGAAGTTGTTGACCAAAATTTCTCTAAAAATGAACTATAAAATGTCCTTAAAATATAAAAAATGCACATAAAATGTAAAAAACTGACCCAACAAAAATTAACAATTTCTTTCATAATAATAAATTAACAGCTGTCACAGACAAGTAATGAATTTATGGTTCGAATAACCACATTTTAAAATTAACTTTCTTAGTAAATAATGCAATTATTGCTACAAAATAATACATACAGGTCATTTTCAATTTTATAAAATATGAAGAAATAAGTTACTGTACCCATTAGCCGAAACATACCTTAATTAGCGTTGCAGTGCACTACCATGGTCATCTTAAAGTTAACAAAAGTAAAGGAACGGTGGTTGTCAGCTAAAGCTGTTTTATATTTTGAGAAACTTCTCTCCACTGCCGCAGACGTTACAGGTGTATATTTGAAAAACACTATGTCTGCCTGTTAAATCCTGTTCAAAAATATCAGTTCTGAAGTTTCCTCCTGATAAGATATCGGCAATCGGAAAAACTGTTTGGTGTGCTTTATTTTTGTCCAACAATAATTTTGGTTTCTGTCTAACTTTGTCCCCAATCTCACTTTTTACATTTTGTATATTCTCTTCCGTACTGCTCACTAACTCAATCGACTTATCCAGTGTCATACCACTTTCTTCAAGGCGGGTTATGGTATCCGACAAAAATACAAAATTTGATTGAATGAAAGCTAATTTACCTTGGATTTCAGTATCACAAAACAGATCCTTTGCGCTCTCAATTGCCTTAGATTCTACCCTATCTAACCTATTCTCCACTTCTCTCACTATTTGAAAACTGTCACAGTTGTCACAGTGGTTTATGCATGCAGTTGCACACACATGTCAGGTTGGCCACGGGAATCGTATTCGGGCCTCCCCAATGTGGGCTACAGATGAAAATGCCCAATAAATTCGTGAAAAAGAAAGAAAATGACCGGAAAATGCATCTAAATGTTACAAAATGACTTTAATATAAAAAAACGTGGAAATAATGCATTTTGATGACCTATAAAAACCATGTGTATCTAACGTATTTGATCCAGAATGTACTTAATTTCCAATAAGCATCGTCTGTGACTACTCAGAAAAAACATGACTCTTCATCAAAATCCGGGCCCTAGGCATCACTAATAGTTCCGTCCCAACCTGGGGCTTTGAGATAATCCACTCTGAGATCTTCGCATCAGCATCACAACATAATCGTCGCATAATAGCTCTGTCGCAAAAGGTAGAGCTCGTTAAAGCCGCATTTCATGTCAATATAAGTTTTATTCGTGGAGTAAGCTATTTCAGAGTTATTCCTTGTTATTTGTTTGAATTTTCCATACTTATACTTTTCTGTCGTTCCTTTTTGTCTCTTGACCAGTCAAATAGGACGAAACTTCAATAGTTAACTTAACCACCATGTTTTAAAGGTCTGAGTATCGATTAAACTCTGCTGTGTTACATTACACTTAGAGCAAAATTAGCAATAATGTTATTTCTGCAAATGTTTATCTCGATTAACACGAAGTAGATAAAGGAATAAGCGCTTATATGAACAGTCAGCACAAGAGTAGAGAAAGTCATGTGAGTGCATCACAGCATGTTCTTCTATTTTCTGACCATGAAAAGAGAGTGGAATATTAAGGTATATTGAAGAAATCAGCTCTTAAAGGTTTTGAATGTCGCGATTGCCTATTGTACATCTTCTTCCTATAGATAAAAAGAAATATGTTTATTAAAAAGAAATAGAGGGACAAGCTTTTGTAAGAATAACGAGCAGAGAAAGCCATGCGACCTTTTATTTATAGCTTGTGTAGAGCACAATACTTCCTCTTCCTGCCATAGTGAAGTGGTTGAGAAAGTAACGACATCTGCAGATCACTTGTGATGTTTCTATGGCAACCAGCGGTGCTTCATTTGCGTGCACTTTGAAGGGTAAATCAAATAAAGAATGAGATCGAGTAAATATTGGTCGAGAGTTTTCAAGGTTTTCCTTTGAAGTTGGCACATTGTCTTCTGCTGCGTGGTGAAGGGGAAACCTTTGTTTGCTCAGCTTTGCCTAAAAAAAAAATAATAATATATGTATAATCAGATAGGCTTAGGTTGGATTGAAACAGTGTAGTTTATTTTATAACTGGACTGTATCGCAACTAAGGCATTCACAGCAGTAAAGCGGAAACAACTCTTATCTCGTGAACTGCTTTACGTAAGTAAGATATTCTGGTACCTCTGATTGGCTAAGTTTAGATATGAATCGATTGCGACTGAACAGAAGCGGGAAGGCACCAAATTCTGTTCTAGTAATGAAAAATGTGGTCCTTGCGGTGTCAACCTATTATTCATAAAATTTACTTCAATAAATTCTCTCTAAACTGAATCTGGAAAAGTACTGAACTATTTCTATGTTAAACGTACCAAGCTGTTAAAACTGAATAAACTTCTTGAAAGAAAGGAATTTTGAATATTTTCACATATAAAAATTTCTTTTTGTAGATTAATATGCATTATTGCCAAGTGTGCGTTTAAATGATATCCCGCACATGCTTATAGCATAATAAATCACATTTAAAGGCACTTTCCCCATAATGTATATTTTTAACGTATAAAAATTTCAAAAATTCTCCTTGCTGTTTCTATTTTCCACCTGTCTATTTTCATATAGATTCTCAACATAACATGAAATAAAGTTGTTAGGCTTTGATATTTATCCAAATTAAAATATTAATGGATATATTTTCACTAAGTTGTTCAATTTCTAATATATAATAAAGTTATCTATTTTCCCTTCAGTGACGCTTAGTTTACAAGAATTTCATGTAATACATTTTATGAAGTGGCATTTCTGGAATATAAATCTAAAATTTTGGAAAATGAACCTCAAGAGCTTTTTTAAAGTGCAGTTAGAAAAGGGTATGTATTTTTCTCAAAATGTTATAAATAATTTTAAATAACATTAGTAGCATGTGATAAAAAATAAAGCTTATTGGTGAAGAAACATAAAAATCGAAAATTTCACTTGATGGTTCCTAAAATTACAGTGAACCGGAGCCCTTGAAAGGAATCATTTTCTGGAATCATTGACATAATATGCATGAGGTATAGTTATGTGCTAAACTTTTAAACAGGAAGTCGTCAATTACAGTCATGTGTAAGTTTAAAATATATGCATTTGAATTTCTTTTTGAAGATTTTTCCTGTGCGACTAAAATTTTTATTTTCTTACCTAGTATTACAGTGTATAGAGAAAGTATTGCATTCTACCAAAAAACCTCGATATCCAGATTTCATCAGTAATAAATAGTTTGAGAGTTCCTGAATCAATAATAAATAGAAACATAATTTAACTATCTACTTAATTAGCCAAGACGAGTGTTTACAAAAGTAGTCCTGGTACACATTTCATTATAGATAGAACAGATGGACCTAAATGACCTCGTCGGCCCCTTAAACCTCACTCTCACGGCATCATCTTGTCATTGCAGTGGTTTATTGCATTGCAACATAAGAGAACGACGAACGTTTGATCGAAGCTGGGAGAATAACTATTGTTTTACTCTCGACGATGGTAAACCAGTCTTAATAACGTTGTGTACATTACTCCACCCTAAGGAGACATTTCAAGTGCGGCTCATGCTTTTGATATATTTCAAAACAACACACCATTGCGCAGTTCAGGAAAACCCGATTTAGATTTGTACAAACATTTCCCAAGTTGCCCCTTTCTGTAAGCAAATTATTGATACTACTTATCGATGCGTTTACCATATTGACACTGAACAAGATCTCCTACCCAGAAGCGTTTCGGATGAACATCTTCAATGTGTTCTAACTTTAAGTTCATCTAGTTTGTAGCCGGGCACTAAAACATTAACTTTTTAAAAATAAACCAACAAACATACCAGTGGTATTAAGGGAGTATAATTATCATATACATTGTAAACAATTTCAATTCTGTTTTTAGATAATTGTGACATTTATTTTTAAGAAATTATTTAAATGTATTTAATAGCACAAGGAAAATGATCGGCTTAAGATTTGGCTATGGCCAGTAATCTCACACAATGCCAATATGTCATTTATCATTGTTGTTACCTCCTACATTCATATTCTGTAGTGCTATTAACCTTGTTCGTGCTTTCCTAGCCAACTCTTGAGCTCAGAAATCTACATTTGATTACGTCGCAAATGAACTTTCATTCAAAACCCGAACGACCGCCACTGTAGCACACGTCACCTTCTGTTTACCTGCCAGTTAGAAGGTAACAGGAACGGGTGATTGTAGGAGTAAAGCATTTCACAATTCCGGTGCTTATCTTGCCGGCCCTGCTCTATTACACTATTGATTATTTAATCTATGTAATGCATACAAAGCTCGCGAGACCATCTACATAGCGTCTAATGTAACAGCGTTCTATGCTGATTATACCTAAGGCTAATCTAACTTAGCTCTCCTCTTCTAAATGAAGATTGTATCCTCTAATCACCTAATTTCCACCTAAATGTATGTAGATCTAAGAACGGTATTTCAATGTTATTTGAAGCTTTCCAGTGATTTCAGACACATTGAAAGTGTTCAACTCTGACAACCATACTTTTATGTATCATTTCAGGTATTTTATTCTGCTTTACCCGCATTCTGAATATTTTGTCTCCTTTTATCCCTGTTTTTGATACTTTCCAGGGTACGTTTATTGCTACAACGTAGTATTTGCAGGCGCATTTATGAGTAGGTCATGGTGCAGGTAAGTTAATGATCTTCAGAAATATGTGAGCTATTAATATTGGAATTTAAGCCCTTTTCTGGACAATTTGAGGAACTAGTAAGGTATTTAAGAGTTTTTCATACACTTTAATGCTGTTTTTCGGCTATACCAGTATACTTTGTCTCCTTCCCCGTGATTTAAAACTGGCAGAGTTATTTTACCACTACTAAAGCTACCTTTATAGTTTATAACAGTATTTTAGGATGTTTACCAGTAATTTCTCTCGTTTTATAGAAGATGAAATTGTTTCATTAACTTTTTCGGTTTTATAGGCATTTCCCTGTTTTACAGTAATTTCATGTGGTTTCGGATATTTTATTGACTTTTATAACCACTAAGTTATGTTTTCAGCGATACTTTTAATGTTTGGTTTTAACTTTCGCCTTTTTCTTTTTTGTAAGTTTTTTGAAGGTAACAGAATATTGCTAGAGTATTTTTTATGACTAAAACACCTACCATAATGCAATTAAACCTCAGATATTTACCACATTGGTTAAACATTTTTTGGATAACGCTTTTGGACAGTGGTTCCATTTTTTGGTCACAGAGGTTACATTTTTTGTTCCAGTGGCTAAATTTTCTTCTACTACATTGGTAGTGTTTTTATGACTGCACTTGTGACATTTTTACCAACTCTAGAGGTGATATGACGTTTTGGGAGTATCTGGAGATGTTTTTCAGCAGTTTTTCTCGTTTTATAGGAGTTGAAGCATTTTGTATACCCATTTACATGTTTACAGACATTTCTCTAGTTTTTGTAGTATTTTTATATATCTTACTACTTTTTGACGTAGTTTAAGGATTTTAGTTGCCTTTTCAGCGATTTGTTATGTTTTTTCAGTCACACTATATCCATTTGACAACTTCGCTGCTTACAACTACAGTAAAGCTTGCAGTATTTCCTGGAATATGCAGAATTAACCAGCCCCACTCTCAACGTTATACTTCTTTAAAGCCCTTTTGTACGTTTTACTGGTCTTGTTTTTTATCTTTCCCTCTTCTTTTATTAGAGCTTTGATTAGAAGCTGATCTAGTCATTACTACTGAAGTACTTAAAGTTTAGAGTTCCTTGTCATATATTTTCTGGCAGTGAGAATGTTTTCCCCCGGTTTTATGCAGTATTTCTCTGAGAACATTTAGCTTAAGTTTGTGAGTTAGGCCCTTGTCCACCTTTTATCTGGGCTTTGAGATCGGAGCTTGAGTTTTTATTCGTGGCGACATTAACGCACTCCTTTATTAGTTTTCTTGTGATTAGTATTCTTCCCTCTTTCCTGATTAGATATATGTAAAGTAAACTTCCACTTTTGTGCACACAAGCTCGGGTACAAAGCTGATATCCTCATTATTCTCTTAAGCATTGTTCACAATATTGCAATGTCTTTAACCATTGTGGATACTGCATCATCCATCATTATTTCCTTATCATTGAATGAAGATAGATATATCTTGTTGGCTTTCACAAAAGTAATATTATGCTAATGAGATTGGATTTAAGTTTATTGGGATTCTTATGATTTTTGTTTTTAAGATAGAACATAGATCACGGAAGTGATGTACTATTTAACGACACTAAACTTTCTTGCTCATACCATCGTGAGGCATATCTTTTAAGTTCAATCAATGGGAAATAGAAAAGATTAGGATTTTATTACTTCATTAATTTGATAATCAGGGATTCAAGAAAATTTTTCCGAAAAGCATTAGAAATTATTTATAAATATTAATTATATATCTATTCCTATACATATATGTAAAAGTTGTATCATTAAGTAGATATGTTTCATAGGTGATCACATGGGGAGATCATGAAAATTTACATTGCTGTGGTTACTGAAAAAACAAAACTTTTACGGAAGGAAGAAATATACGTTGAAAGCTTGTTATAAATGTGTCATCAAGATATTAGTGTCTGTAGCAGAGACTGTAGCAGAGGAGAACTTAAGTTAGGTTTAGATACAGTCAACTCAGAAAGTTCTTACGCTGTGTTTATTGCATTAGGAAATTTCAGGAGTCAGGTCAATAGGCAGGATTCCGGTGAGCAACCCCGTTATTGTCTGTTGTACATTGCTAATGCTGAAGGCAGGAGCAAATAGAAAATTCAGGTTACCAAGACCCAGAATGAAAGATGCACTGGCTTGTGCCCTAATGAGATGATAGTTCTATTTTAAGGGTATCACTGTGCTCTTTTGTGCTCGGCTTTCCTTTGCTTTCCCTCTCCACAGAGTGAGGCTTCATCTTCGAGCTGTTGGGGGATAGCCCCGTGGTGAGAGCAGGTTTGTAGTTGAGGCGCAATTAGGGATCTGATTCTGTCGGCGGTGAACTGCTCCAGAGTTGTGTGTACTACAAGTGCATCAAGTTGAAATGTGAGATATTCGTGTAGTCTGTGGTACTGCCAAGAGAGAGTGGAGTTGACCAATTCACTTCTGTTCTTGGATCCACTGGAAGGCGGTGGTGGCTTCGAGTTTCTGGAGTTCGGGCTCAATGCTCAATGAGTCGTAGTTCTGTATCACCGACCTTAGACGCCATACAGTCCTACAACTGGATATATACTGCTATAGCTTTACAATGTGTTCCTATAAACTTACCAAATGTCGTCAGCACTGTCTCTCTCAAGCACATTCTCCTGAATTTCCTAGATATACCGAACATATATACACACGCGCGCACGCACACACACAAGCCTAGGTGACGTGCTGTATTTCGATAACACAGAACCCTGTTATCCCGATCATTTATACATACTATACTAGGCACCGTAACCAAATATGAGTTGTATTTCGATAACACAGGACCCTGTCATCCTGATCGTATACACACAGAAACCCAGGCGTCGTAACCTAGCATGGGCGAAATTTCGATTACAAGATCTATGTCAACCCCATTATACATATAGAGGTGAAATAATCCTGTGGACTAAAGGAGATATGAGAGCAGATATAATGAAGAAAACTTCTAAATTAAATGCACCACTAACTAGATAATGATATTAAAAGTGAGAGTATGTGGAAACATGGTGCAACTTGTTGATTGGGTGGTTAGCTTATAATGACGGCGCATTAAACCATTCTAAAGCTCTATTAAAACAATTTAAGTAACGTGGGCCATGTATCGAATTTAGATGTTTTGCCGCTGGAGCGAGAGACAAGAGAATTTCGGGAAAAACTGATGTAATTGTATACTGAACCGTATGTACCATTCCAAAATAATTAAATTAAATTTACGTGTAATTGTTTATAGTTTTGCCCAAACGGGAGGAGTATAATTCTATTTAATGTTTAATATACTAGTTTTGAAATATGGTTTACGTCACCAGCTACATATAATTATTATCGGTCTGAAAACGAAGTGTGTATATAATGATGCAGATGTTTACGGAAGCACATTCACCAACAATGACTTCAAAATAGCTAATGAGTACAAATAAAGCTCGAGTTACTGGCTGGTAAGATTTTAACATTTCTGGTAAGATTTCTTTGTGAGAGTATGCGTGACAGAAACCAAAATAATTTAAGAAAGACAGTAAACACAATTGATACTGGTTTTCGTTTCTAATGAATTCCAAAGACACGGACTGACCGTTGCCTACTTGTTTGCTTTAGAAAGAGCAAATTATCATAATTTCGTCGAATACATTTATTAGCAATTTTGAAATGCAAAGACATTGGATCAGTTTGAAATATCTCCCTACAACATTAACATTTTAAGTAAGAGGTGTCATATCAGGTGTTCCATAATATGTCCACCATTTGCTGGTAGACAGGCTTCACACCTTTCTAACCAGTTCTGATTCATGCCTGTAAACACTTTTGAATTTTTTCTAATGTTCCTCAGATGCTAATAAAAAGTGCTGTTTCAACGTTCGCAATTGCACTTTACTTTTCAAGTCACCCAGAAAATCAGCATACATATTGGAAATGGAATGTATAGTAAATGGATACATACAAATCAAGGTGTAAGACAGGGTTGCAGTTTGTCTCCTATCTTATTCATAATTTATATAGATGATCTGATTAGAGAGTGGATGTTTAAGATTAACGGAGGCATTCATCTTTCAATAAATTTTATTCTTAAGGCGACGCTATTTGCGGATGACCAAATAATTGTAAGTAAAACTGAAGACGAGCTGCAAAGAACAGTATATATTTTACAGAAGTTATGTAAGGATTATAATTTCCACAAATAAAACAAAAACAATGGCGTTTCGAGGTAAAGACACTGTTAGAACCAAAATAGTAATTGATGATATTTTCTTAGAGCACGTTACTGGTTTTAAATATTTGGAAACATATGTCAGTTATAAATATGAAAATGATTTTAAAAATAAATTACCAATGTTTCAACAAATATGCGGCATAATAAATAGAAGCCTAAAAACTAAAACCAGAAAAGAAACACGGATGAAGTTTTATAAAGTAATGGCTGTGCCTGCTTTTCTTTTTGGTTCTGAAAGATGGACATTAACAAAAGCAGACAAAAACAAGATACAGGCTGCCGAAATGAGATTTTTAAGAGCGGTAAAGGGGTTTACTCTTTTAGATAAAATTCCAAATGAAAAAATAAGAGAAGATTTAGAAATAAGTTGTTTAGAAAAAAATTATAGAAATGAATGGAGAGAGTATATTGAGAGAATGCCGAGAGATAGGATCCCAAGAAGAGTTATAAATTATAAACCTAGAGGAAAGAGACATCCGGGAAGACCACGAAATCAATGGTCAGACATGTTTTAAGCCGAAACAGGCAGCATTGCCTAGCCCTTGGAGTGAAGAAGAAGAAGAAGAAGAAGAAGAAGAAGAAGAAGAAGAAGAAGAAGAAGAAGAAGAAGAAGAAGAAGAAGAAGTCACCCAGAAATGAAAATGTGCGAGATTCAAAACTGGCGATCTGTCAGTGCAAGCCACAGTTCTAAATTGGCCGATCCAGACATTCTGGAAAGTCTTTGTCAATTGACAACGGTCTGTTGGAGTGATGTGTGATGCGTCATGTCTTCTTCCTTATCTCCAACGGGTTAGGAAATTGGTAATTAAAGAAAATGTTCCAACGAGATGATCTGCAGTTATCCGACCAATTTGTTATTCCACAACCTATGCTAAAAAGTCCGTTGCTGCCTGTTCCCGTGTACTTCACTGGCCACGGGCACACGTTTGTGTTGTGGAGCAGGCCTCGTCGTCACCATCACAGGATTTTGTGCAAACTGACGAAGCAGCCGCTCGGAAAATCCAAAACGTGGATAAAACTCATTCGGTGTTAAAAATTTACTCACTGGATGTAATATGGGTACAATAACAGTTCTTTAAAAGTTTTAAGTGCAGTGCAATGCAACATCTTCCTCCGCGATACTGCGATTACTCCATTAAGGATTTTCATCAACCAAATTTAACACTTCCTCTTCCATAACGACTTCGTCCAGTCGTTGCCCTCGATGACAGCTCTGAATTACTCTACGTGTATCATGGACTCTATGAGTTGAGCTTTTATTAACTTTTTTTCAATTAACGATTTAAATTCTTCATGATGTTTATTTATCTTTAACTTTCATAAATGTGCTCATGAAGGAAATAATCACAAAGATGTTATACTTAGCAACAGTCCAATATATATTTTAAGCCAATGAACCTGAAACTAATATGTCTTAGACAAATGTCGAAAACAAAATTTCCTTGTCTATTTAATTTGGTTTATTTACTTTGTTATAATCACTGTTGCATGTGAATTAACATTAAAAAGCAGTCATAGGTTAACCAGATGATCATTTGTTTAAAATCCATACTGCTAAGATTCCTTGTTGACGGAAGCACCTCTACCTAAAACAATAGTTCTATGCACATTCTGCTTATTTAATATTAATAACACGATATATAAAATACGAGGGCTGTTCAATAAAGAATGATCATAATTTGTTACGGTCATAATTTTTCGCACTAAAATTCTATCTTATTATATTCTGTTAGCTTAATGTGAAACAAACACGCCGTAGTAGTTTCATTGTTCGTACTCCTGGTTCCACCTGTGAGAATCAGGCAAGTTAAGACATGTTCAGTATTGCCTACCGCTGCAATGGAGGTAACACGCGAGGAACAATATGCGGCTTTGAAGTTCTGCTTTCGTCTCAACAAATCTTCAGTTGAGGCCTATACAATGTTACAGGAGGCCTATGGAGAGTCTGTTTTTCCCTACAGCACAGCTCGAAGGTGGTTTAAAATGTTTAAAGAGGGGAGACAATCAATTTCAAAGGAAGGTGCTCCAGTTACTGCTCTTACGGAAGAAAACATCAACACTGCTGCTGCCATTGTGAGAGAGGATCGACGAATTACCTTAAGATGACTTCCTGAAATACTGAACATTTCACTGGGTGCCATTGGTGAGGGAAACATTACACAGGAGACGTGTTTGTGCGCGATGGTTTCCAAGACGGTTAATTCCCGACGTTAACTGTTGATGTTACAGGACGATCCGGAGATTCTATCAATCGTAATCACTGCTGATGAAACATGGCTACATCATTTGATCCTAAGAGAAAACAGTAAAGCTTAGTGTGGAAATCTTCATCATCAACCCCCAAAAACGCAAAAGTGGTTGCTTCTACTGAGGAAGTTATGGTCATCTCATTCTTTGATATTCATGGAATGCTTTATCAGCATGTTGTACCTGCACACACATAAGTAGCTGGACAATAATGGATGTCCAGAAAAAATTGCAAGTCCATATCAGGCGCAAAAGACCACATTTCCGTGAAGCAGGCTGGATGCTGCACCACGATAATGCGCGGCTGCATATGAGCAATGTTGTTGCTGAATATCTTGCAAAAATCAACCTGAAGTGCATCCCTCACCCTTCCTATAGTCCGGATTTAGCCCCATGTGACTTTTTTCTATTCCATAACTTAAACGCCTTCTTGGGAGGCATTATCCATCATCAGAAGCAGTGGTGAAGGCTGCGGAGGCGATTTTCAAGGATCTCTTAACAAATGGTTTCCAGAATGTCTTTGAAGACTGGCAGAAACGCTGGGAGAACTGCATCGCATTCTGGGGAGATTATTTTCGAAAGGACTATCAAAATTATGAGGATGAGTAAAGGCACGTTGTCAAAAAAAATTGTGATCATTCTTTATTGAACAGCCCTCGTGAAGTATTACTTTTTATTTTCTAATCACGTGCTTGGAAGTATTCCATTACACCGAAAACTCCAATACTGTGATTTCACCAGAAATACACGTTTTAAAGTCCCCTGAATCCATCAAACAGTATTTTTTATTTTCTGTACCGCATATCTACAGAATTAGAGGAAGTACTACATTCCGCTCAGAAATTCAATACTAATATTTCCCTGTACACAAGACCTTTAGGCCTCCTTAATCTAGAAAGTACTTCTCGAGAAAAAAAGTATATATGTGTGAATACGTGAACGTGTCTGTGTCCGTAGTTTGCGTGTGAACATGACTCATAAACGAAAATTTGGTTAAGTAACTTATAGTAAATTCATCTTCCTAAGATGAGCCTCGAAACTTTTCAAGAATATTCCCCAAAAATAAGATATTTCCACGACAAATGAAAAGCATATCTTGAATTTTCTGGAAACAGCCCTTCATTGTGAATAACTGATCATTGAAAGAGGTTAAAAAATGTGACTCATTAAATCACATAAATTAAGCCGATTATTTGGTTTTAACAATTTCCAGTATATTCCTTGTAACTTGATTTCACTATTAAAATCCTTCACTTTTCAAAAATGTAAAGTCGTTGAGTTGTGCTTTTTGTTTGTTTCTTCTCTCCTCTTCTACTCAAAAGATAGAATGGAAGGTCAAAGCCATCACATAACGACCAGTTCTTGATAAATTTGACTGTTAGTTAAGTCTACTAGTATATTCTTGTATTTCCCATGCAGCTGCAGGAAAAATAAAATGTTATAATTTCTGAAAATATTTACCTCGATTAACGTGAAGCACACAGAGGAAGAATACTAAGTTTGCAAGTATAGTTTGCAAACGAAAAGAAGCCACGTGACTACAACACATCAGATATATCCTTATGTCATGGACATGAAAATAAAATAGAATGTCAAAACCATCATATAGAGTCCGGATCTTGAAAGATTTGATGTTCGCTTAAACCTACGGTATTCCCATGCTCTTATGAAAATATAGGGAAATATAAAACTGTTTCTACAAAGCTTATCTGTCTTACGTAATGTTGATGGAACAATACTTTCTTTTAAGAATAATAACTTCTTAAAGAATTTGTGGAGGATTTCATGCAGAAATATTCTTGAAGGCAACACACGCAACAAAAACAAAACAGCGCTGCATCAATATTTTTTGCCCGTCACTGTACAGCTAGAGAAATGTCGGTGTTGCCAAAGACAAAGTTTAATTGCGTAGTTATATGACATGTGGCTAAGACAGAACCCGAGGCCGCCAGATACGGGGACAGTAAATTTGCCAGTGATACTGCCCGCAGGACAGTAGCATTATCAGCGGTCATAAGCGTTTTAGGGGTGGGAGCATAGCCGCTGGATAAAACCCTTATCTGTCGTACTCCCTCCGCTGGGTGTTGGTTCACATAACCCCCCCCCCGCTACGTCACAAGGTACCCTAACATGGATCTTTAATATTAGCTACACCGATGTATCGATACTGAAGCTGAAATAAAAACTCCCAACTTTCCAGTACACTACGCTTTGTTGTCAGTATACAGAATGTTCCCAAATTGCCGTCCACTTTGATGGACAAGGCAACCCCCAATCTTCGAATCATGTTTTATGTACACTATTCCCGACAAATACATTTAATTTAGCTTACATTAATCGACATATTGTATTTATTATTGATTTGGTACCAAGGTGTAAGTGTGTAGTACCGAATATAATAATAATAATAATAATAATAATAATAATAATAATAATAATAATAATAATAATAATAATAATAATAATAATAATAATAATAATAATAATAATAATAATAATAATAATAATAATAATAATAATAATAATAATAATAATAATAATAATAATAATAATAATAATAATAATAATAATAATAATAATAATAATAATAATAATAATAATAATAATAATAATAATAATAATAATAATAATAATAATAATAATAATAATAATAATAATAATAATAATAATAATAATAATAATAATAATAATAATAATAATAATAATTCTCGTCCGTTATAATAATAATAATAATAATAATAATAATAATAATAATAATAATAATTAATAATAATTAATAATAATAATAATAATAATAATAATAATAATAATAATAATAATAATAATAATAATAATAATAATAATAATAATAATAATAATAATAATAATAATAATAATAATAATGATAATGATAATGATAATGATAATGATAATGATAATGATAATGATAATGATAATGATAATGATAATGATAATGATAATGATAATGATAATGATAATGATAATGATAATGATAATGATAATGATAATGATAATGATAATGATAATGATAATGATAATGATAATGATAATGATAATGATAATGATAATGATAATGATAATGATAATGATAATGATAATGATAATAATAATAATAATAATAATAATAATAATAATAATAATAATAATAATAATAATAATAATAATAATAATAATAATAATAATAATAATAATAATAATAATAATAATAATAATAATAATAATAATAATAATAATAATAATAATAATAATAATAATAATAATAATAATAATAATAATAATAATAATAATAATAATAATAATAATAATAATAATAATAATAATAATAATAATAATAATAATAATAATAATAATAATAATAATAATAATAATAATAATAATAATAATAATAATAATAATAATAATAATAATAATTCTCGTCCGTTATAAATTAGAAATCTACTGACTCTTAAGTAGCTGCAGATTCACAGTTGTGCATTTTTTATTAAACTGAGTTCCTCCAACGTAAGTTAAATCGGATGATGAATGAAATGGGTGAAATGATTCTGAAATGAATCGAGGGTCCATAGAGTTAAGAACTACCCAACATTTGACTTTTGGGTTAAGGGAAAACCCTGGAAAAACCTTATACAGATAACTCACTCTGACTGAGATTCGAACTCGGGTCCTCTTGAACGCGAGGCAGACACGCTTCCAACTAAGCTACAGAGGCGGGAATTCTTAGTTGTGCTTGAGTAGAGTGGTTAGAGTAAGATTTGAGTTCGAATCCCCCTATCTACAGTTTTTTGTATCTGTAGTACATACTAGTGCATTATGTCCATTTTATCTGGGCGCTTCAGAAAGATTCTAATTAGTTCAGAGGGAGAGATGAAAAGTTCAACTACAAATGCATAGCGATTAATTGAAATAACAATCATATATTAGTTGTACTTAGAAAGTAAAATAGTAGTTTTGTTTTGCCAAAGATGCATGGAGTTCCAGTTTATACCTTCAATGACACATTAATTCAATTCAATGAAAGTATTTTATTAGTTATTTTACGAATCATAACAATCTATTTTGATGAACACACACCACTATACTTCAAGAGCTACAACCTGGATTACAGTTATGCCCCTGAAACCTTTGTAACAAGCAACCAACCTTACATGTGGGCTATGCGCATGTACAACTTCGAAAGTGGACGGTGATTCGGAAACAAACTGGATACCTTCGGCTACGCTATTTTAGATATCTAAATCTAGTGCTTTTCAAACGCCAGCATTTTCATCAAAGTGTCGTTTTACTTTCGATATTCTTTCTTTCTCAAAAATGCCTATATTTATTTAAACATTTATATCAAATGAAATGTAAATCTTGAATTTCTGGGACTGGTCTCTGAAGTCCTCTTCATTTGGATTGACTTTTGGATAACTTGGTAAACCATAGAGATAGGCAATATCATAAACGCATAAAACAGTAAGTTTGTGGAATACAAGAGTTCGTCGAGAACTAAGTCATTTGGCTCCGTGCACAAAACGTTCTTGTGTGTTACACGTTTGTTTACACGACTTATATTTTCCTAGAGATTTCTTCTTTCCTTTTAAAAAAAATCTATACCATAACATGCCCATATTGTAGTCTAATTTATTTTAATCAAGATAAACCATTGCGCAACTATATTTTACTTAGAAATAAATCTATAATAAATTAAGCTGAGTGGCTATACTGGCCTTACCATTCCATACGTCACAAGATATCAATATTTGTAAATATCGTGAAAATTTCTGAGGAGCAAAAATAATTATTTGAAATAAATTTTGGGTTTTAAAGATACTTAAAACTTTTATGTAATACATTTCCCTCAAAATGAATAAGACGTCGGAGGCTGTCGTACATTTCGTTTGTCATAAAAATATATTAAACATATGGTATTTTAATAAAAAATTGTTAATATATTTTATAAAAGCTAATCATTTTGCAGGATTTTAGTGTAGATATATGGGTTGGTGTTATCCAGAAAATCTTCGTTTTTTTCTTTGAAATGAGCTATGCATATTTTGAAGTGCCTCCAGCATATAAATTATATTTTTGTCTAAAGATGTGAGAGTAAGATTTTGAAAATAACCAAATTACTGCATGGGAGAAATTGTTACTTTTATTTTCTCAAAAATAGTTCAACGATTTTGATTAAAATACAATATGTTTAAGAAATTTTTATGACAAATGATGGAACTTGAACTTTCCGGTAATAGCTTTCGAAGCTAGTTCATTCTGAATGACGTTTATAGCTACTTACTTTCTATTGATAGTAAGAAAATATGGTAGATAAAATAGGCATAATAAATTTTTACATATTCTTAAAACGCGATTTATATTAAATATATTCTGGTTTCACCGCCTGCGGTGCCGTATGTATTAAAAGCGGGCGTTAAACACTACACATTTCACATTGGAAGATAGAATCACGCGGAAATATTCAATGCCTCATGATAGAACAATGAATGTTGTTCTCCCTGGAAATTTAACTTCGTGTTTCATTATATATATGTATATATACATAGTTTTTTTCTTTTTTGAAGCACCGTGAATTAAACATAATCAAATGATTGCACGAGCATGTATATTTCAGATAAACACAATTGTATTACAAGGACGCGACAAATAAGTTTTAAAAAAATCACCATATCTGAAACTACGCTTTACTGCGGCATTTCACCAAAAATGGCTCAAACAGTTTTGATTACATCGTATAAATATATGTCAAATACCTGCTAACTTCCTGAAATCGCAACCCGCAAATCTTTCGTTTGTCCAACAAAATGAAATTTTACAGGCGTTTAGTACAGTAGATGTACAAAAAATGTGAGGTAAATTAAAATGAAATTTTGTAAAAATCCTAGAAGATCTTGGAAACAGGGCTTCTTGCTGAAATTCTTCCTGTTACAACAATGAAAACGAAATAAATCAAGGAACATAACCTCCGAGCTAAGAATATATTTCTAGTCCATATTTCACACTTCAAACCATCAGATATGAACAAAACCAGTCACAATAGTGGTAACATATCCTGCAGCCAGTGAAAGCAAATAAGATAAATAATTTACGTGAACAAGTGTTTGATAATGCGTAAGCTCTGTCTTTTATTGCAGTCCAGCGAAGGGGGACCATGATCGTGATAAACAATAGGCACAGATATCAGCCCTAGTCTGTCATAGTACTTGTGTACTATTTACTAGAACTTACTAGTGGTGCTGTATTTATGGGTGCAGTCCAATGAACGCGGACCATGATGTAGATAAAGGATAGACACTCAGATAAGCCCTGGTGTACCATTTACTAGAATTTACTAGTGGTGCTATGTATCTGATTGCAGCTCATTGAAGGGGAACCATGATCCTGATAAGGTATAGACACTTAGATAAGCTTGGACTGTCATATTATTTGTGTACTATTTACTAGAAGTTACTAGTAGTGGTATACATATTGTTATAGTCCAGAGAAGCAGGAGTATGATTTCAACGTAGGTACATACCGATAAACTCCGATTTAACGCGGCACAGTATACAGTTTGCTATAGATCACTAGAGATGCACTATATTTTGTCGTAGCCAGTGATGGTGAACCATGATCATGATGAAGACTAGACACAGAGATAAACTCTGCTCTAGCATGTTATTGTATTCGATGTACTAGAGACCAGTCTGATGCTATACATTTGAGGCAGGCCAGTGAAGGGGGATCATGATCATGATAATGGAAGGATAGACATGAAGGGAGACCGTAATCATAATAGATGACACACAGATAAGCTTTGCTCTATAATGGCACTCTATATCATTTATTAGATTGGCTGGTGATACTATGCAATACATTTTGTTGCAGCCCGGTTTCTGGAGACCATATCGTGATTAAGGATAGACACATAGGTAAACTCTAGTCTGTCATACCAGTGAATACTATTTACTAGAGATCATTAGCGGTGATATGCATCATGATTGTGAAGAAGGATAGACAAAAAGATAATCTTTGTTCTATTATAACACTGTGTACCATTCAGTATGTGATCGCTAATTACAACAATGCAATAATTAATGCTCTGTCATCTCCGTAATGAAAATATGAAACACTTTCCACCTGTTGACAAAAATAAATAAATCATAAACCAATAAAACAAATAGCAAATAAAATGAACTAACATATTTTGAATTCCGCGGGCAAATCGTAACTTTGGAGAAGTACGTAAAATTTGAATTTTGGTGAATAGCCTATGAAGTATTCGTAATTCCAAATAAATTTTACATTTTTAGCGTTTACCATTATTAACTGCTTAGTCAATTACTTTTAGTCATAGAAAGGGAATGGAATTTATCACAAGGCGACCTACTTTTTAAACATGTGGCTGGCATTTTATTCTCCCATACTTTTCTTGTATCTGCAAAATATGTAATAAATCTAATTTTACACCAAACTTAAATACCAATAAGGTATTAAATTAACTGTTCGCTACCCATACACACATACGGAAATTTTTCTAAAAATTCTCGTTCTAAATTCAGGAACTCGTAATATATTTTGAGAGTGAAATTTCGGTATTGAATTTTTGCCGGGAAAGCAACAGCTTCCTGCCTACTATGTATGTGGTAGAGAAAGTAACAGCTTTTGTAGCGAGTTTTGGAAGCGTTAAATGAAGGGAGATGGATTGAATCACGTGTGAGTCTAGCACCTGGAACAAAGCTGGAATCTGAATAATGCAAGTGAACACATACCAGCAGCATGGAAAACCCTTCACGGCTCAAACTTAAACCTCATTAACTGAGCGAGGTGGCGCGTGTTACACGCATTCGCGAGGTCGTGGGTTCGGCAGGCCTTCCTCACCCACAGATTGTTTTCGAGGTTTCCCCTGGCTGATCGGCGAATACTGGGTAGGTGCTTTCTGTCCCCTTCTCATTTCACTTCACCTTTGATCTGCTTAGGTGTTGTAAATGGCATGGAGAAGTGATGATCTCAATAAAGTTTAGCCCACATAACGGGGTGGGAAAGATCTCCGAGTTCCGGGCCATTCAGAGGGATGTGTAAGCCCATTGAAACAGCCATCGTCACGGAGCTTCCAACTGGAAATCTTAGGACCATGCCCTCTGCTCTGTTATGATTCCTCCTCCCTACCGGAGAGCAAACTTATAGAAGATTTCTGGTAGATCAGGGATTAAGTCCACCATCCACATCTAGTCAATGTCATACAAGGGAGGCCATGTTTACAGTTTAAGACAGTACAAGATAGATTATGATAAGTAAGGGCCGGATTTCTATGACTTAAATATGGGAAATATGCATGCATTTATGACCTAAATAAAATAGCTTGATTATGACCTGAAAAGAAAACAAATATGACCTTTATAACTAAATGAATTTATTAAACGCTCAACGTATTTAACCAACTTTTTTCTCTTTGAATTAAGCACTTTTACCAGGAAGGTCTCAAAGCCTTTACTTGCATTACAATTTCTATGTTGAAGTTTGAAACAGTTTTAAATATAGCCCCACTAAAGAACGTGCATCGATTTTTAAAGTTTCAAAATGTTAGAATGAATATTTAATGAAAATTAACGTGATAAAACATTGATAAGTGAGAAAACATGAGACGTATATAGAGTTGTCAACAATGGAAATCGTCCTATATTAGGAATCGTAGAAAATACGTAATCATGGTGATGATAGAAGGACTTCCGCTACAAGAGAGAAGAAACGATGCATATAGATTCTTTACGGGAGAAAAATTATCATATATAATACTTGTAAATGTGTGGTAAATGAATTTTGAATGTTTTTAAAATCAAGTTTAATCTTCAATATAATACTGGACGTGTTATTTTCAAATAAACGTAGAACATAATCATCGATGTGAAACTTGTGAAATAATAGTCAAATACTCTCCGAGTGTAGCTAGGCCCGGGAAAGGGCAATAAAAGGCCAAAAAGTTAAAAAAAAACTTCAGGTTTTAGTGCATCTTCTCCACCAACTATATACACTACGTCGTAGAGAAATTAAAATGTAGTTACCTGATCAGGCATTTAGTCTCGTGATTATCAATTGAGGAGCTTCTTGAGCGGAATTCGGTTCCAAATTGTGATGACCGCATTCACTGGCTGAAGTGGACTTAGGAGACTAACCACGTCCTACCGTATACAACTGCACTCCACTCATGACTTCCGTTGGGCGTTGCCTTGGTGTAACATCGGCTATGACCCCGCGGAGTTTAAATTTTATGCTCACTCATTCCGTTATTCCATTATTTAAAATGAAATAAGCAATAATATAACATCTACAAACGTTTAGCTGAATTAATATGAAATAAACAAAAGATTTGCCAAGAGCGAAAAACGTCATGTGAGTCCATATATTAAGTATATTTAGTTCATTGTTATATCTTTGCCTCTTGTTCTATATCTCTCTCTATATATACATATTAGCCATCTCATAAATACAATTTTTATTATTTCATAGCACTCTCATTCAATGTATTTCCCTTCCGGCATCATCACTTTGGCTTTACTAATTGAAATTTTCATATTGAAGATTTCTAGACTTTTATTTTTATCATTCTTTTTGCAAGGTAGTTTCAGTCGTTCGCAGTATCTAATCGGCAGCAAATGACACGGCATTTATTCATTTATTTGCTCTTAATTTAATACCCTGAAGACATTACTTGACATATCCCAATAACTTTATTTATGCATATAGCAAAAGTATTGGAAGCAAACTATATTCTTATTTCAGAGCTTTAAAGGGAATTCTTTATCCAGTATGCCCTGGGTATTCGTATAAATTAATTTAATACTTGTATTATTAAACAAATTGTGAGACACATTAACATAATATACTATATCCCAAATATTCTGTTTATACACTGTGTCATATGGTTGGTTCTTCGTAGTCTGGAACAGGATAAATAATGATATATTTAATGCTCTTCATTTTAATCGTTATTTTAAATACAAATATTGACTTATGTAAGGTTTGCCTCTTCTAAATATTCATTATTTCGCTTGTAACAAGTCTCTGCTTTAGTTTCAGTTTTGAGTTTATTACCATTGTATAAATCTTATATCCCGAATAAATAATGCATATTGTGGGTTCGTAGAATTTAAAGTCCAATTTGCCGAGATTCTAAATGCTCTTTATTTGCGTAGAAACACACTGCTTAGCAGCAGAATTACATCACATATCACAATCTACAACACCAAGGTCAATGACAATAACAAACAGCTTACTCAACTTCCACTGTTTACAACACTCTTGTTACAAGTCTTTACAACTATTTACTACTCACAACTGGCTCTTGGCGAGTCGTCGCTCTCTTAAATACCTCATTGATAAATTCGTGAGACTTCTGGATCAAATAAGAAAAACAACACTTCCAAACGTGAAATCCTATCTGTGCCGGCAAGTCCTGTACCTCAGCTATCTTTATTTGCCGGCTCTTTGTGTACACTAGCCGCACTATCGTTCACTGCTTATGTAAACGCTTTGTTATCGTGAAATACTATGCACCGTCTGTTATCTATATGCGCCGAAACTTTTATGCCCTTTGCCGCGACAGTATATATATATATTTGTATGTATGTACTTACATTAGGGATGCTAATTTGTGTTTCGCAAATCACTCGGGTCACAACTCTACCTTACAGGCATACATACGACTAATTTCCATAAATATCTTGTTTGTACAGTGATACTGAATAAACATAAGTAAAGTGTAGAAGTATTTTTAATTTAACGGCATATATTAGGTTGATTTTGATTTCTTTGGTTTGACAATGCTATTTACAGGATGTCATGGCTAGCATGTATCAATCTTCAGCTGTTAATAACCAATCACAAAATAGAGATAACAAAGTTTGATTATAAGCGGCTGCAACAGCTCGAAGAATATGTGAAGTGGAAGGAGAAGGTGTCTTTAGTGTGCGTGTGACACAACGATGATTCCAACGTTTCAGGAATGGTGACGAAAACACTAAAAATTTACCAGTTCTAGAAGACTTAAAGTATGGAATATTGGGGATACACGGCAAGTTTTACGAAAAAGTAACCGCAGGCTTTCAGAAGAACTTGGTGCATTAAAATATATCATACATCGCCACATTAAGACACTTGGAAAATCATACGAAGCTGTAGATCTGTGCCTCATGAACATCCCGTAGGGGAGGGGATCCGTCCCCTTCAGCTGCCGTGGTGCGGGCGTTGTGGACCCCTAGCACTCGTGGTACCTCTGACGTTCCTAGAGGAACCTCGAGCCGAACTGCCGAGCCCCTCCCGTCGGGGAGTTGTTCGGATTGGGTTGGACTTGAGGGGGCAGTGTGTTCCCGACATCCACGGGGAATTGGGTACCTCCGGCCAGGCTATGGCCACTCGGAGGGGGTAGAGGGTTGCCTCATAATTCCCGGGTACTAGCCTGCAGAGCTAATAGAAGGTGTGCTAGATCACCAGGCGGCCCCACCGAGGTCATATCGGTACTCTTCCCTGCAGGGTTGATGCACGTAAGTGGCGTATCCACTTCCATCCCGTCTTGACATTGTAGTCGATGGAGGGAGGGGGGGCTCTTTAGACTCAAGGTATTGCCCAATGGAAAGAGCCCCGGAGTATCCATCGCTCCCGGGTAGAAGGAGGCCCGGGTCCTTAGTCCTACTGGTCCAGGACTAATGGGAGTACATCCTCTGCACCTAAATAAATAAATGTACCTCATGAACTGACACCTCAACAGGCTGAGCGAAGAGTAGCTATCAATTGTCAGCTTATCCATAAACCCATGGATGATAAATTTGTGAGCAGAATTGCCACTTGTGATGAAAAATGGGTATAGTACCGAAACCCTGAAACCTCGAAACAGTGGCTTGATCCCCGCCATCCTGCCAAAGTCATCGTTAAAATAAATCAGTGTGGTCCCAAAGTAATGTTATGTATCTAGTGGAATTGTGAAGCTGTGATTCAATGGGAGATTATTCCAAATGGGCTGGCGATTGATGCGGATCTTTATTCTCAACAACTGGCACGAGTTCATGGAGTTTCTGGACGGAGATACCCTGCATTAATTAACTGAAATTGAGTTTTATTGGAGCAGAACAATGCAACACGCCATACTGCACGAACAAACATGGAAAATGCTCAGGAATTGGGAGAAATCGAACTGCTACCACACCCAGCATACAGCCCTCGTCTCACACAATAAGATTATCATGTTCCTCGATCCCTGGTCCATTTTCTACGTGGAAGAAATTTTGACAACATCGACGCAGCGCGTATTAAAAACCAGAGACTAGTACCATTGTGGGATAATAAACCTCGCTGAACTATGGCTCAAGACCATAGAATCTAATGGTCCAGACTTTGAACATTAGTTAATTGCTTGTCAGAGGACATTTCAAGTATTTTGTTCTTAAAAAAGTTTACATTAAAATGTTTTATTACTTATAAGACATTACCAATACTAACAATAACAGAGTAGTTTGTAAAATATGCTCCGGCATACACTGCGATTCATTGCGTCTCATTGAGGGGCAAATTGTGGAGCTAATTGATTGAAAGATAGCCGCCCCTCTTTGCAAAGGCTTTGTACCGGCCAGAGGGACCACGTCCTACTCTCCATACTGCACCCCATACATGACGCGTGTGGTGCGCCGAGCTGGGCGACGCAGCGGCCTGACTTGAGGTATTGGCCAGGAAAGGACTGTTGCGTCACAAGGTTAGTTTTAAAATGAAAAATAGGCAAAAAACGATCGCGTGGTGGTAACACAAAAACTAACAGAAATTTTTAGAAACATGTTACATTAATACATCGAGTGAAGTTTTACAGAACCTCTATTGGAGTAGGAAGGTCATCCACAGGCTATCCATGAGCCATCGGGCTCGGTCACGTGTCCAAACGAAGACGCTCTAGCTGTCAGGCAGTGTGCATACATGCAGGGGAAAGTAGCAGACATGAACGAGTATTGAACCTCGAGTCATAACGTTTAACGACCGATAACTCCACCCTCTCTCATTAATGGTATAATTCCTTTATGCATCATAAAACAGCAGCTTCCCGGGATAAGATGGGACACACCTGCTAATGATCATGTTAATACCGGCATCCTGTTTCATGTCACGTGAAGTGAGTTCGTGGCCACCTGGGTTATTCGGTCGTGTCACACTAACACTTTCTCTACCCTAAACATTCGGTACTTTCGACAGGCAGTTGTGGCTTATCTAAATCAAGCAACATTCAAATATTTATATCATAATAAGGATATATTTATGAATATATAAATATAAATGATATAGACATCATTTAAGGAGCCGGCGTGATGACATTTTATCTCTCACGGTTGGAAGTTTAATTTCTCGTATTTAAGTTCATACTATATTTACAAAATTCTCAAGATATGTATATGATTTACTCTCTATCTTACTCACTCACTCATTCTCTCTCTCTCTCTCTCTCTCTCTCTCTCTCTCTCTCTCTCTCTCTCTCTCTCTCTCTCTCTCTCTCTCTCTCTCTCTCTCTCTCTCTCTCTCTGTCTGTGGTGCGTATGTATGCGTGCGTGGCTAATTTACCTGTGAACAGCATTATTCAAAAACGAAAGATAAGTTAAATACCAAAGTTGTTATGTAAATAAATGTTCTTCTAAGGAAGATACAACTGTTTTCATGAAAATCTGCCACTGCAAACAACCCTTTACATGAAAATGTCTAAGGAATTTCATGTTCTTATAAATGGTTCCATTTTATGATATATTTTAATGAAAAATTAAGTACCCATATATATATATAATGTATGTTTATTTAAGACTTCTGCAATATTTATGCACTTATTGATATATTTTCACTTATATATTTACACTTTTCAAAAAAGAAGACTTTTATTTGTGTTTTTACCTTTTGACTATGCAAAGAGAACAGAATTTCAAAGCCAAGTCATAATGACCATTGTTAGAGAATCTGACTAGCGCTTAAGCCTACGGATATTCAATGACATGCAAATTATAACTATAAAACTGTCGTGACAAATTACTTGATTTCATTTTCCTATTAATTATTTAGTTTCTGAACATCTAAAATAAATTTTATATTTATGAAATTATTGTACACATAGCTATTCTGTCCGAAGTCAAAACAGCAAAACTTCTGATGTCCTGCACTCACAAAACGTTCTCTACTCTTGTAAAAATGCTTAGTCCGCTATCTGCTTCATTATAATCCAGAAAATTAAGGATTTAATTTGTCCTTTCATACAGTTTATATAATTTTATTTAAAGGTTCTTTATAATAATTTTTATTTGTCCTTTTTGCTCTTTAAGATATTTTCTATTAAAGATACCTTTACAGCATTTTTGTTTCCTTTACTTTTTGTTGTTGTTCAACTTTAACTTCGACTTTTTCCTGTTGAACAGAGTCTAGCATAAATTCTAAATTATTTTAGCTAATACGCACTCTTAAGTCTGCTACAGCAGTTAACAGGTGAGAGGACCCTTTCTCTTGCATTCAAGTCATTAGCACCAGCAGAGAATCTAGTAGACCCTCTCTAAATATCTCGTTACTTTTCACCATAAGATTTCACTCGTTTTAGGTATACAATAATGACATCCGTTGATGTGGACCGAAGTTTTTCAATGTTTTCGCAACGTACTGTCAAAAACAGATGATCCATTGCACATAAGTATTTAGAGATGACTATAGTGATATAGTCCAGCGCCAGCTGAGGTAAGCTCTTTGAAGTTGAATTTCTGTAACCCGGGGGTAGTTAAGCTAGATGTAACTTAATTATATCTATTTTAATTTATTTCCCCAATATGCCCATTACTAGTTGTGAATCAGAAGAAGCATTTCTTTCATATAGTTCTCGATCTATGTGTTGAATATCACTTGAATGTTATACTTTCAAACTCTTCTATTAAACATCTAATTGAAACATAATTTATTAAATTATCACTTCTTTACGTCCGTAATTCCAATCTTTAGATTTTTTGGGATGCCTATTTTTAGGTCTTCTTAAAGATCATTTTTAGACAATTTATGTTCTCATCTTTCTAGCCCTAGTTATCAGAATCTTTGAAATCTGTTCTCTTGCATGGCCGAGAGAAAGAGAGACAAATACTGAAACAAATACATAACATGGAATATTTTTGACATGCTTTACTTATATATATATCCTATAAAGTGTGTGATTCAATGATCTCTATATTTTTCTGGTAAGGTTCAGTTAAGTGAAAGTCACCCGAATGAAGAGGACATCTGAAGGAATCCCCCAAAAAATCAAGATGTACATTTCATTTCTCATAAAAATTTGTTCATATGAAATTTTAATCAAGTCGTTACTCTTCCAATAACCTTCCATAGAGGTGTAGTCTGCAGTGTCAGAATTTTCTTGAAAATCTTGATGTCGCATTCTTGTAAGATGTTGAACTTAAATTTAAAATTCGGTATTTAATCAATTTTCATTTCTGTGCGTATATGTGTGAGTCTATGTTTTCTATTCACAGAAACACGGACGTGCCCGCCTCAGTAGCGTAGATGGTAGCATGTCTGCCTCACGTTCAAGAGGTCCGGAGTTCGAATCTCGGTCAGGTTGAGTTACCTGGATACGGTTTTTTCGGGGTTTTCCCTTATCCTAAAAGACGAATGTGGGGTAACTCTAAGCTCCAAGGAACCTGGACTCATTTGAGCATCATTCATCCAATTTATTCACCGTCCGGTCCGATATGACTTAACGTTGGAGAACGTAAATTACAACAAACAAAAAAAAAAAAAAAAAACTTTTTTGTGTGGTAATTTACGTCCTCCAACGTTAAGTTATATCGGACGATGAATGGAATGGGTAAAACTATGCTCAAATGAGCCCAGGATCCATAGAGCTTAGAGTTATCCGACATTCGTCTTTTAGGATAAGGGAAAGCCCTGGAAAAATTCTTATCCAGGTAACTCAACCTGACCGAGATTAGAACTCGGGACCTCTTGAACGTGAGGCAGACATGCTACCATCTACGCTACCGAGGCGGACATTTTCCACAGCGAATCTAATTTTTGGTTGGAATGCTTACTCTAAGTACATAGTAGAGGAAATAAAAAAAAAATAACGACTTCCATTTGAGTAATGTATAAGTATTATTGGAACATTCAGAAAAATAAGAAATAATTCGGAACTGGCGCATTCCAGAACAAACAGTATAACATGTATTGTCTGTTGAAATGGGCTCTACATTTCCCAGTTATGCAAAAGTAGATATGGGTTCCTCGATACTTGCGATACCTCGATAATCATGATACTTACAGGGTATCGACATCGAACATACTTCAGAAAATTCGCTCGGACCTTCTTCGATACTTCTTTAGTGATTCTGAAATTTTATTTTATTTTAAAATTACAAAATATTATTGCCGCAAGTAGACATTATAAGGCCAGAGAAATTGAAGGACAGATATCTTTTTGAGGAGCTACAGTTATTACTAATTTACTCTCAGCAATTCCATATTTAGGAATTGAATTAGTTCAATGAGTTAGAGGAGGCCTTGCAGTAGATAATGCAACTCTAAATCGAATTTTTACCTTTCATTTTGTATTACCTTTTATTGTTGCAGCTGCTGTTATCAGGAATGTGGTACCTGCACAGTAATATTTGCAGGAAAATAATCATGTTTCAAATTCACTGCCATTTACCGGTTTCCAAAAAGAAATCATTGTACACCTCAACGACGCTTTCTTACCTCTCTTTCTAGTGCACTGGATTATGGAAAACAAGTTTAAAATTTCCAGAAAAGAAAACCAAAGAAAAAATAGCCGCTAAATATTTGTGTATTCCATCTGCAGCAGTTTTCTCTGAAAGACTATTTAGCACAGCAGGACTCATATGTGACATAAAGAGTAATAGACCTGACCCCGAAACTGTGGGGAAGCTGGTATTTTTTTTTATCAAAAACTTATAAAAGTGGAGTGGCTTGCTTATAGAGTTTAAAAATAAGAACACTGGTGGCTATGTTTTGTCTCATTAAATATGTGCACCTATCTTATTTTATTGGCAGTACACAGTTCTCCCAACATTACATTTTGTATGGAAACTAGAAATAAAAATTACGGTATCGAGTATCGAAGTGTCGGGTATCGTGGAAAACATTGTGTATCGATGTCGAGAACAAAGTATCGAGGAAAACTGATATCGATCCATCCCTATGCAAAAGCAGCCAGAGTGAAGAGTTCAAATTATACATTTCATTTGCCATGAAAATATAGGATCTCTCCTATCTTTAACATGTGATAGATGTCATTGTTACTGAGTTACAACTGTCATTTCTTTCATGTGGTTTCAGTTGTTATTGCCAAATAGCCATGGAACCTTACAGCATTTAGCAACGCGTAGAAATTATGAAAATGTATTATCAAAATGGATCATATGTTCACCAAACCCTCTGTGTATTGCATGATTCTGGTATGTTATTAGGGATTATTTTTGGCCTCATTTGGTCCTCAGAAACAACTGGTTCCAGCAAGATAGTGCCACATGTAATATTGAACTCGAAACAGTCGGTATTTTGAAAAAGTACAGAGGTTACATCATTTCCCGCACTGGTGATGTTAACTGGCCCCCGAGATGATGTGATTTAACGCCGTTGGATTACTTCCTGTGGGGTTATGTAAAATCTCGAGTTTATACTAACAAGCCAGAAATAGTAAATGAAGTGTTATTCGTGAAGTTGGTTCAATAATTTACGTTCTTCTGTCATTGAAAATTGGGTCAACAGTATACGCGCAACCGAACGAAGTCGCGGTCATGTTCTATTCCACGCGTAATGACATTAATTAGGCTCCAAAATAACAAAAGAAATAAACCTCTATCATTTATAGAATGTGATATATTTAAATTCAAAAATAGCACACTCTTGTTGAACGGCCCTCTATATTTATGGTATAGCATTTAAATTAAAATCTTTGGAACCATTTTTAAGGAAATACAAAATAAATTTATGTAAAGTATAGTCTAGAGAGATTTTTTGAAAACCTTTCTGTGGTATCCTTGAAAGGCACTGGGCTTCTTCATGTAAAGGAAAGTCGAAAGATATGTTTTCGTGGCATCCTTAGGAGAAACTCAGCTTAAATACCAAGCCGTTCACAGATAGTATACAGAAAACAGATCTTTTGCATTCAGGGGATTTCAAAACATGCGTTTCCAGTAAAATCTCAACATGAACTTTTGGTAGAATACATGCACGTTGTAGAGACACTATGTTCAGAATGAAGAGAACTTCCAAGAAAATTCCAGACATACATTTTATTTGTGATGTAAGTACCCTCGACTCCGTGTGTATACTAAATGACGTCACATTCTGCCTGAAGATTCAGAACCCAAACATTTGATGGTATAGCAACCCGAGGAGGTGATCGACTCAGGAATACTCTACGTGCCTTAAAGGTTTATGGTTTGAATGCCTCGTGGTTTGAATGCAGACAAGTAATATACAGTGGCGTACTGTAACTACTTCATCATGGCTTGTTTGGATCACACCCTCACAATCACGCTGTCTAACTCTGAATACGTAAATCATCGTATACTTTATTACATTTACGTCACTCTCAAGCCAGCATGTTCTAATACTTAGTTTCCATGCTTATAAAATGAAGTTGTATTCTGTTCTTAAGTTCGATATCTACATTTCATCGGGTATATTCCTTTACTATTTTAAAAATACCAATTAAGTGAAACGTCTCTAAAACGGAACGCGATTATTCCGGCATTTAATTTCGTTCATCTCGTCGCGAGGAGGTGAATTTGGCTCGGTTGTGTATTGGGCACTGCTTTTTTACTCATGGTTTTCTTTTTAAAAAGGAGCCTGCTCCACTGTGTCCGTTTTGCAATGAAGCGTTACCACGTGCTGCTAGAGTGTTTTTACCTAGCATACCTTAGGACGTCCCTGCAGCTGCCGGCCACCTTTGCAGAAATGCTAGCGGATGATAGTAAAGTAGTGGAGAAGGTTTTTAGATTCTTTTCTAGGTTAGACTTTAGGGTTTATTGAACGGAAATTTTGGTAGGTTGGATTTATATTTCTTTTTATTTACTTTGTTTGTGGTTATGCACATGTATCTTTCGTAAGTTTATTTACACTAGTGTAGAATTTTAGAAAGATTTATATCTGGCTTTGGCCATGACTAGTTTTTTAAAGGGCGATGATGACAGCTGTATTTGAGCGCCCTTATATACATCATAATCATCCCTCCGACATTTCTTTTCCGTTTACACAGAATTCCGCCTTACAGAGGATTGAGTTTGAATTCTGAAAAATTAGAAATAACCACATGGTTTACAGTGAAGTAATAATATAAAATGAAGTGTAAATATAAGTAATAATAATTGATATGTATTGTGTACTATATTTTCAACTTACATATAACAATTGTAGTTTATCGCCTAGTTTCTCCGTCTCTTTTCAACTTTTACTTTCTAGTCTGCAACTGTCTGTATTATCAACATCATTTTGTTCACCACATACAGCATTCAGAACAATGTTATGGCGATGTTTCAAACTCGAGGCATCAAACGAAAGCTCTGAAATTCTCTTTGTCTAATTTTCTTGCTGTCTGTAAAGCTTGAGTCTGAAGCAATGGTCCACAAATGGGAATTCCTTTAGCCTTGCCCTAACAAATACAGCACGAATTTAGTTCGTCATACTGTGTAGATTTTGTGATGAGTTTCACATGCCCTGCTTCGTTTTAGCCACTGGTCTTTACTTTTTTTTTCAAAATCTCATAAATCTGTGTTTTCCCCACTATAAAAAACGCAGTTAATTCTTTAGCCAGACGTTTGTTCTTTAGTGACCAAAGGTTTTTCTTTCAGTGAAAATGCCTTGTTTAGAACTCATTTTACAAAATTTGTGTACATGCTATGCTTTTAAAAATCACCAAGTTTCAAAGTTTTCTTCTACTCGTACTTGATCACTTGTAACAACGAAACTGAGGATGAACACACTTCAAAACAGTTGTATCCTTACCATGTGTGTTGGAAGAGAGTTGAGAGAACTAATGGTTTGTTTTCCCTTTTCCTCCAAGGATTACAGTTACTGAGTTTATAGCTCATGGAACTTCGCTGCAAGTACATTTTCTCTCAAAATTATTGCAATTTTTAGAATACCTACGTTGTAACACATTACACATAAGGAAATCCGTTTTAATCTGATTATTTACGCAAACTGTTCCCGAAAAATCTTTCCGTTTCCGCTGTTTTACGGCTTAGAGTATAATTTTACAGGAAAAATTGCTCTGTTTCCAAGTTTATTTTACAGTTTTACAGCATATAAAGGGTCCGTTTAAGGCGATTTTTATACTAATAGGTATTTTAGGCCTCCTAAACCCAAAAATGCATTTTTGGAAAGGGATCCATATCTCTGTGTGCATGAGTGTATGTGTGTTTATGATGTGAATGTGAACAGAGTAACCACGGAGCGCACATAAGTACAAACTTGATATTTAAGTCCAGTATAGTGTAACCACATTATCAGGCAGCGATTAGGAGGCGACGAAATAATCGAAATCAGATAATTAAAAAATAAGATTAATTAATAAAAATGCTTTGCTAAACTAATATAAAAATCTTGTTATAATAATATGAAATTAGAATGGATAGAGTAATGATTAAAATAGCGGTTGACTTAAAGAATAAGAAGCGATGAATATAATTTAATATAACATATATATACTAGCATCCAGGCAAGAAAGGGAAATATTCTTGTAAAACTTTGTACACGTCGGAGAGACAGGAAGGGAGGATCGTTATCTTCTTTGTGCTAGTAAAAGTTCATTGTCTGAGAACTATACAACATTTCCAGCCAGGAATGTGTTGGGACAAAGGCCTTTCAAAATGCAGTTGAGCATGAACGTTAAAGAGATTTACTTCGCTGATTTGATAACGATGTATAACGTTACAAACAACTCATGGTAGGCGTTCCCTAACTCAGGGTGGGCTGAACATCAATAAGTTAAATGAGTTTTGCAAACCAATGCGAAAATTCGAAATAAATGAGAAACCAATAATAATATAACATTCGAGAAGGGTGAGCTAATTTGGTCATGTGATAAAGTTAGAGATGGGGTCAGAGTAAGGTTCGAACTGAATCGCGAAGTAAGAAAAATTTACTTAAAAGGTGATACTAAGACAGGAAGGACGTGTTCATGCGCATTAAGAAGAGAAGCGAAGATTTAAGATCGAATATTTAAGTCTGAAATATAGGGAAGTTAAGAATAGCGCAACCAGCGTAAGTGGAAGCCGCATTAGAAGTTTATTAGAGCAAAGTAGTCGCCGTAAAAAGAAGAAATATAAACCATGCGGAAGTAACTTTAAACAAGTAATCCAGGGTTTCAAGTAAAATTGAATTTATGTTAGGAATTTTACTAACAGGTGGTCACCGATCCAAGTCGATAAGCAAACTTAGTAGGAATTAAACCAAATAACTCTGCAACAAAGTATTATTAATACGACTGAGTAGCCAACAACCACCAAAATCCATTTCCTATAACCATTCACCTAAGGATAAGAGAACTCATAGCTCCAATTAGAACCCAATCAATTTAATGTTGGTGTGCGGGTTTGCCGCAACAGGATGCGACACCAAGAGTTGCAAGAAAGTCTCCCCCCACTAGAGTTTACTGTGCTTTATCTGAGACAGTTAAGTGTGTAATGCAATTGTGTTTCCTCACTCCAAGAGAGAAATCGAGCTTTTTTTTCGAAAAGCAGGTATGTAATTGCTCCATTTCTGCCATTTTGCTATTATTAAGTTCATTTAAGATAGATTTATAACGAAAGTGCATTCAAATTGCTCCAGAGACTTAAACGATAGGAAAATACAGACCTTCTTTAATCCAAAATCCTCCTTGTTGTTACGATGGCTACTTAATTATACGGGTAAAACTAAATAGCGCTACAACAGCAGGCAAAGCGGATTAAGGTGAGGCGGAGGATTCAAACTTTTTTTATTATTCCTTTATTTTCGTCCTCCAGTGTTAAGTAATATCGGACGATGAATGAAGTGGGCGAAATAATGGTCAAATAAGCCCCGAAAAATGGAGAATGGTATAGTCGCCCTGTTGGAACGGTTACCATGGATTTATCTTTGTTAACAGAAACCTCTCAGATAACGCACTGATTATTCTTGTAAGAGTGAGAGGGATAGTGACGCGCCTCCCGTTCGTGTGCTAAGCACCAGTGAACACATCACTTCAACCAATGGAATTCGCAGAAATTAGAAATGAGATATATGTTCACTCCACGTGGAGTGCCCGCCTCGGTAGCGTAGATGGTAGCATGTCTGCCTCACGTTCAAAAGGTCCCGAGTTCGAATCTCGGTTAGGCTGAGTTACCGGGATAAGGTTTTTTTCAGGGTTTTCCCTTATCCTGAAAGACGAATGTCGGGTAGCTCTAAGCTCCTTGGACCCTGGACACATTTGAGCATCATTTCACTCATTTCACCGTCCGATATGACTTAACGCTGAAGGACGTAAAATTAAAAAAAAAAAAATCACTTTACGTGGAGTAATCAGTGCGTTATCTGAGAGGTATTTATTACCAAATATAAAGCCATGGTAACCGTGTAAACAGCGCGACAATACCGCCAAATCTGTGTAGGCACGTATGGAAGAAGCATTTCATCATCATCATCATCATCATCATCATCATCATCATCATCATCATCATCATCATCTCGCCTCGGTAGTGTAGATGGTAGCGTGTCTGCCTCACGTTTAAGAGGTCCAGAGTTCGAATCTCGGTCAGGGTGAGCTACCTGGATAAGGCTTTTTCCGGGGTTTTCACTTATCCTTAAGACGAATGTCGGGTAGCTCTAAGCTCCGTGGACCTGGACACATTAGAGCATCATTTCACCCACTTCATTCACCGTCCGCTGTGATTTAACGTTGGAGGATGTAGAATTACAACAAAATAAAAATAAATTAAAAAATAAAATAAAATAAAATATGCATATCTAATGGCCCGGTTTCTGGAATCTATACCAGGTCTTATTATGCAAACTTCATTTTTAACTTTAATAACTTCTGAATCAGATTTCCAAAACAATTTACAAATTTTGCAGATATAATCTACTTTCTACCTTAACAAACTAACTAAACATAAGGTTAACTGGATTCCAGTAACTTTAGAGATATAATCTATCTAAAACAGTCTTTTTTCTACTTTACTTCTACTTCAACAATATAAATCAAATCTACATTTCTACTACAGCTTTAATTCTTATGGCAAGCTACGAAAGACTGTTTCCTGCAGTTTTAAAATTTCCTCTTCTGCAACTGGTATCCAAAGCTTCCTCCTACTGGTATCCATCTCCAAAAGGAAATGGCATCAGTAGATGGAGCTGGTTCGTCAGTTCCAGACATCCGGGTAGTCATCTCTCCGCTTCTGCATAATCAGTTGTGTCTGTCCGCTCTGATACTCTCCATGTGTATCTTTTCTCTCCTGGTACTCTCTTTCTGTCTATGGTCTTTCTGTCTTCTTTCTGATGTCCATAATTGACGTCTTAAATCAGGTCTTCAACTCTGGTAATCTGTATCTTCAGTTTCTCTTGATCCTATTTCCCTCCGATGATCTCTTAAGTTATATTCTTTTCTTAGAGATTCAAATGTTCTTACATTTCTTTCTTGAAATATTTTGTCGCGGGTCATATATTCCTACAACGCCTTAACAGATATACAGCAACAACAAAGAAATCTTCACCCCCACCTTCTTCTCTTGGTATAGGACACAGACCTGATCATTTATGATCCTCTACCCCTTATTCCATTTCAGGTGGTGTGTGAGGGAGCCAAAACTATGGATCAGAGAGCGAAATGCAGGGATGGCTGATCATTCTGTTCCCCGGAATGAGAGTGAGGGAACTAGAGGAACGAATGAGGGCGAAGCAGATGAAAGGAAATATGTTAATGGAAGAATTGGTGGAATGATGGCGGGGGAAACCGGAGCTCTTGGAGAAATGGTGCCCCAGTGCCGTGTTGTTCACCACAAATAACACTTTGCGGTCGCCTAGAATCGAACCCGGGCCACCTTCGTGAGAGTCAAGCGGTCTAACCGCTAGGCCACCCCGACCTAAGCAATTCATATATGGAAAATATGTGTGAGATGTTTATAAAGGTATGAATATAAAATGTGTTTTTTCTCATGATTAAATTATCATATTACTTCACAAAACCTTTGAAAGAAAATCTGTAAACCTAGATAAAAAATTTAAAGTTAAAGGTGAAAAGCTCCGACTGAAATTGAATGTTCCACCGTTTTTCGTTTTAACGCGATTCACCCGCTATGCCAATCCTATTCATGCTTCAGTTGGGGTGATCAGGATTAGTTTCCTCTCGGAATAAAATGAAAGTTTACAGGAAAACCTTCATCGATAAACTTCGCCTAGGCTTCAAGGTAAAAGCTTGCATACTCACGTGACGAATAAGGCTTTTACCGTGCCTATCTTATATGTTTAAGATGTTTTCATGAAAAATGAAACGTATATCTTGATTTTTCTGGGAATATAGTCAAAAAAATTTCCCATTCTAGTTGCCTTTTACATAACCGTAAACGTAAGTTATAAATAAAATCTTAAGACGCGTACAATGTACATCGCCTTAAAGTACACAATTTATACCAGATATTTCTTTTAGTGAAGAAGTATACTTACTTATAAAAAGGTCCTTCTGAGCCGTGTTTTCCTGAGCCCGTGTTTTCAAACATCATAACCCAAACATCAAAGTTTGATAACGTATGAAATTTTGAACTTAGGCTGAGCAACTTCAAAGGAAAAAAACATTTTAAGAACCGTTTCCCATTCCACACTACCCTGTATATGCTACATTATTAGAAAATGACTGTTTGATTTTTATTTAAATTCCATTTACTTAATATATGTTAATCACAAATGAAATGTCTATATTTATGTTCCCGAATGTTCTAAAAATGCACTTCATTCTGGATTGCTCTTCCATAGCTGGTAAACCGTAAGAGTTAAAATCCTATTATATGACAAGATCTCAGTGAAACAGAAGAGTTTATGCCAAAAACATTTTTGCAGTGGATCTACAGAGAGTTTTTGCCACAGCGTGTTTTCTGGTCCAGTATCGGCTGTCATGTGACTTGAATGCGGTATATATTGTAGCGTATGTTGCTGAGTTAGAGTTTCTCCACGAGCCATTGGACACGGTACGTTAATGAGTGCACAAAATGGAGCAATTACTTGATATCGCAGCGTTCGGTGGCATGGATGATAAATTGTTGGAAGATATGATAATTCATAATATTAACAGACAAATATCCCCCAAAGAGGCGTGGCAATTCGGAGACTACGTTTAAATCAATTTTTATATGAAGAATGCCGTCTCTATTTTCGTTTTGATAAAATTTCTCTACGACGGATATTATGTGTTGCAAATGGGAAGGTGTTTGTCCTTGAGCGCTACTAGGTGAGCAACCAATCGGAGTTATGCGGTGTTGTCATATTGCATTCCCGCTAAGTGGTGTGTGAACGAGCGCCAAACTAATCAATCTGTATGAAATATTATTCGCGCTAAGACAAAAATTCAGATTTTGCTGAAACTGATCCATGAGGAAGGTACAGAGTAATGTATCTAACATAACCATGAAAACCCCATATTTTTAGCTCAAATAGTATTTCTAATACAAATAAAGCACTATTACCTGTATTATAACAATAAATAACGACGTAAGCACTGTATGAATATCATTATTGGTTGGCATGTATGCGTGTACGTATATTTGTAATTACTCAGAACTGAAACGTAAATGTTTGACATGACGTGACAAAAGAATTACTTTGAATAAGACAATTCGAGCGAGAGGAAACAATAAATTTCTTGCTGCCTTGGCAGAACGTGTTAGTCACATTATATCTTTATTTATGAATGGTTCGTAATATCTATTTACTCTAAGGAGTTCAAAGTGGTTGGTGTGTATGTATGCAAATATAATTTTAATTACTCAGAACTGACATTTAAACTACCGACATGGCGGATGAAATGAAATGAAATGTGTAGTGTTTAACGCCCGCTTTTACTACATACGGCACCGCAGGCGGTGACACTGATGATGCATGAGATGAAGATGGAGCAGCGGTGGAATGAGATGGTGGGGGAAACCGGAGGTCCCGGAGAAAACCCGCCCCAACGCCGTGTTGTCCACCACAAATCTCACTTTGCGGTCGCCTGGGATTGAACCCGGGCCGCCTTGGTGAGAGCCAAGCGGTCTAACCACTGAGCCACGGCGTGGCCATGGCGGATGAAAGAATTACTGTGAATAAGTCAAGGTGTTAAATTCGAGAAAGAGCAAACACTTCATTTCCTGTTAACCTGGAGAATGCTGTATGCTTATGTTTATGAATGAATGCTGGATAAGAAGTGTTTATTTACTCAGGAGAGCTCAGAGCAATATCATTCAGTTGTTCTTTACAGTGAGTGTGTGGCGTTTAAGGGCCCGTCGACAACGAGGTCATTTGGGCCCCGTTGTTCTTTACACAACAGTAAAGTAAGAGTGAAACAGTGCAATGGTTTCTTACGCTGAATTTAGTGGCGAGTCAAAAGCAGGTATTGCGTAGACAGGCTCGAAGTATTATTTTTAAGGTGTACACGTTCTTAAAAAATTTTCCGGAAACAGAACCTAAAAATGAGTTATTGCAAAGAGTTCTTCCGTTTAAAAACAGGGAAAAGGTGTATCAGCTAGATCAACTTGCAATTGAAACGGGACACGAGGTAATGCCCCTCCCACCTTTCCTACCACTGCCAACATAAACCAATTGAGTTGGTGTGGGCTCAAATAAAAATGGGGATTGCAAACAGAAATAATACTTTTAAACTGACGGACGTTAAACGACTTGTTCACGAAGAAATTGACAAGGTAACACAACATGTTACCTTGTTACATGAAAACTGCGTGAGGCATGCAGAACACCTTCAAGAAGACGATTTTAAGAAAGAAGTAGCACGTGACGAAATTTTGGAACCTATAATCATAAATTTGCAAGACTCAGACGATGAAGACAGTGACAATATCGAATTATCTCTTAACGTAAGTGATATGGTTGAGCCACTGACAGGTCCATTGGATTATAAAAACAGGTAATTCATAAACTATAATTATAGTTGTAGTATTTAAAAATATAAATAATTAGCGAAAATGCTTTTTCCAATTTTGATTTTGGTAACTGCATCTTTGTAACGGTTTGTAAAATATAATTTGCTTACCGATACGTCTGCGCCAAGCAGACCTACATGTTATATGAGTGTAGGAGAGAGAGGGATATATAAAAGGAGTGGGGTAACAAGGTGGCAACGCTGAGTGTGATACGGCATCTGATTATTTGGAGTCCAGAATCCTTCCCATTTGAAACATATAATAGTAGAGACTTTACACGTACCGCCTAGAATTGTAACAAGAACGATATTCTGCAAAAGATAAGTTTGAATAAACAATTTACATCGTTCGTATGGATATACATTAGGTTATATTGTACTGACAGTACATTTACTATTTCAGGAGTGGAAGGTTTGTGTATATATCTTCGGCGCCTAGCATATCCCAACTTTGTCTGATTTGGAAGCAGTTTTTGGCGTATCTTCTTAATATTTATCAGCAATAGCCAATGTAACAATGAATATAATATATAGAAATAAAGGTCACTTATTAACAAATCTGGCTAACCTAACGAGGCTTGAGAGAAATAAATTGCAATATTATCCACATACTGCATCATTAAAGGGAGCATACCTTTTAGGTAGATGGTACGCCTTGAGAACATGATCCGTGTGTTCCTTTATTATATGGAAGGAAATTTTTTTCCAGTTGCAGCTGCCAAATTTGCAACTATTTCTTTCCATACAGTTGGATCTTCATATGGGTTGGTTGAAATTACCTCCCGCATCAATATTAGATCATCATTAATGGTAAAGCGTAATCATTCTTGGGTCAGTTTATAAGAGAAATGGTAACCGTGAAGCCTCACCTTAAATGGTGAACAATAGCGTGTCTGGTTATCGGTTATCTGTTTACAGTAAACGTGTGCATGTGCAGAACATCCATCAAATGACACTAACGTTTACGGTAACTGCCAAGAATATGGGCAAGAACTCCCTATTATTGAGACATTTATCATTTATTTGAATTTCTCAATAGGATAGCATAAATCCTTACGGAGGGGATTCGGCACTAAGACCAGTCTTGATCTACTATGCCTATGCCTCCAAGTGGGTGATCCCCGGGAGGAGGATGAGGCTAGAGAAGACAGAAGACGGCCGATCCAAGGAGTAACGACAGCACAGAGGGCAGCGTCCTTGCTATTGACCAGTCGGAATGCCCAGTACATCCGGCATTAAACCGTAGTCCTGAAATAGCCCACTAGGTCGGCCCGGAGACGAACTTACCGGACGAGGAGTTGTTTATCAGGAACATATAATCCTGCCGTGCACCGCCAACACTTCTACCCTGAAAGAGACTACCAGATGAGAGATGACGTGGAATGATAATGGAGATGAAATGGAAGAACAGGAATCTTGGGGTATGTAATAAACCTACCGAACTCGCCTGGTAACCCGTGAAAATCCCCCCCCTCCAAAATAAAATCCACGGGTCAGGTATGCTAGTCACGGGAATCAAAACCGGAACTCCCGAATGCGGGCCACGAAGTAACCGCGTGAGCCACCGCACTCGGTTGAACTTCCGAATACTTATACTTCTCAAAAAAAAAAAAAAAAAAAAAAAAAAAAGGAAGCAACTATTCATTTTTACTTTCCTTAGGTAGGGAATGTATTGTACTCCACTCAAAAGCTCTAGAGCGTTATTTCGTTTTTGAACGTCTCCTGAGGAGGGGGGAGGGGAAGGAAAAAGGGTCCTCTGTGTTTATGGTGTATTTGTGGGCATTTCCGTGCGCGCGCGTGTTTGTGTTTGTATCTATAGTGTATCTGTGCGTATTTCCGTGTGTGTGTGTATGTGTGTGTGAGCATCATAACTCAGCTAAAACCTATACTCGATATTTAACTCCAGTCCCTTTTAATCATTTAAAGGAAAATTTTAAAGAAAATCTCTTATTCCAGGCTACCCTTTATGCAGAACATTTTTCATAAATTTTGATTTTAACAAAAACGTCTCTGCTAATATTGATTAAAACGTCGTATGTTCTTGGATTCTGGAAATCCCCACATATATTCCCAGTGATATTTAATATCGAATTTTGGGGTGGAATGTAATACGCTCCCTGCCTACTATGTATGTACTAGGGAAAGTCAGAATGAAACGTGTGTTTCTAAATGAAGCAACGTTTTCAAATGCCATTGCACGCATTTTCATGCCGATATGGTTTCAGACGGATTCCTGTGTTAATTGCATTTTAGGTGTCCACATGAACAACAAAGAATTAATAATAACCATAATACAAAATCCGAGTTCAGTGTAACGAGGCACGGTCAATTTGCAGTGCATTGTGTTTCCCTCTGCGTACAGTCCGGGATACAACTACCTGTCAGAAAGTAATTTTGTTTACATCACATGCGTTGTCCGCGGTTGGGTAATAAAACCGCGTATTAATGAAATATTTAGCTCAATTAATACATTTAAAGTTATTTAAGGGGTGCTTTGGCGAAATTTAGCAGATGTTTTCCAAAATGTAATATTTTTACAAATCCTAGGGGCCATACAATTAAAATCGTTCTGACTTTATAAATTATAAATATTAGCATTTATATAATGTACGTTAAAAACCAGAATTTGTCCTTCGTCTTGAAGTTTGAGGTCCTCTTTTGCATATTCATTTTTTTCACATGTTCCTCACGAATGCATAACATCTTTGGAAAATGTGTCATTTACGTGCCTAAACAATAAATGTGCAATATTATGTTTTTTCTTGTGAAACGAGTTTTGGTGTGTTAAATTTTAAAGCTGTATAGAAGTTCACACAAAGCTAGAAATTTTAAATGAGAGAATTGCACTATTTTTCTTCTGAACTAAAGCTAATAAGGAAAAGTTATTTGACATATTTTTGCCATATAATCAGTCAATGAGATACAAGATTTAAAAGTAAGGTGTTTTATAAATTGGTTCGCCTGGAACTTTTGGCACAACATTTTCAACTGCGCATTTCTTTAAACTGAAGTCTAGTCAATATTTTCAACAACAAAGACAACAATAAATTAATAAATAAATAAAAATAATAAATAGATAAAAATGTAAAATAAAATACAGAAATAAAATAATAATTTTTGTATACAAAAGTACTGTCACCCTGGCGGTAGACTCGCGAAGCCGATGAATAAATGATGGCCGTGGAGATTCGGAAAACTTCGGGGCCGATCGTTACCGGAAGCGAGAGACAGTTGAGAGTATTGCTAGGAAAATAAAGTGTAGTTTTCCTGTTTGTAACCTCTACTTGTTATTTCACGAACCCACAAAGTCACAGTACTTTAAAACAGTTACATGCTACGATTCTGTTCTCACAGCTCTTTAAACTTCAACGATTTGCCATTTAAATTTCCAAGATCACACAACCTAACAACTTTCATATATTTACTTTCAATGTCTTTTATGTAAGGTATAAGTAAATTTGATGTCGTAGCACCTCGATCCGCAATTGCGCCGTTTGTACATAAAACCCCCGGGAAGGGGCTCCGTGTCAGGGGAACCTGGGTTAAGCTGCAGTCGACAGTTTAGGCTCAGATGGCCACCGTCCAACGCTCTTTAAAACGCTTTAAAATGGTAATAATTGCCCAAACACCATAAATGATACATCGTTTTTTTTTTCAGGAAATTTCGGAAAACGTTAAGACCTAAAAGACCTTTTTATTATTTCGCAGTAATAGTACCTTAAAATGGTACAAAAGATGCAGTTGTATGACGATGATACACAATATTTCCACGTTTGAGAGTGCCATTACTACGAAACTCTAATTCCAGTCAGGACCGAAATCTATATAACTATTTATATCAATAACTATTTTTGTCTGAAAAATAATGTTACCTAGTGACGGACATGTATAATTTTGTCTCCAATAATTCCCCTTTGATATCTGCTGAAGGCTGCTACAGCGATGAACAATGGATCTTTCTCTCCGGCTATGTGTTGGTGGATGTGATAATATATTATATCAGTGAAGTTGGACTGTATTAAGGACTACTGTTTGAGATGAATAAACCGTTTCTGCATCTTAGTACTAAAGCTATAACTATTAAAGTGTTATATCTGCTAATTTATGAAGTATTGATAAATTTAAAGTTTAAAATAACTTCCCGTAATAACAATGAGAAGCACGGGTGCTTCAGGTCGTAAATCCTCAAACAGCTACCACATAATATGTGGCTTGGTCTTTAAAACCTATGGACTACTAATAATCGATCATAGTAAGATTTCTGTAAGACTATGAGACACGAAAGAAACACTCTTTTACAAATCACATTCTTTAAACAACGTAAGATCTGCCTAATATATGCCATCCATCATAAGTTCAAAATACGAAAACTTTTATTTGTATTTGAACTACAATTTTTACTCCTTGGCTGTTAATTCCTAAGAAATATTTCGTCTTTCTAATTGTCAAAACTGGCATAGGTTCATATTTGCAGGCATTTTCGAATCCTCAGTACCGGAACCTGAAGCTAACGGATTTCTTATTGACTGATTGCATTAACTACTCTGACTTATAACTACGAGGGTGAGTCAAAAAGTAATGCCTCCTTTTTCTCTCTCTTTTAATTGCCAAGAAAATTGAATCCAATTTACATAGCTTCAAAACTACAACATTGACGAGTAATTTGTCACTATTCAATATAATCTCCGTCCTTTTACACAGTTTTGGTCCACCTTTTAACTAGGGCATGTATTCCAGTGTGGTAAAACACACGGTTTTGCTTCCTAAGCCATTGACGCACGGACGTTTTCACAGCCTCCTCATCTTCAAAATGAATCCTACGATGAGCTTCCTTTAGTGGCCCAAACAGATGGAAGTCTGATGGTGCCAGGTCAGGGCTGTATGAGGGGTGAGGTAAGACTTACCATTCCAATTTCTCAATTTCTGCTGTGGTGTAACGGCTGGTGTGTGGTCTTGCATTATCATGCAAAAGAAGAACATCCTCCATAGTTTTTGTCGGGCGGATTCGGCGAAGACGTGCTTTCAGCTTTTTGAGAGTTCTGGCGTATTGGACAGAATTTATTGAGCATCCCTGCTCCAAAAAATCAATCATAAGCATACGATCTGCATCCCAAAACTCTGTCGCCATAACTTTCCCTGCCGACCGCTGAGTTTTGAATTTTTTTCTTCGGTGACGTTGTGTGATGCCATTCCATTGACTACCTCTTTGATTCAGGTTCAAAAATATGAACCCACGTTTCGTCTCCAGTAACATTTTTTTCCAGAAACTCCTCTCCCTACAAATTGAAGCGCTGCAAGTGTTCAGAGGCTATTGTTTTCCTTGTTTCTTTGTTTTGGGCGGTTAATATTCCTGGAACCCAACGTGAACAAACCTTTGAGTAACCCAGTTGATGAATAATCGTCATAACACTGCCTTTACTGAGGGAGGTAATGCGACACAATTCACTTGTTGTTACCCGGCGATCACCACGAATGATGTCATCGACTCGCTGAATGTTGCATGGAGTCACTGCTGTCACCGGCCTGCCGCTTCGCTTTTCATCTGCCAATGGTGTTTGCCCTTCAGCTTCGTTACAGCGACGAACCCATCGTCTAACAATGCTGACATCCACCATTGCATCACCATACACATTTTTAGTCGTTCGTGAATGCGAATTGGCGTTTCACCTTCCGCAGTCAAAAATTCAATCACAGAACACTGTCTAATACGAATGTCTATGTCATCCATTTTGCAACAGGATGTAGTGCTATCGCCTGTTGACTTAGGAAGTTACTACTTCAGGCGATTGGAGAAGAAGGTTTGAGAAATTGTCAAAGTTTTCACATAACTTACTTATTTACGGGAAAAAAAAATAGGCATTACTTTTTGACCCACCCTCGTAGTTGCTTTACTTTATCACATAACTTCCTTGTTAATGATTTCATATTCTCTAACAAATCCGTAACCATGTTTCTTATATAATGCATTGATTTTAACATGCAGAAATTATTTGTTATAATTATTTATCTATTTACCAATAATTAATTTATAAAAGTATTAATATTACTATGCATTATTTCCGAGATTTGGGGAAGGGGAGTACAATTGTTCCAGAAGTGAGGACCTTTACGTGTTTATGGTTTACATATACCTGATTACGCTTCAGTTCTTTGTCTAGAAGTCTCTATTTATGAACAATATCTCTGTGGCATTACCTTAATCTCACATATTTGCTGATCTTTGCCTCAGCTTATTGCTTCCTTAAATTTAAGGAATATGTGGATGCGCATTTCGGAGGTACACGATTTCAGCAAACTGTTATGAACTTCACTCGAACCTCTGTAGTCAAGGAAAAACAGAAGTTGGCTTTCATTTCTTTCTGGCGACGAGCATACATGAATCGCTTTTACAAGAATTTTACAAACTCCCCTTTCTAGGAGTTTTACAATAGGCATCTAGCTTGACCATCAGAGAGGACATCTACAGAATCCTACAAGAATATTGTAGGAGACATGCCCTCATTCTGTTAATATGTTTTCTATAATATATTGTCACCATCAGTTTCTTAGCTAGCAAGTTCCAACTTCGAGAAACCCAGCAAGAAGCCATTTGAACTGAGTAGGCGCTACTTATAACAGTGACTTAGGTTGGCGGATCGCCTCGAATAAGAGTTCCCACATCAAGCTGTAAAATCATACTCCTTGTTCTGATGGTGACAGACGACTCAGTCATCCATCCATTACCGGGTAATGGTAAACGTTTTTAATCCCTCTGGATATATGTGTTGGTCTCCTTTATTACCAAAACGAAATCAATCGCTGCTGGTTAAGCGTATGCTAGTGAAAATGCCTCTTTTACCGTTAATTATAGTTAATGAACATTACTCTGAAATCTTGAAGGACATCCCACAAATGCAAAAGTTATTTTAATACAGCTCTTCGAGGGACAATACTTATTGCATTGAACAACACTATGTAAATGACATATTTAACGCCAGGATTTATCAGGGTTCTTTAATTATAATAGATTCAGACCTTAAATTTTGTATTTCTTGAAAAATTTGAGGCAATATGTGATAGACAGATGATCTCAGTGATAAAGATAACTTCCTGTACCGTTTGCTTAAGTAACCATCTCATTAGAATGTCTTAATTCCACGTTTCTGTATCATTTTCTTCAGCAACATGTTGGTTAGTCTCTTCCGCAGCATCCACTGTTGTAATTCATGGAAATGGAGGGAAATGAGAGAGGCAGAATGCAAGAGAATATTTTGCACATTTAATCCAATAACATCAGCAGCACCCATCTCCTTGATTAAGGATAGATGGTATGCCACAAATTCTATTCTTGCTGGGTTCGAATCTCGATTGACCTGTTACGTGAATAAGGTCTGTTTAAATAGATCGCAGCAGCAAACGTACCTAAAATGCATGTTTGGATTCAGGAGTATTGAAAGCGTGTGTTTACTGTGAAATCGTAACCATGGTTCGAGGATCATTGTTGAGTGTGTCATGTTTTTATTCAGTACACGTAAAACATCCTCCTCACGCTTCAATTCTAAAAGCTGAGCGTTGATTTTACCCGCGCGATGCGAGAGCAACAATAATGGAACGGCAGGGAAACAAAAGATGAGCAGTTAATTAACAGGTCGTACCTACCAAGGAAGCCCGATTTTGCGACGACCTGGAAACTACAGCTACATTCAGTTAAGTTCGCAACCTCATCTATAGTAGAAAGCCAGCAAAAGGTAGGCGCTTGAATAATTTCAAAGCTTTCCAAATGTACAAACTATTTTCACGAACGTCTATTTCATGTTAATCCACATAAACATTTGTAGAAATCAATATGTGAATACATAATCGGCTAACCATAAGTTTATCAGACAAAAGTCAATCTCTGTAAATGCAATGAAAGAAACCGCCCATTTTTAGCAATAAAATAAATATCAATATAGCTATATCACACAGATACAACTGTCTAAACCACCAGGTAATGCCAACTTTGCTTTAACAAAAGAAAATGTTATGTTAAAATGCCTTGAATTACAGGCTTCTGTTTGCCATCAATACAGAACGGATATTTTGGTGCTAAAAAGCTAAATTTATTTATTATCCACTAAAAATCAAGAAAATATTTGTCCAAAAGTTCAAAATATTTATTAAAACCAAAAAGATACTTTCTTTCATTTTATATCATAGAAAAACTTGTAATAAAATAGAACTGTTTTGATAACTCACCAGTGATGGATTACTGATATCGCATGTCAATTGTTAGAAACTGTTTGGAGGTACACATGCCTTCTCTAAATTGTCAATTAGAAATCTCTTCACATATAAGCACCTGCTTCATAGACGAATGTTAAGCCACCAAGATATGTTTGTTGCTGCATAAATGCTGCGTACGTGGGAGCTAATCGGCTGCTATAGACTTTGCACAAAGCTGAAAATATAGAATTTTTTCATCTGTTTTGAATGTATCTGAAAATTCTTTAACGTACTGCTGCAACCGAAAACTAACACTATAATTTAGCTTCAGCATTTCGGTATATACACAAATTACTCAACTCAATTACTAAACATCACCCGGCACCTTTGAACTGAACTGAAGGAACAGGAATAACTCGAAGAGGTATAGAGGAAAGAACAGCTGTTTGTTATCGTAACATAAACTATTTGCTGACCTGTTGATGAAGGGTACGCCATCTCACTGCATTTTCGCTGAAGGTTATTCGTCAATAACTAACGCGCAACCTATACCAGTCGTGTTGAGTTCAAGTACACTGTGCAATACTCGAAATTTCTTTCCTATGAGTTTCATGTATATGTTTATATTGTAGCGAGCTTTGACAACACTTAATGTAATCTAAGGTTAGGATAAGTAAAAGGCTTCTCTTCTCATAAACAAAGTCATGTTGTTTGCCACACACAAAATGCATAAAATGCATAAAATATGGCAACATTTATAAAATATGTACTAATAATTGCGCCGATCCTCGTCAGAGGGAAGGGTGCAAAACTTTTAACAAATGCAACGGGATGACAGGGAAGCAACAAAGAACCCATGGATTAAATGTAAAAAGGTATACGGCAACACCACCAAAAATATTGGTGGATCTGTTTTAAATATTGTTTTTAAATATTATTATTATTTTTATTATTTTATATTCAGGTTAATTTTCTTTTGATCCCTTCCTATAACTGAACTTTAGTCCCACTAAGACATTAAATTACCAACAATTCTCAGATCTTTCGAGCACAAGGCACCAGGCCAGAAGCTAAAAGCACGTTTTACAAGAAACAAATTATTGCATGTTAGATGTTCACCACTTACCCCTTACCGACCACTTGGGCCGACTGACACATAGGTACCGATCCGCTTGCAAGCAAAGCTCGGCTCATGTATCCCAGCGCCACCAGATGCTAAAGGGGAAAAGAAAACAGCGGTAACTCCAGGCTAGACCACCCGTCCGGTAAAGCAGTGAGCGGTCCGCACATAATTAAATTGTGCAAAAACTTAATTACATACAAATATGTATTTACTTAAAAATTCGTTCCCCAGTCATCACACACCTTTCCTCAACGTCAGCCGAAATCAGTGAGGAATCATTGCAGTTTCTTTTCTAGTTCGATGTATCTAGCATTTTTGCATTCACTGCAAAAAGTGGAACGAGCATTGTATTTCTCGCAAAAATTCCATTGCGAGATATTCACCGAAAATACACACTTTAGGACTCCCTAAATAAGGGAAAAATAAAGTACATTTACTTTCTCAATTATATACCGGAGATAAGCTGAGAAAGTATTTTATTCCACCCAAATACCTAATATGAAATTTCGTCGGAAACACATGTTTTGAGACTCAAAAATTAGAAAAGTAAATCATGTTTTACTTTCTCCACTACGTAGTTATATTTGAGGAAAATCTCTTATACCCCATGCAAAATTTTGATGCTGAGATTTTACAAGAAATACATATTATGGGAATAGAGAGGAATTGGGAATTCTTTTTTTTAACTTCCTTGATGAACGTTACATAAAAGTAAAACTAGTCCACTTCTTTAAACAGCTATCTGGAGTACTGGAAGCTTACATATGTGTGTTTCGTGCCTTGGCTGATCAAAAGAGCTTTCTTCGAGGATATTATCCGAATACAAGGCAGTATTTGCTTACTTATGATAAACTCAATTTTACTGACGCTTTCATTTGTTTCGAAGTTGGAGCGTTTGTTATTCCTTCTTGTCATTACTAAGTAAATAGTTTTGTATAATAAGTTCTTCTAGAATTCTTCCTGTGAAGGTGTCGAACCAGAATTGTGCACTTTCGTTTGAGTCTATCCCTGTTAGTAAATATATACCGTTTGCAAGTTTTACTAATTTTAAAATTAAAAATAACATATTTAATTTTCTTATCTTAAAAATGTATGACATTTCCTGAACAAGATGACAATTATGCTCCTTATACAGCTATTAACATTTATAATGGTTTTTAACTGAAGCATGTTGCCCTTTAAATTCAGATGTCACAAAACTCCAAATAAGTTTTTGTTAATATGTAAAATTAATTTCACAGATACTTTCTTGTCATCAACTATTAATTATACTGACTGGAAATTTTGTATGGTTTGCTTTAAGCTCAATACTTGTTAAGCATATTTGCAAAAGGAAACCCTGTTGTAAAATTCCTTAGAACTTCTATAGATTTTTTAAATTTAGTAATATTTTCTTTAGATTTAACCCACTGATATAATTTAATATGTGCTTCCCACAGTAACTTCTTACGTTCAGATCATGCACCAATTTTCTTTTATCTGCGATACAAGGTGATTCCTAGGGAAAGGGTATGTTTGTATGTTTTTGGATAATATTACTTTAGAAAACTAATTCCATTATATACGTTTTTTTAGCGTAAATGTTGCCAAGTAATGAAAATGCTCTTGCTGAATATACGTTGTCCCCTTAACAAATTTAGACTTACAATGGTTGATTTCAAGTACTGTTTTGTCTTCATCAGATAGTTGTTGTTATAGAACATAAATTATTATACTTAGTATTAATATAATTACAGAGGCATAAGCTTATTACCCATCCTAGGTAACCTCTATACAGTGATCCTAGCTGTCAGGTTGAGGGATGAGTTGAAGAAGAAAAGAAACAGCCTTTAGGAAAGGTAAAGAAAGTGTGGACAACATATCTTTAATACAGTGGATAAATAAGCAAGAAAAGTGAGTCTACATTTTTTCTTACTTTGAAAACGCTTTTAATTTAATAAATATAGAAATACTAACATGAAATTCATGGAAATGGTAAGTGAGAACTTTGTCGCTGAACTAGGGAAAATATACAAATATATAAAGTTTTGTGTGACGATAGTAAGAAAATGGTAGGTTTAAAACAAGGTGTAAACTAAGTCACATTCTATATAACCTATTCATAGATGATATAATTGATGAAATATGTAAAATAAATCGCTACTGCCCACCTATAGCAAATATAACTATACCACAACTGCTACATGCAGATGATTTAACGGTAAGCACCATAACAATTATATTTTTCCAGAAAACAATAAATGAATTAGAAACATGCTGTAAAATTTGGGGAATTAATGTAAACAAATAAATCCAAAATTATATTTTATTAAGATGTATGAAACAAAAGAAGGTCTAGCAGTGAATCGTAGGCGGATAAAGCTGATATAGGGTAAAGAATTTCATTATTTAGTGGGGAAACTTAACTAGCAATGGAAAGCAGAAAGGTAATGACTACGATACATGTTATTAACTGTAAATATAGCTCGTAATGTCGTTTTTAAAGAACAACAATTATTTGAAATGCATTCTGACATGCAATTAACATATTTTCTAAGTACAGACCATTACATTCTATGGTATTGAGCCATCGTTCAGTGAGATTTGTTATTCCAAGATGCTACCAGTCTCTTGTTTGTGAAGTGAAGAATTCGGTGACACCCACTTGCGCTGCTTCAATGCTGTCAAAATGTCTTCCAAGTAGAAAATGGGCCAGGGATCGAAAAAGATGATAATCTGATGGTACGAGATCGGATCTGTATTCTGGTTGTGATAGCACTTCGAATCCTCCCAATTACTGCAATTTCCATGGTTGTTCATGCAGTATGTGGTATTGCATTATCCTGTTGCAATGAACTCTATTTCAGTTAACTAATGCTGGGTATATTCGTCTCAAAATTAAATGAATTCGTTCCAATTGTTGAGACTAAAGATCCGCACCAATCGTCCTCTCGTTTGGAACAAACTCCCTGTGAATTATACCTTCAAAATTTCAGCAGACACAAAACATTACTTTGGGACCGAGCTGATTTTTTAACGATGACTTTGGCATGTTGGCTGGGATAAAGTCACTGTTTAGAGGTATCAGGTTTCGGTAATATATCCATTTTTCATCTCAAGTGACAATTCTCCTGACAAATCTATCATCCATTGGATTACGGATACGCTGAAGGCAGATATCCACTCTACGTTCAGCCCATTGAGGTACAGATCCAAACTTCTGTATAACTTTTCAAGTGTCTTAATCTGGCGATGTATGGTATCTTCTGGTGCACCAAGTTCTTCTAAAAACCTACGGATACTTTCATGCAGATTTTCTTGCAAAACTTCACGTGTATCCTCAATATTCCATACTTTAGGTCTTCCAGAACGCAGTAAATCTTTAGTGTTTTCGTCTCCATTGTTGGAACGTTGGTACCATCGCTGTGCCACACGCTCTCTAACGACACCTTCTCCTTCCAGTTCACATATTCTTCGAACTGCGGCAGTGGCTTTATAATCTTGTTTCTGGTAGTGTTTTAGAAGAACTCTAAGTTCAAACGTTATCTCCATTTTGTGATTATTCACTAACAACTGAAGACTGATGCATACTCGCAATGTACGCAGCACTAGCCATGGCATCCTCTAAATAGCATCGCCAATTCAAAGAAACGCAATACATTTTCCAAAACACCAATCAAAATATCGACTTTACTTATGAGGCCACCTAATATTGTCGCGAACCAGTATCTACGATCGCGCGGCTTGTTTACACAAAAGAAACTGATAGGCGGGCAGTGTGAAAACCAAGAGCCGGCACACAAAGATAACATGAAGATGAAGTTTTGCCGAAACAAACAAACTGAGATAAATGGAAATTTCTAGTTACTTCTTGACTGATAGAGACTGTTCGGGTTCTGGTTTATTTTCGAATAATCTAGAAATTAACAGTGAAGTATTTAAAGAGGCGACAATTGGCTAAGAGGCGAGTTGCAAGTTGAAAAACAGTGAGTTGTGTAACAAGAGTCAGCTGTGTTGGTGTTTTAATGAGAGCTGTTTGATATTGTCATCGACCTTGGAAGATTGTGTTGTGATATGTGATGTGATTCCGCTGCTAATGGAGTGTATTTCTACGCAAATAAAGAACATTTAGAATTTCGGCAAATATGAAACAAAGTCACAATATAAATCGGAAGTGCTCATAGAATGGCTGCAGAGGATACCCCGACTATGGTGGAAACAAGAATGTTACGAAGTGGAAATATGGGGGGAAGCAGATTTAAAAGATGGGTCTCAATAATACTGTGTATTTTGCAGGGAACTGATACAACTGCCAAGATCGATTTTGGAGAAAGTTGCTTTGTTAGTATAGGAAAGGAGAGTGCCAATAGAGGCTTGATGATGAAAGGATACATATGGGGTCTTTCAAAAGTCACTTCGAACTTTAAACCTTTATATGATACTTGAGATATAAAATAACTTATGTCATAGCAACTGAGCAAACATTGAGGCTCTAAAAATACTAGGAAGATGTCATACGTTCTCTTGTTATTTCTGCCACTCCATACACAGCATTTTGTAGATGATACATTAACAATTTCTTTCAGAAGCTGTCAGGTCGTTGGAAGTGTAGGGAAATCTCGTTCTTTAAAATATCTCCACCACCAAAATTCGATTGGAATGAGATCAGGAGATTGCGGTTGCTACTTCGTTGGAATTTTACTGATAACAGAATAGGCAAAGATCTGGGTAATTAATGGTTATGGCGGGGTATAGATTTGTAGCGGAGTGCTATTTTGCGTAATGATAATGTTTTTATAACGTGATTCCTCAGTCTAGTTGTGACGAAAGTTTGTAGAATGCTGTGTTAGTGCTCACCATTAGCAGTAACAGTCTGTCTTATTCCCTGTTGCTTTCCTCGAAGAAATAAGGGCCAATGGTGAATTGTGAATTGGAGTCATGCCATATAGCAACCTTTAATGCATGAAGACTTACTTGAATTAAAATTTCAGTATCATTTTCAAACCAAATTCTCAAATTATATGTGTTAATTTCATCATTAAGAGAGAAGTGTGCTTGGTATGTCCAAATAAAGTCCAACAAATCTTTAATTTGAATATCTATTAGCACAAATCAAGAAAAATCATATATGTACCGTGTATCACTTTCCTCTACTGCAAATCTGGTTTCAGTTAATACGGATAAAGTCTAAGATTTTTCTTAGAATTCTCCAAAATATGACATTACTCATTTTAATTTGCCTCAATGTCTGTAGAACACTACTTATTCCATAATCATTATTTCTAGTTTATCATTTGCTCAGAAACAGTGACGTCATTGATTACCTTTGGCCTTTCAGACCTTTTATCAAAAACAGAACCGGTTTAAATTCCCATAATTACAAATGGAACATATGCCTGATCTGAAATTGTTAAGAGTTCTGAATTGTCATAGACCTGTACAAACCTCTTGCTTTCACCATAGAATTGAATCAGTTACACTCAATCATTTACTGATAGAGCCATAATTTGTAAATTAAAATTTTCATAGCAGTATGAATACAATTACTGTGTTTTATTCAACAAAACTGTAGAATTGGTAAGGTGAACGGAGGGGAAATACTCAATTGATTACCCATTACTTGGCATTTTGTACATATTCTGCCTCAAATATTATAATATTTATAATGTAGTGAGTCTTAAGCGACTTTTCAAAGACTTTTTATTAAGAACTTTTATGGTACAACAAGAGAATATTAGAAATGAGAACAGTTTGGGAGCAGGTTTGGAAAGAGCATTGAAGGAAATACTAATGAAAGATATGATTATGATAGGAAAGAATTTGTCCAGGATTTTATAAATAAAGAAGAGAAAGGATAGAGGATATCAGAAGATAGGAGGTTTGAGAAAGTGTAGTATATAAAAAGAATGAGATTTTTCAGAAAAATAAAAACGAGATGGGGGAGAAGAAAGAAATGCAGAGTAGTGTAACAAGAAAGAAATTGATCTTCAGTTTGGATGAAGACGGAAAGCTATTCTCAAGTGGCCTGAGAGGAAGTTATGGAGAGATAGGTGAATTTTGTGAACACGAGGGAAGCGTGGAGCATTATCTGAGTGAGAGAGACTAAATAAATTGAGACAAAATCTAGGAACAGAAGTGCAATAATACAGGAGAACATTTGGTTGCATTAAAAATGTAAATAAGTAAGCAAGAAGAGAGAAATAAGAGGGTAGGAGATTTTGTAACAAAAGTAAAAAGAGAGAGAGAGAGAGAGAGAGAGAGAGAGAGAGAGAGAGAGAGAGAGAGAGAGAGAGAGAGAGAGAGAGAGAGAATATTCAAAGAGAAGTAGAGGGTGTGATAAGAATAGTAAAATGAATTGTACAACGATATTGGCCAAGGAAACCAAACGTTGCAGGTAGCGACGAAGAAAGGTAGTATGTACCTACAATTATAAAGTAAATGTCGTTAATAAGTACATTAGAAAGTTATAAATTGAAACCGAAATTGTTCAGTGCGTTCAAATTCAAATGGCACTGATATATTACTGTTCTGCATTTGTCTTTATCATGGATGAGTACCCTGCAGGGGCGTGGCATCGGTGATTCGTAAGTGTTGCCGGATGCTTCAGACCTGAATTGGAGAGTGGCAGACGCGAATTCCAAGGTTTTCCAGGTTAATATTCTATAGGTTGTTACATAACATAAATAACACATATACAAATAAAAATTATAGTGACATTTACAATTTCTCCAGTTTACAGTGCGCCGATTCTTCTCCAAGAAAACAACGAGAGAGTTTCCAAAAATTGCTTGCTGTTGCTTTCCAAATTTATTAAACACATTTCCACTGATAACAGGGACAGAGATGAAAGTCTATTTTGAGTTTCAGTGTTTCTTAGATAACTGTGTATTCTGCGGAGCGCTGAAAGGTGGCAGGAATGATCAAAATTGCATGTGTGATCGTGTGGTTAATTTTTAAAGGTTTAAGATCCGGAGTTGGCCTTCCTGTTGAAACTATGTGACATTTTTCATCGAAGAACGCGAACTCAAGCACCGATTTGAAATGTTTTGATCACACAAACACAGTTACTTCTACCTGCAAATTGTGATGGCATTTTACTTATTGTACTTTTTAAGATTAAATCATTCATCATATTACTGTTACATACAAAGAATTGACACTAAAACACAAGGTTTGCTGTTTCACAGCACTGGCAACAATCGTGCTATAAACAAAGGACTATAAAGTCTCGGTTGCCTTGCAGGGTCACTGACAACACACACGAATCTGTACGCTTCGAGTTTGCCAGTGAACGCCACTAGCAACATAACGAGCTATTTAGAACTGGAGGACGTTAGACGACCCGTCTCGGGGGAACTATCACCAACCTGTTCCGGCGGATCGATAGCAAATTAACGCAATTGAAATCTGGAAGTGAAATCGTTTGCACTTTTCATTATTCTTTGAAAAAAATAATGTAAAATATGGATATAATTTCTTCAATTTGTTAGCTGTTGTCGGCGGCAATAGAGGTTACATTAACCCTGTATCCATAGTACCGTTTATTTTTATGGTAATCCTGTAGGTTTGTTAATGATTGCGTAGAAGTGTAATGCCAGTTTCTGGTACTATTGCTTCATAATTTCTTGCCGATCTAGAACGTTGCACGTTTTGTTGTAGGCATTTGAGATGAGCGTTGACTGAATGCCCAAAATCCTGATGTGAAAGAGCGTGAAGCTTTTATTCTCTACGTCCCAAGTTTAATGTCTCCCACTACGATCATGGATTTTCTGGTGGTTTTCCCTGGTCGGAAAGGTGCATCCTGGGATGATGTCTTCCACCGTAGCTCTCCTCTGTCTAATTTCTCTCATTTCATGTTCCTCTTCAACGCCAATGCTTGACTCCAGGGCTGTGTCGGTCGACGGCAGTTAGAACTGGCGATTTAGAACTTGTTTTCAGCTGTCATAGTGTATTCGTTTGAATCTTCACTGCTGTGTAGCTCTCCTCCAAAGAGGAAACAAGGAGCCACCCTTCGGTGGGCTGGCCATGTCGTGGTACGCCTCACAGTCAGATGAGTAAGCCTGTAGCTGTTAGGGAACTGTGCGTCTGTGTCTCTGCGTTGGTGGGTTAATGCAGCCCAAACATCTTCACTTATTTAATCTTATCTGATCTTCCCGAGGGTGTGTGCACAAAAGATCCCTTGTGAGTCGTGTTGCCAGGTATCCCCTCCATCACTTATTCTACCCTCTTCCTAACAGTCACTGTTTTCAATGCACTTCCATATTGCCGCGAGATAGATGAGGCAAGCTTTTGTAGAGGCAGAATGTGCTCCACAAATGTTATCTTCATTATTATCTATATCTGTTTTAAGTTATGCAGTTTGTGCGCTTGAATTCTGTTGACGTAGCAATGCACTCTTTTAATTTATGACTGCCTGCACACAATGGACAATTTAGTTCTCTCTCACTCTTTGAGAAGACCTTTAAGAGTCCCCAGAGCAGCCTGTAACAGCAGTATCAGGTACCGATTAGGAGGCGGCGAATTAATCGAAATCAGATAATTAAAAAAGAAGATATATTAATAAAAATGCTTTGCTAAACTAATATAAAATCTTGTTATAATAAGAAATTAGAATGGATAGAGCAATGATTAAAATAGCGGTTGACTTAAAGAATAAGAAGGGAAGAATATAATTTAATATAACATATATACTGGCATCCAGGCAAGAAAGATAAATATTCTTGTAAAAATCTGTACACGTCGGAGAGACAGGGAGGGAGGACCGTTAACTTCTTTGTGCTAGGAAAAGTTCAATGTCTGAGAACTATAGAATATTTCCAGTGAGGAATGTGCCGGGACAAAGGGCTTTCAAAATGCAGTTGAGCATGAACGCTAAAGATATTTACTTCGCTGATTTGATAACGATGTATAACGTTACAAACAACTCATGGTAGGCGTTCCCCAACTCAGGGTGGGCTGAACGTCAATGAGTTAGATGAGTATTGCAAACCAATGCGAAAATTCGAAATAAATGAGAAACGAATAATAATGTAACATTTGAGAAGGGTGAGTTGGTTTGGTCATGTTATAAAGTTAGAGAGGAGCTCAGAATAAGGTTCGAACTGAATCGTGAAGTAAGAAAAACTTACTTAAAGGTGATACTACGACAGGAAGGACGTGTTCATGCGCGTTAAGAAGAGAAGCGAAGATTTATAAGTCTGAAATGTAGGGAAGTTAAGAATAGCGCAACCAGCGTAAGTGAAAGCAGCATTAGAAGTTTATTAGAGCAAAGTAGTCGTCGGATAAAGAAGAAATATAAACCGCGCGGAAGTAACTTTAAACAAATAATCCAGGGTTTCAAGTAAAATTGAATTTATGTTAGGAATTTTACTAACAGGTGGTCACCGATCCAAGTCGATAAGCAAACTTAGTAGGAATTAAACCAAATGATTCTGCAACAAACAAAGTATTATTAATACGACTGAGTAGTCAACAACCACCAAAATCCATTTCCTACAACCATTCACCTGAGGATAAGAGAACTCATAGCTCCAATTAGAACCTAATCAATTTAACAGTGGTTGGCGGGTTTGCCGCTAGCCCTCACTTACAAGAACAATGGTTTACTCGAAGTCGAGATAGAAATGCATCGGCCCGAAGGCTGTATACAAGGTAATAAGTATGGTAATGCCTACAGGAAAGCCGATACCCTGTAGTGACCAAATGACAACAGAAGGTTGTATTAAATTAATTTTATTTATTGACACTGACATTTTTAGCACAGCACTAACTTAAGCTTACTTTCACTTTTTCAACTGCAGAGAGCAAACATATCTGTTTCCGTAGCTTTAATGTTTCTTAAGCCTTAGCATTGCACTTAACCTCTCGACGTTCACCAAACTCACTGCTTACAGACTGGGAAAGATAATCACTTTAACACTCAATTTGCCGACTCTCAAATAACGTATTCTGGCTTTTGCGCTCCATTTTGGGTTCCTCGTGTCAGAACAGTTATTCTGGAAATCAAGATATCTGAATTCGTCTAAATGGAACATTATCGGCCCGTAGCGTACAGAAGTAAAAGGCTACGTTTTCCTCCGGCTTGTGAAGTCAGCAGCGCCTGTCCTTGTACGGCATATTATTGTACTTCCTGGCTGGCAAACAACAAAAGTAATGAGATGGGGTGACACACATAATCCCTCTGCAGCAGGTATTCGACGTCACCGTAATACTGCATTGCCTTACACCCATTAGGAGGGGTCAATGGGCGTAGACATTGTATTTCTCCATGCTAGTGAGGCCTCAGTGTGAGTTATCTGGATAAATATTTTGGGGGTTTGTGCTTATCCTGAAAGATGAATGTCGATAACTCTAACTCCATGCACCCTGGGCTTATTTGAGCAACATTTTGCCCATTTAATTTAACGTCCGACATGACTTAATTAATTTACAGGAAAATATGGAAAAGCTAGTTAACAAATCTGAGCAGAATCGGCTCTAAGGGTAGTGCTCCGGTGCCATGACACTACCTTAAAAAGGAACGGAAATACGACTTTAAATTTTTGCACAATCTACTGCGGTCATGCCTGCTATAAAAGATTCAATGAAATGTCTTGCCTAAAATCACAGCAGCTGAAGGAAGTCACTACAAGTTCTCAGTTTAAACACTAGTATGCTGATATCCTACGGATTCTTGCCATTTGGAATCTGGCACGAAATTACAACTTTCTCCACAATGACTCAGGACTTCAGCAGGCAATGGCGCGAAGAAGTTATAGGAGAAATGCGTGTGTCGGTTAGTTGCTGGCACGTCTGTTGTTGGCAGTATATATCCATCCCTAGTACCAATTGTTCTCAAACGATTCAAATATTGAGGAATGACAGTTAAGTCACTTACCAATAAATGAAAAAGTGTGCAATGCAAAAGTTTGCAGAAAACTGTGCTTTTATATCACATTCTAATTTCCTCGTGTTCATACTTTAAATTAATCTTCATTTTCTAACATTCCCTGCATTGAACAGCCGACGATTAAGCGAATATATTACTTCTACTGGGAATAATAAAGACGTTGAGTGTGAATACTACGATGCAATATTTTATTTAATTAACAATAACAAACAATAATAACGTTTTTGTAATTAAGGTAGCCCGTTTCCTCTTTATCTTTAGTAGACAACGTTAATGTGAAATACATGGGAAAACGTGCTCCTGAACTCCACATAAATATACAATAAAGAAATGGGGTGCATAATAATGAAATGGACATGCACATCAAAATTAAATGTTTCTGTGGATGTGAAGTCAAACATGTTTTATGCTGTTATCCATGTATATTGTTTAGCGGCGATAACCACTTGTCAGAATAAAAGGTGTGTTGTATTTGGTTCACGTGTGTGGAAACATTAAGCTACCTGCGAGGATCCCTGAAATTGACATGATGTTCGGTGATTTACGAGGGCTGTTCAATAAAGAATGCTCATAATTTTTTACGGTCATAATTTTTCGCACTAAAATTCAATTATATTATATTCTGTTAGCTTAATGTGAAACAAACACGCCGTAGTAGTTTCATTACTGATACTCCTGGTTCCCGCCTGTGAGACCAGGCAAGTTCAGACATGTTCAGTATCGCCTACCGCTGCAATAGAGGTAACACGCGAGGAACAATATGTGGCTTTGAAATTCTGCTTTCGTCTCAACAAGTCTTCAGTTGAGGCTTATATCATGTTACAGGAGTCCTTTGGGGAGTCTGTTCTTCCCTATAGCACAGCTCGAAGGTGGTTTAAAATGTTTGAAGAGGGGAGACAATCAAGTTCAAAGGAAGGCGGACCCGGTACTGCTCTTGCAGAAGAAAACATCAACACTGCTGCTGAAATTGTGAGAGAGGATCGAAGAATTAACTTAAGATCACTTTCTGAATTACTGAACATTTTATTGGGTGTCACCCACACGTTGGTGACAAAAACATTACACAGGAGACGTGTTTGTGCGGAATGGGTTCCAGGTCTGCATGCAGTTAAAGTTGATGTTAGAGGAAGATCCGGAGTTTCTTTCAAACATAATCACTGCTGATGAAACTTGCTACACCATTTTGATCCTGAGAGCAAACAGCAAAGCTCAATGGGGAAATCTCCTTCATCACCAACCCCCAAAAAGCAAAAGTGGTTGCTTCTGCTGGGAAAGTTGTGGTCATATCATTCTTTGATATTCCTGGAATGGTTTATCAGCATGTTGTACCTGCACACATATCAGTAACTGGACGATACTACAGGGATGTCCTGAAAACATTGCAAGTCTATATTAGGCGCAAAAGGCCACATTTCCGTGAAGCAGGCTGGATGCTGCACTACGATAATGCACGGCCGCATATTGCCAATGTTGTTGCTGAATCTCTTGCAAAAATCAACGTGTAGTGCGTCCCTCACCCTCCCTATAGTCCAGATTTAGCCAAATATGACTTTTTTCTATTCCCTAACTTGAAGAAACGCCTTCGTGGGAGGCATTATCCATCATCAGAAGCAGTGGTGAAGGCTGCGGTGGCGATTTTTAAGGATCTCTTAACAAATGGTTTCCAGCATGTCTTTGAAGACTGGCAGGAACGCTGGGACAAGTGCATCGCATTCTGTGGAGACTATTTTGAGAAGGACTATCAAAATTATGAGCATAAGTAAAGGTACGTTGTCAAAAAAAATTGTGATCGTTCTTTATTGAACAGCCCTCGTATTTATAAATTTTACGATAGTTCAATATTTGCTTGATGGAAAAACTCGGCAAAACTCTCGACGTGATTAGCTCCATGTTGTCATCGTAGGTGGCGTTTAATGCCATTCGATGTTCAGTGAACAGAAAAAAGTTGCTATTAAGACGATCGTTTTATAAGTCCGGTAGAAAACCAAGACGAATTTATTATTTTGTGAACATATCACCTTATTTCTCGACGTAGTCTCCATGGATAAACTATACAGTTGGTCCAGCGATGTTTCAGCTTTCTCATTTCGTCGGCAAAATAGGTTCCGTGTTATCACCAAGCCAAATTTTCAAGTTTGGGGACAGGAAGAAGTCACTTAGGGTTAAGTCTGGTGAATAAGGTGGATGAGGAGCCAATTCAAAGCCCGGCTGATACAATTTTGCCATTGCGATTGCTGATGTGTCTGATGGTACATTATCCTGGTGAAAGAGCATAATTTTACGTTTCAATCTCTGTCTCCTTTCAGTCAACTCATGTTGCAAACTATCCAACTATGAAGCATGATAGGCTCCGGTTATGGCTCTAGCTTTTTCCGAGTAGTCTATGAACATTATTCATTGAGAACCCCCCCCCCCCCAAAAAATAATAGCCATTACCTTACCAGCTGACAAAATGGTCCTTGCCTTCTTTAGTGCACTTCCACCAGCCTTTGTCCTTTCTTTTGACTGCTCTTTGGACTCTGGTGTGTAACGATGGATCCAAATTTCATCCATTGTCACAAATCAGCGCAAAAAGTCTTGCAGATTGCAACTATTGAAAATCACCAGACACTCTGTAGAGGTGTTTTTCCGGATGCACTTTTGGTCGATTGTGAGCAATCGCGGCACCCATCTTGCACACAACTTTTTCATTGTAAATTTTTCATTCAGGATATTGTGTACTCTCTCAGTTGAGATGTCTACAGCCTCAGCAATCTCACAAATTTTCGGTGGTCTTGCATAACCATATTGTGGATTTTTTCAATGGTGGTTACCTCAATTGGACGACCAGAGCGCGATTCATCTTCGGTAGTTCTACGACCACGTTTAAATTCATTGATACAAAAGTAAATGATCTTCTTTGTTGGTACAGAGTCTGCGTGAACTTCATCCAATTCAGTTTTGACTTATGCGGCAGTCCAGCCCTTCGAATACAGCACGAAACTCCATTTTCCCATTTTCGGTCGCAGCTGTCACCCTGACTAGTTCACATGGCTGTCAACAATGAACTATATATTGTAGCACATTCAAATTTTATGTACAATATTTTGAAGAATCAAGCTTCCCACACACAGAGTTGCAACAAATAATTTCCATCCCTATATGAAAATGTACCAGACTTATCAAGCGACCCTCGTATCGGTGGTGTTTCCGGTGCTGGCATTAGAGCTCACTTATTGCTTCAACCACCACTGAATCTGATATCTGAACTAACATAGCTTTCTCTACTCATTTACAACCTATTCTTACAATTAGTGATGCTCCTTCCTCTATTTTATTTTAATCGATATAAACATTTTCAGAAATTACCTTCTTGTTAATTTTCTTGCAGCTGCAACGGAACACAGGAATATAATAGGATTTCAGCGATAGTCATATGTTTTTAGAGATATCTGTTCTGTGATAGTTTTAAAATTCCAGTTTTCTTGCTGGGAAAACAGGTAAAAATAGTGAATAATGTCTACCAATTTGAAAGATCCTAAATATGGTAAGATTCAGGAAAAAAAAAGGAATATCTCCGAAACGGTTTACTTTACAAGAATGACATAATTTGGGTGTTTTAATAAGATCTTTACTTTTATAAAAGGCTATTTTCCATATGCTATGGTTTACCAGTTATGAAAGCCATTCAGAAAGAGGAGGACTTCTGAGCATATTCTCAGAAAATTCAAAGCGTTTATTTCATTTTCCATGAAAATATCTTAAGCGTATGTTCGGATAAAATTATTTAGATCCAAATTTTGGGTAATCAACGCTTTCGAAAAATGGTCCATGCAAAGTGTGGTGAGATTTGCTTGAAAATTTCCTCTGGAAGAAGTGAACTTAAATACAAAATTTGGTTTTTGACCACCTTTTCGTTTTTGTGCCACGCTATTCACAGAGGGAGAACACAAAGGGGTACTTACGCAGGGGGAATGGGACGCAGCATGAAAACTTATGGTACTTCCGCTGCAGAGACACAAGCGAGTGTAGTGATATCTAGTGACGGCTTCCCCAAATTAGCAGCAGTTAGCTGACAAATGTTACATTGAGAGACGATTGAGTTGTGGTTGCATTTTTGTTTTCCTACAAATGTTTCTAAGCAGATTTCTGGGTTCGTTAAAGATACGTAGGAAGCTGCTCGTTTATTGTCAAACCAAGGTGCCTAATGTTATTCTATGAGCTGTAGGCTACACTATGCTTGCTTGGCTTTATTGTTATACGTTCCGTTTTATAACAAAAGAATAGAATACAAAATGGCGCAACCTGTGATAATGATACGGCACACCTTTACCCATCATCTAATTTGCAGATTTTTGCTGAGATCTGTAAGATAATTCATATTTTAAATCTATGATACTCTTAGTAAGAAAGCATTTTATCTGCAAATGATTCGGAATTATACCCGTAAAGTGGTAAAACTTCCTTGATTGCTTTTGTGGACCACTTAAAGCTGCTTTTTTCATGACAAACCACTTATATTAACAAATATGCAAATAAGATGTTTTACCTAATGCTTCCTACACAAAAGGTTGCAGGAACTGAAAAAAATTCTGCCTTTAAAAGGAATGGAATTTTCCTTCCCAATCCAGATGCGTTCTCAAAGGAGGACTTAAATTTCCATGAGCCAACCACCTGTGGAAGCGAAGATGATGAACCTTGTTGCATCGGAGTAACAGTGTCAATTTCAGATACTTCTCTGATACCAAGGATAACAAAAAGTACGCCATGATCAAGAAAATCAAGATTCAAACAACATTCAGAAATTTTGACGTCCACTCCGAAGAAACGGGTATTAGAGTAAGCGGAAGTGAAGAAGGGACGTTAAGAAGAAAGTTTAGCCAAAGCAGCAGCAGAAAAGGAAGTGATAGCAGCAAAACAGAATAAGAATAAATGAAATTGATAAAGAAACGGACGATGACATGGTCTTCAGTTCGTCCCAAACAAATGACGCATGAGATATATCTCTTGTCAAGAATATGGTCATAATGAGGAACTATGGTATCGACGTATCCTGCGTTCTGGGTGAGTTCATATATCTTTTAGTGCAGCCGATTCTGCAGAAAACTTCAAATACCTTAGCAATAATGAAATTTATCAGCTTTTTCCATAATTTACAAAAGCAGATAACTTTATTTGTGATAACGCATTTTGTATTGTTTTAAATTACTAAGGCCCTGTTAACCATAAGCATGTATTTCTTGAATTGGATTATTTCAAGATTACACTTAGGTATGATATCAGCGTATGACCAGTGGGCCAGAAAAATAATTATTAATCTGCGTGCTATTACAGCACATGGGTGGAGAATGGTACGCAAAGCATCTTCTTACATTTTTATGTAAGCTGCTATACCCGTACTGAGAGACACTTAAGTGTTCTAGTCTATTATTTTAATGCTTAAATCTATCCTAGGTGTTTTAAGATTCTGCAGCAAGCGGCTAGCTATTAACAGAGGTTCAAAGTTAAGGGCATGTCATTGCCCCACCTTCCCCTAAACATACGAACCTTTGTCTATTTGTTTGCTTTTGGATTCATGGGATTTCAGAAGTTATATTCCCACTGCAATCTCGGTGTCGAATCCTTGGTTCCTATTCCATGCATACTTTACGTATGTACTTACTATACGTATGTAGTAGAGAAGCTAAAGATGCATAGGCCATTCAAAAATTAATGGCAACACTGCCTGCATTTGGCGCTATCAGCGGTGAACCATGTAAGCTTATAACAATGAAAAATAAGAAAATCCAATGTTTGTTAGCTGTGAGTTTGAAGAAAATAATTGTGTTTATTAAGACATTTTTAGTTATTTTAATTGTAGGCTGTGATCTTTAGTGCTCTAAACATGCTTAGTAAATACTGTCACTTTGTGGGTTCGTAGAATTAAAAGTCCAGTTGCAGAAATTCCAATTTGCTCTTTATTTCCGTAGAAATACACTTTGTTCACCTCTGACAACAGCAGAACACACGTACGCAATCTTCAAGTCGGTCTGTCACACTGCTCACTAGCAACTTCATTCACTACGGCTGCCTGCCGAACTGACTGCTTCCCTGCACTCTGTAGTTGCTTCCCGCCGATACTAACTCGACTCTCCAGTGTACTCTCTTTTACCCACTAATCGCTGGTTCTGGAAGTTTCCCGATATCTCACGAAGCATCACGGTCTTTCACGATGCCGACGGAGCTGTCCCGACATTTCTCTGGCTCTCTCCTCCCACTCCTTCAGCAAGTGCCAATCCGTCACACGAGTAGACTTGCCTGGACGCTATCTGTCTCTTTCTTTCCTGAGAGCTGGTTTTGTCGTTACTTCGACGATCGGGTGACAATACGAACGAAAATTAGTCATTAAAAGTCAGGTTGCAAGAGGTATCAATATTCGACCGTACCATACAGAATTATTGGAAGCTTTTGGTAGACAGACTTTACTGTATCATACCGTGGTTACATGGGCGAAGCATTTCGTAGAGGAAGGAAAGATGTTCATAAAAAAGTAGAGCTGGCAAACCGCAATCAGCAAGAGATGATGTACATGTGAATGCTGTTAGAGCTCTGTTGGAAGAACATCGTTGTTGGACATGTATTGAACTAGCAAGGGAAGTTGGAGTTGCTCCTGGTACGCTTCTCCACACACTTAAGAAGAAGTTAAAGATGAGGAAAATCTGCGATCTATGGGTTCCACAGAATCTTACAGAGGAAACAGTGTGGCAGAGAATGGAAACAGCGAGATTACACTTAGAACGTTATGAACGTAAAGGTGAGCGTTTTCTTAATATCATAATATTAATAACCTTTCATAATATTAGATAAAACCTGGATTCAATGCCACAAACCAAAATTAAAATGACAATCAAATGAGTGGTTGCACATTATTCACCACGACCAAAAAGTATTGACAAGAACAGTATCCACTTAAAGTCATGTTCATTGTTGCTTATGATTTTGATGGCGATCTTATCACTCGTTCAGTTCCTCAAGGAAATCGTGTGAATGGTGCATATCACAGTCACTTTATGGAACACCATTTACGACCAGCTGTGCGTGGTAAGCGTCCAAATCTCCTGAATTCTCATAACATGTCATTACATAATGGTGCTCGCTATCATAGTCTGTCCCTATTGTTAACTTACTTCGCAGAGGGAACTGGGAAATTCTGGAGCATCCTCCATACTCCCCAGATATGAGCCTATGTGATTTCGACCTTTTTGCAAAAATGAAATTACCACTTAGAGGAGTTCGCTTTAGAACCAGATAGGCAATTATAACAGCAGTAGAGCTGTCTATTCAAATATCAGGAAAAGACGCTGTGGATAGCATGCCTCGGCATGCCTCGGTGTGGAGTTATTCATGTTGGAGGAGATTATTTCTAAGCATTGCAATAATATGACTGCTTCAAAAGTGTTTCATTTGTTATCAATTCAAATTTTGCCACTAATTATTGAATCACTTAAGTATTTGTTTTAAATTCAAAGTCCAAACTATGTAGGTACTATTTATGGTAAATCTCTGTATTGAATATTTTGGGTGGAATGTTTAAGTTTCCTTGCTTACTTTCTGTAGTAGAGAATACAGTAAAATGACTGGGGGACACATGAATGAAGAGAATACAGAGATAGAGAAAGCAGAAGACTCAGGCAACATCATTATCGGAAGGGAAGTATTACTACAAGCCCGGAAGTAAACCACACTGCTTCAGGGATTGACAGACCACACTTGGAGAACAAGCTTTCTGAGAGTGAACGCCGAAGACAAATGATAATCTTCTTAAAGGCAGTTTAGTTAATTAACTACTGTCCCAGATCAAAGAGGCAGAGTAATATAACTAAAAATAATACTAATAGGAAATGATACATAAATTTCAAGTTTTCAGCGTTAAGAAAATTTATAACTCGACTCCGTCACTATTGTATTCCAGTGCAGTCCACTCTCTATGTTGATAATGGAAGCATTTACATTAGAAACTTTTTTTTTGGGAACAATATAATTCTGGCGCGCCCCGGTGGCGTAGATGGTGTCTGCCTCACGTTTAAAATGTCCGGAGTTCGAATCTCGGTCAGGGTGAGCTACCTGGTTAAGCTTTTTCCGGGATTTTCTCTTATCCTAAAGACGAATGTCGGGGAACTCTAAGCTCCATGGACCCTTGGCCCATTTGAGCATCATTTCACCCATTCCATTCATCGCCCGATACGACTTATAAAGTTAAAGGACGTAAATTACACACACACACACACACACACACACACACACACACACACACACACACACACACATATATATATACATATATAACAGAGCTGTTCAATAAAGAATGATCACAGTTGATTTTTGACAACGTACCTTTACTCATCCTCATAATTTTGATGGTCCTTCTCAAAATAGTCTCCCCTGAATGCGATGCACTTGTCCCAGCGTTTCTGCCAGTCTTCAAAGTCATGCTGGAAACCATTTTTGAGATATCCTTCAAAATTGCCTCCGCAGCCTTCCCTACTGCTTCTGATGATGGATAATGCCTCCCACGAAGGCGTTTCTTCAAGTTAGGGAATAGAAAAAGGTCACATGGGGCTAAATTCGGACTACAGGAAGGGTGAGAAATGCACTTCACTTTGATTTTTGCAAGATATTCAGCAACAACATTGGCAATATGCGGCCGCGCATTATCGTGGTGCAGCATCCAGCCTGCTTCACGGAAATGTGATCTTATGCGCTTGATATGGACTTGCAATGTTTTCAGAACATCCATGTAGTATTGTCCAGTTACTGATGTGTGTGCAGGTACAACATGCTGATAAACCATTCCATGAATATCAAAGAATGAGATGACCATAACTTTCCCAGCAGAAGCAACCACTTTTGCCTTTTGGGGGTTGGTGATGAAGGAGATTTCCATACTGAGCTTTGCTGTTTGCTCTCAAGATCAAAATGATATAGCAAAGTTTCATCAGCATTGATTACGTTTGAAAGAAACTCCGGATCTTCCTCTAACATCAACTTTAACTGCATGTTACCTCCATTGCAGCGGTAGGCGATACTGAACATGTCTGAACTTTCCTGGTTTTCACAGGCAGGAACCAGGAACACCAACAATGAAACTACTACGGCGTGTTTGTTTCACATTAAGCTAACAGAATGTAATAAGATTGAATTTTAGTGCGAAAAATTATGACCGTAAAATACTTAGGATAATTCTTTATTGAACAGCCCTCGTTCAATTATATATAATTCTTTGCCCTAACAACTCATCTTGGGTTTTTTTCCCAATAGTTTCTTCAGCACTTTCTACTAGTAAATTTAGGTTTTTTCTATAGATTCAAAACACATATTTATATACAACATCGTATTCTTGTACTGCTGCGGCTGTATTTTAAGCTAAAATCATTTCTTTAGCGTTAATCTTATTCATGTCGTTAAGAATACTGTAGATGATTAGGTTTGCATTTTTTAGTTTAGAAAATTTTGCATCTTAGCTCTGACTGCGTAGTTAATTTTTTAAATTAGAAATACGTTTATTTTCCACTATTTCGTGTATCTTAATGTGTTATTATTTGGAAAGTTATGAACTAAGTAGCTGACGTCTTAAATCTGCAGAAGAGAGCATTTAGAATCCCTACGGAGTCTACTCTAATTGCAAATCTTTATTTATGAGAGAAAGTATATTATCAGTATTTTCTAAATAAAATTAAGAAGGAATCAATCTATCCATTGCAAACTTAATACACAAAATATTAGGAATATATAGACACTTATTTCCTCCACAAAGTGTGAGGCTGGCAGTGTTCAAAGTTTGTCCACACTCAAATGTATTATTTATAACTGATTAGTTTCAAATACATTTTAATTCATTGACAAATATTTTTATTAATATATACATTTTAATTATTATATGTTAATCTTTGTACTCGTATCTTGACGATGTTTATAACCTCACTCGGGGTTCTAGCTCAAAAAATTCAACTTCTTCTTTATATCCGGCTTCGATTAGTACCTACTCCTCCGCCTTTCCTTCACTTGAAAGTATTTATTCTCACTTTTATAGAGATTGGGTCCATACAACTCTTTAGGGTTGACCATAAGTTTACACTTTGTCCCACCCTCTGAGTGATTCATCTCACGGTTCTGAATACCGCTACATTATTTAAAAAAATTAATAACATATTCCGTTACATAAATAGAAACAGTACATATTAGATTTTACATACCATGTCACTGTCAGTTCCTTCTGCACACAGTCCTAACATTACTCCATTGACTGCGTTTCTTATATTTTAATTTACTTCCATTTCTTTAAAAATACTCGTACATTTAAATTATATAATGATAGTAATCTATTATAATATAACAATTAGGCTTTATTATTCGTTTTTCCCCTTTTACATAATAATTTACATGTGTAGTTTTTGTTCTGTTGCTTGCCAATAACATTTAATGGAACGTATGTTTGTGTGTGTGTGTGTGTGTGTGTGTGTGTGTGTGTGTGTGTGTGTGTGTGTGTGTGTGTGTGGTATCAGTGTGGTATGTATCCATATTGTGTAGGTATGTGTGTGTATGTATTCATGCATGTATGCATGTACTTATGTATATATGGCGTACGCTGTCAAATAAAACAGCTTCCATGTTCTTAGTTTTCATGGGACCGCAATGTATATTTGCAGTGAAATCTTGGCATCGCAGTTTTGTATGGAATGCAGTACATTGTTTATCTACTATACACTAGTAGAGAAAGTCATATGAGTGTAGTACCTCGCATTTTATCAGTTTGTCGCTGATAGGGAAAGTAGTGTGAGTGAAGAGAGGAGGTTGGCAAGCCTGTGGTTAGCGAATCTGCAGGGGGGAAGCTGCAGCTGACAGCACCAAACTTCTTGTGGTTCAACCACAAACAGAACACTGTCTGTACGCGCCGTTTTAACGGTACACAATTATCCTGTTTGCCCTTCCTGCACCTCAAATTATTTTATCACCACTCTTTCCAGCAGTGTGTTCAGTCAATGCAAGTCATAAATCCAAGTCACGCTATATCCACACCCATTTTGATGAGCTAAAGACTATTAAAACAACCTTAAAATGATGACTTAAAGACCATAAATGTATTAAAAAGTGACCATTGGGAACACAGATGACTTCAAAATCACAATAGTTGAACTCCTTGCGCATTTGTTTATAATTAACACAAATACTTAATTTAGAATATATTACACAAAGCTTTTGTAAGTTCTCAAATTCGAAGAACTTTTTATTGTCAAGTATTACACAGAGAAGCTTCTATCAACATCAACAAAAGATGCTGGAGCAATAAATATTGCGAGTTACCAGCTCTTTTTCATCGAGGGAATGCTTGTCTGGCAGTATACCATCAACCTTCTACAGTTCTTGTTCAACACATTTTCCAATTTAAAAATTACTTACTTATTTCTTAATGAGTAAGGACTATGATACAATGAAACACAAAATTAAGGTAGCATCCTCAGCTAATATCGATTAGGATATTTTGAGTACAAGCTGGATTCAAAATTATGTTAAATCCAGGTTCGGTTATCTTACTTTCCACATGGCTTAAATTACTTAAACTGATTTCATCAATTTTATTTTATTTTCAAAATCTCCGAAATGCTCATATTTATTTTCGCCATGATGAAATACAAATATTCCGCCATCCACCAGATTATGCTATGTAAAGGCTGTATTGTAATAATAATAGTCAAAAGTACCAGATAGGTTCACTCTACATTGCTTTACAGGATATGTCTGATTTGCAGTAAACGTGAACCATTTAACGGAACTAATTAATCATCAGGTACAAATGCATGAGTGGTTAACAAAGTATGAAAGGAAAGTCAAATTCTGGTAGATTTCGAAGATATTGGAGTTCTAATACTTAATTGTGCTAATATAACAATAATGCAACCAAATTCCCTAAAAATGATAAACAACAACATTTTTATTCTTAAAAATAGCTTTTAACCTACAAAAATGTCCCGATTAAAATCTCTAAAACTGCTGTAAAATGGCGTTTAATTCCATTAAGGTGTTATGAACCATATATCTATATTTGGCAAAGATCATGGCTCTTTGATAAAGTAAAAGATGTAAAGTATCAAAGTCGGGGACCGAATACCCATCAACCCTATTTTATTATTAACAACTCAGAAGATTATTTTTCTCTATGGTTACAGTGTTTCTTTTGCAGTAGCATTAATAGACACTGGAATGGAACTTTAAATTCTTCTCTACTTCTTTACTTGTGGTTACAGTATATACTGGAAGTTGTATTACACTCAAAAAATTAGATACTGGGATTTAATCATCAAAATAATATGTCCTGAGAACACTTAAAACAAGCAGTTTTAGAAAGAGGTGTGCATGTATGCGTATATATCTGTGTGCGTGATAACGAGTGTTGTGTGTGTGAGAAAGAGAGAGAGACATAGACAGGCAGATAAGAAACTGAAATGTTGAAAAGTTAAATAAATATTGAACTTGATATTTAAATTTCGGTATGTTTCAAGAATACGACACGAATATATTCAAGTAAGGCTCCCCTCCACTCAAGACTATTATTGACATAGAACATTTTTTTCAAAAAGATCCCTCTCCTGAAAAGAATTGTAATTAAGGATACTCATCTGGGAGAATTCTCCAAAAAGTGAAAAAAGACCAAAACGTTTTTTCCTTAATTAAATAGAATAATCCTAACTGGTACTTCAATTTAGGTATATGGAGAAGTGGGCGTGGTGCTTTAAATCACAATTTGACGATTTCCTATTTTTATTTAATTTTCACCGCATTTCAAAATATAGATTATTCCATTCGATGCAGTTTTAAAAATAGAGGCTTGAAAACTTTTGTGCTTGAATAAAAACAGTACCTGAGGAAACTGATGAGATTTTTATAGTCAATGTTTGTAAAATTAAATAAAAAGATCATATTTCACAAGAAAATATTAAAACTGAAATGAAAATGAATATTTTTTATCGTAAACCATCTCATAAATGTATTAATAATGTATTTATGGGTGTACCTACAAAGTCTTATTTTTCTCAAACTAAAATTTCATAGTGTGGAACAGTTTAATTAAATGACAATAAAACACAGTAAAATTATTAATATCACAATAACTATTTTGCACAAAGGTCTGAAAATTCGTGTGTGAACTATTAATACTACAATAATTGTGTTGAAGTTTCAAGTAAATCCAAGCAAAATTGTAGATCTAAGGTTTCCCACAGATGGGTATCCTGAAATATTTATCCTGAAATGTTTAAAACATTTACATTTTTAATGAAATGTATATCCTGAATTTTCTAGGAATGTCCTCAGAACTCCTGTTCATTCTGGGTAACTTTTACATAAATTGTAAAGCGTAAGAGACAACGTCTTACTACACAAAATATTTAGCTCTCGTCAAAAGACAAAATTCATGCCACCAAATACATTTTGGAGCGAAAAATGGATAGAACTATTTCGGAGATATTCCTTGTTTTTTGACGAAGCTTTCCAATATTAAAATTTTTGTCAAATGGGAAGTTATTATTGATTTTTGTTTTTATCTCTTGTCCATGTAAAGAGAACGGAATTTCAAAGACATCAAATAAGGACCAGCTGTTCTCTTAAAATCATTTGCTGCCACTTAAATCTATTGTACTCTCATATACCACTTGCCCCTAAAAGAAAATTAATAAAGAGAAAATATTTATATATTAACGTAATGCAGATTAAGCGTTGATAAGAATAGTTTGTACGAGTATAGAGACATGGAGTGTAATATCTCAGATATTTCAGAATAAATCTGTTGGAACAAACGTAAGTAATGTTAGAAGTGCTAATTGTAACGTCACAACTTGACTTTGTGTGTGTGTGTGTGTGTGTGTGTGTGTGTGTGTGTGTGTGTGTGTGTGTGTGTGTCTGTGTGTATGTGTGTGTGTGTGTGTGTGTGTGTGTGTGTGTGTGTGTGTGTGTGTGTGTGTGTAATTTACATCCTCCAACGTTAAGTAATATTGGAAGATTATTCGTGAGTAGTTAATTGGTGGAAAAAGGAGAGCCACAGAAGTTGAAGAATATACCAACTACTCACCTGAAGCTTTCTATGAGCTGACTATGTGACTAAGAGAAGGTTCGATAGGATCGACCTATAGAAAATCTTTTGTGCCTTTGTTACATCCTCCAACGTTGAGTGATATTGGAAGATTGTTCGTGTGTAATTACTTGGTGGAAAAAGGAGAGCCACAGAAGTTGAAGAAGATACCAACTACTCACCTGAAGCTTTCTATGAGCTGACTATGTCACTAAGAGAAGGTTCGATAGGATCGACCTATAGAAAATCTTTTGTGCCTTTGTTACATCCTCCAACGTTGAGTGATATTGGAAGATTGTTCGTGTGTAATTACTTGGTGGAAAAAGGAGAGCCACAATGGTTGAAGAAGGTACCAACTTCTCACCTGAAGCTTACTATGAGCTGATTATGTGACTAAGAGAAGTTTCGATAGGATCGACCTATAAAAAGTCTTTTGTGCCTTTGTCCCTGAGAGGGCGCCAGGAGGGTGGGCTAGAGATTTAAACTCTCCGGTGGCAGCTCGTAGTTCCTCTCAACCTGTGGGTTTACGTATCTCCTAGAAACCTTGGGACCAGGTTGCCTCACTCGAACTGGATGTCGAGGATTTGTAGAAAGAAATTTCCCTGCCATACAGCCCCGAAACTTTAGCCGACATCGACCCTGAAACAGCGAATCAGGATAAAAAAGTGAAACCAAATGAGAAGCGAAGTGGAATGGAGGAACAAAAACTTCAGGAGATAAAATTATCCTACCCCTCATTAACCGAGTGATCTGGGGAAACCTATGGGTCAGGATGGTCGGCTACGGAATCTCCCTAATGCGCACCAAAGATGCTGCTTCCAGAGGTAGCATAACATGCTTTATCTTTGATCTTCATTTTTTGAAACTTGCAGTTTTAGTGTTTGTGTGCGTTTTCTTTGAAGAGACAGTACATAAATACAAGTTTTTTTTTACACTTATGCATAATAATATGTGCATTTGTTTGCAGCAGTACTTTAATATTCGTTTTATTCATTATTTATAAAACAAGTTCTTTTCTCATAGTGTAGGTTTTGTTCAATAATGAGTGAATCCTTGGTTATACGGCTCTCCTCTTACTAAGGGTTTAGTGTCGGGGGACAGCATGTGCGATCTGTTGTAGATAATCGAGCATCCAGAAGGATCTTCTCCACCATTCGTTCCAGCAACTGCACCATAATCAGCTTTCTTTTGATCCATTGAACCGCCGTTTCATATCGTACACTCCTTGACACTCATAGAAGGTATCGGACTAATCCTCGATCCTAGATATATCCAGAGTTGCTCTGTTCTTCACAACTCGAGCACCCATTTGTAAATCCTCCATACGAAGAGGGCAAATTGAAAATACAAATTAAATGAACCAAAATGGTTTTGTTCAACAAGTAGGTATTTGTTTTTAAAGAAAACGTAATGGCGAGAAGAAAAGGAAAGTCTGCAAGGAAGATTGAAAATTACTAGTTATGTAAAATGTTCGTCCTGTGCCGTGGCGTAGCGGGCTTAGGGAGTTGTACTTTGGTTCCCTGCCACGGAAAGCGTGCGGGATTGATCCCAACCCTGTCAGGTGCGGATTTTAAGTCTCGGGTGTAGAACTGTTGCCCACTCAGCATCCTGAGGAAATTGAGGAGCTACGCTGGGTACCTTGTCTAGAAAACCAACTTCCGGCTGGGGATGCCGAGATGCTGACCACATCTCCTCACCGTATCGGTTGGATGATCGCCCACCTCTGACTTGCGTATGCGGGCGTGAAGCCGGCAGGCTATGGTTCACTTTCAGGCTTTACGCCATGGGGTATTTATTTTATAAAGTGTTAGTGCTGCTTTGAGAAATATAAGAAAGTGATATCTTTAAAAACATTAAGGTCTCTAACAGAATAACAAATATAAAAAGATTAATGAAATATAAATGTAGATCCTACTCTGCTGGGCTATAATCTGGCAATGTTGGTTCATGGCCGCAGAATGTTCCCTGGTTCGGTTCCGCCGCTTGGCATAGAGCTTTTAATTATTCGCTGGAACCCTAGTAGGAGATAGAGTAGCGCTAAGGATCTTTAGGTCGAGGAGCGAGGAATGCCGAGTACAAGAACAACTGAAACAACAACTACTACTATCACCACCACTACGTGTGGAAAATTACTTGACTCTAGCTATAAATGTTTAAGAGATATGAGTAATGAACTATGCCTAAGTATTTTGACCTGCATCTTCCTTAGATCATTCCTCTAACCCAAATTGGCTCTTTCTGTATGTTTTTTTTTCTTTACTACGTATAATAAGTAGCGGAAATATTGCATTCATCCAAAATATTGCACTTCACCGGAAATGCACGGTTTGAAGTTCTCTGAAAGAGGTATAAAAGCGAAAAGCAGATTAAATACCAAATTTGGCACTTTCCAAGAATGCAACACGAAGCTTTTCGAGAAAATTCTATCTTTACAGGGAGCATTTACTGAAATTTTTGTTAAAAAATGACAGGATTTTGATTAAAATACCATATTTATTATACACATGAATTTAGCTTAGAAACGCACATTCATTTACAGATTACAAAAAAGTCTACGATAAAATATCTAGATTAAAATTATGGGAAATCCTAGAAAAAAGGAATAAAACAACATGTAATAAATGTAATAAAATACTTATATGCAGAAACAAAAATCGCGATAAATAACCAAGAACCTATACTGGTTTCAAAAGGGGTTAGACAAAGTTGTTCAATGTTAACCACTCTCCTTATTTTATATATGACATGCTCAAATCATGGAAAAACAAACGACAGGGAGAATTAATCTGGGAGAAGAACAGTAAAATAATGGTTTTCGCAGATCATCAAGTATTAATAGCAAAAGAGCGAGAGTGAGCTTTAAAAATTTCATATAAGTTATGTCAAATAGCAAAAATATGTAAATTAGAAACATCTATAAGCAAAACAAAAACTATGGCGTTTAGAGGTATTCACCCAGTTCGGTCTAAAATAGCCCTAGAAAATAAAACTATCAAACAAATGTCAAAATTTAATTTCCAAGAAAGCTTTCAATAATAAAATTGTATAAAGCAATGACTGTGCCAATTGTAACGTATGGTTCAGAAACATGGATAATGACGGCACAACATAAACGAAGTATGATAGCAGAATAGCAGTAATGCAGTTCCTTAGAAGCATAGCTGGATATACAAGACTAGACAAAAAACAAAAATGATGAAATACGACAGCAATTAAAAATAGCAGAATTAAATAAAAGAATAATATAATATAGAATCAAATAGAACATCTCAGTAGAATGGATGAAAATAGAGTTCCTGAAATAGTATACAATTACCAGCCACAAGGACGAAGAAATCTACGAAGTCCGAGAAAAGATGGAAGGAGCAAGACTTTGGAGCCAGAACAGGCTAAATGACCTAAACCGTGTTGAAGAAGAATGTTTATTATGCATACATCACATACCATAAGTTATTTTCACAAAAATGGATTGTATATGTTGAATTTTCTGTAAATATTCACAGATATTCCCTTCATTCTGGGTGAGTTTTGCATAACTAGTACACCGTAAAAAAATGTACAAATCTTATAACATAAACATTTAAATCTAGTTAAAATATAGACACTTCTCTTTTGTGGGGAAGTAGTGAACAATGTTCGAGATATTCTTTGTTATTTGTCTGGATTTTCCAATACTTATACTTTTCTCAAATAGAAACCCATTATTCATCTTTTTAAGCTCTTGGCGATGAAATGAAATTTCAAAGCCAACACCTAGCTACCAACTCTGAACGACTCGATTATGACTCTATTTTGAGATACCTTGATTCAACTCCTCCCTCCCAAAATTCTCTTTTTCTGCTAGTACTTAAGTGTAACAAGAGGAATTATTGCATTCCATCCATCAAATCTGTACCGAAATTTCAATGGAGATATCATGTCTTAAAATATCACGAATCCCCCCCCCCCCCCCGAAAGTTTAACATTTTCTGATAGATACTTATAGTAAATATAAAGTAAGTAATGTGCTTCACGCAAAAAATTCTGTTTCAAATTTCAACGAAAATATTGTTTTGACTGATCTTGAATTCCATTCCTCCCCAAAAAACTTTTGTGACGTACTTAGAATAAGTACGGAAATATGAAGGAAAAATGTTTTAAGACACTCTAAATCCCAAAAAGCAAGCATTTTAGAAAAAATTCTCTTTTTATATGTGTGTGTGTCCGTTTAAACCTAGGATATTTAGGATTAGCGTCTTTCACGATATTTAAAACAATATCTTCACCCGAACTATCCTTTACATGGAGATCCATAATAAATGGACAGTTATTACACAACAAATGTATATCTCATTAAAACTTACTATTTGTTACATATTTTCAGTGAATCATATTTGAGATATTTCTTTCTACTTGTTTGAATTTTCTTAAGGTTGTTTTATCAGAAAAAGGCGTCATTCGGTTTTTGTCTCTTGTCCATGCAAAGAAAATAGAATTCCACGTCACAAAGAGACCAGCTCCTAAGGGTCATCATTTAAGACTAAATATTCCTCTACTCCCACTGTGCCTGCAATCATATGTGTAAAAAAATGCAGTTTCTATAAAATTTTCAACTCAATTACCATTAAAAGGATAGAAAATACACCTTAAATAATTATTTGAAGGATGGGCAGAGAAAGTCATAGGAGTATAACCATCAGGCCTTTTTCCCCCAACTTTATACGTGATTTTGGATTCGGTATGAGGCACATTCATAATACCCTTGTCTGGTGTTGGAATCACGTTCCTGAAAACTGTAATGCTAATATTGACCTCCCAGGGTAACCCTTTTTCGTGGTATTCTCGCATGTTATAATGCCATAAAACTGCCACTCTTGTGGGGCGAAGTTCGCTGTAGTTTTCCATATTCTCTTTAAATTATAGCTGCTGCATGTTTGCCTTATTCTTTAACACTCTATATAATAAATGTTTATAAATCTCATTTATATGTGGATTTACTCATTTGTCACTTGTTTATTCACTCAGGAATGGGTCCATGACAAGGTTCAGATGGTCTACTTATAATCTTCATCTATGAATTCTTTTCGGACTGGTCTCCGTGGGGAGAAGGGGCGAGATGAGATGATACTACGAGTGGCTGGACCTGACTAGAAAAGACAGGGTCACTAACAGCTACAGATTGAAATTCGCCGTTAGTGGCTACAACTCCCTGCAACCTCATACATCCTCTGGATGTACGGGACTATTAGGGCCTCCTTGATCCAACTATGACAGAGGGCACATTAAAACTCTCCTTGAAATAACCAAAAAGGATGTGAGATCAAATGAAATGTGAAATAAGATGAAATGGGGGTACAGAAAATTCAAAGGATGTAGTCATATTTTCAGCATTCGCCTGTAATGACTCGGGGAAACTCCTGAAAATAAAAGAAACATAGTTTAGGAAGGTCGGATACAATAATTTAATTCTCGACCTCCTGAATGTGGACCACTGCATGGGCCATCCGATCAATCTATAGGTACGTAAAGCCGGCTACAAAGCACAATTCGCATGTAACATCTTCAGCTGTCACTCATGTAATAGATATCCACAACTATACAATTAAGGATTAACTCCAGCTATTATCGCCAAATATCTCGTATATGTACGGAGGCATGGTCAGTTTACCGACCGCAGGGGATTAACTCACCGGCAATCCTCATTATGGACTAAACAATAGCCCAGGCAAAACAATATCCATCGTGTGCCTCCTTTCAGCTTTAGAGGACTCCTTTTGACCATTTCGATAACATGCAGAGTCATGTCTCGGGGTCGGGCTAGTGCCTACAAGCAGTTAACACTTGAAATTACAGTTCGGTGGATGTTTGTGAAGGAGATTTTATTATACGAAGACCATTGTAGCCGACAAGTGTTTCAGTCTGTGGAGTAGCCACATTTGGTTTAATTTTAATTTTCTTACAACGTATAGCAAATATTCCACTCAAAAACTCATTATTGAGACGTCAGTGGAATTACGAGTTTTTAGGTACCCGTAACAAAAATAAAACATATTCAGAGAAATGTCCATATTTATACTGTCTGCCCACCACAAGAAGGCAAGAGAGGAATGAAGGGCAGAGGGATTTGAACTGTTTATCTGATCTCTTAGTGGAGCTATTTACTAGGAAATGAGTGTACGAGGGTGCATATAGTCAACCATGTCAACCAGATCTATTGCTTGTTGCAGTAACTGGAGTGATAGGTATTATGTATGGGGAATTAATGTGACAACACTATTTTAAACGAACCCACGATCCTTATCATACTCTGAAGGCGAACATAAACACCTTGCGGATAGCAAAAGTCAAAAGTGATTATGTTACAAATTACTCTAGCTTGCCTTCTTGTGCTGGGCAGATAGTATGTATATGTATGAGTCCCTTGCTATACTATACTATGGTTTGCTGCTTAGGTATCTAAGTTGCTCAGTTACCCTTTGCAGCTTAGGGCGTTCATTCCCTCAGTTATTCTTTATAGTTAATGTACTCACTTTCTGAATAAAGGACTCTGACATCTCGGGTATTCCTTGCCATTTAGAGCCTTCAAAACTTCAGTGTGTGGCCTAGGGCCCTCCATCCCTTGACTCCGCTTTGCAGCTAATGGCGATTAATCCATCGGCTACGCTTTGTGGTCCAGAGTCCTGTATCGCACAACTACGTATTGCAGCTTCGTGCCCTCAAACTCTCCGCTACGCTTTGCGGCTTAAGGCTTAAATCCCTCGGTTACGCATTACAAGATTGGTCCCGGAATGCCTCCGCTACGTTTTGCGGACTATTAGTCAATTCCACGTTCATATTTTCCAACTTAGGGCTTTCCTCGGCACTCTGCGGTTTAGGACTGACTATTCCTCGGATCACTTTGCGAAATAAATTCCACAATTCCTCAACTACGCTTTGCGGCTTAATATCCCAATCCCTCGGTTGCGCTTTGTAGTTTATGCTCTAGAAACTACAAAGAATATTAGGAGGGGAATTTGAATGCATTAGATGTGATTGTAAAACTCCTGGTGGATGCACGTAAGTCACCTTTCAAATGTCTAGCAGGTAATAAAAAAACTGGAGAACTTTTAAATACGTTTTCTGGTGAAACCAAGAAATAAATAAAAAATATGAATGCTCATACTGCCTGTAAAAAGTTGGAGAGTCCACATAGTTAAGATAGTGGATAAATTGTAAGCTCAGATAACAACTGGTAATTCACCTACAAACATGGTTGGTTGGTTACCAACATGGCCCATAGTGCAACCTTGGTCTCCGGGGTAACCTCGCCCCATCACGTGGTATATGGGCCCATTTCTAAGGTGGAGGCATCCAGATGGCGGATCCATTACTTCCAATGATAGGGGGATAGTGAAGATGACGGTGAGGCGAGAGGACCTACAGCTTATACCGTGGACTCCAAACCATGTTGGGCATAGGGGACACTTCACATGTGCTAGACAGAGGTGAAGACGTGGATAGTGCCGACTTAAAATCGCTAACCCAAGAGCCGGGAATCGCACTCGGGACTCTTAGCATGGGAGTCGCGAAGGAAACCACTGCGCTACTCTGACGCCCTCACCTAAAAAAAATTCGTATCAGACATGGGACATGCTAAAGCTCTCTTATATGCCATTCCTATATAATAGTCGGAAATCTATGGTGCACAATTAGGTATAATGCCCAAGTAAGTGAGCGTGAGTAAGCAATTGCCCGGCGTGCGGCGAGCAGTGAGCGTCTACTCGCTCACCATACCAGTAGAACGTATATTACGCTTAAAATAAATGACAATATCGTGAAGCAGTAGCCTGTAAACATTAACAAAGAAAATCTTATAATATTGTTCGCCTGGCTACCAAAACTTAGATCAGATTTTACACATAGAGCTAATAACATATACATTACTTTCCACACCTATGCTATAAACTGAGTGTAATCTCTTAAGTGACGCCATTTGAAAGATGGACAGTGGAAACATAAAACGTAAAGAATCTGTAGCCAGTGTACAAAGGCTATAAGAGAAAAGTTGCATGCCCTAAAAGGACAGCAATTTGAGACCCAAGGAGTGTCGAGTGAAGCTTTATGGCCTGTAACAAGACCGCTTAAACATATACTGAAAATACGAAGAAAAGACACTTCTGCTTCAAGGCAAAGAGAAAATACAGAAACAAGATGCTCAATCCAAAGATGAAAAAATCTCAAGCTGCCTGCAGAAAGTTCGAAAGAAGGACGGAAACTAAATGGGTGCGTTACATTTAGTAATATACGAGACTGAAAGATAGTATTATGCTAGGAAACAATCAACAATAATGTTTGAGTAGCAGACGAAGCTGGATGAAAGTTTACTTCAAGTGCATGCCTTTGCAAAGCGGTGCTTATATTCAGTAATATTCTAAAAGCCTCAACGCTGAAACTACATCAGACAGGCATGGGCGAAAGCGCTATACGTCTTTTAGTGACGAAACACAAGGATTTAGGCTTGTAGTTGGAAAGTACATCGCATGCAACGAAGCAAGAACGAATTGGAACGAACCTAAGGGCCTGAAGAATCGCTTTAGACATCTTCTACCATCAAGATATGCAGGATATAGAACCGTACTCAAGAAATTAAACCGTTTTTAAGTGTTTTCAGTTGAAATCGACCAGATCACATCGATGAAGGAAATATATCACGACAGCTTCGCGCCCATTTCCGAAGAAACATCTTACGTCGCAAGATTATCAGCAAAGAACGACTTGGTGCAGGTTGAACTATCTGAGATACCACATGCAAGAACCTAAAAGGATTTCACATACATCCTGATTACAATAAATGACTTCTCCAAAATAGCATGTAGCAGACTATTAAAGGCCAGATAGTTCCTCAAATTACGAAAGCTATGGAAGATGTACTGAAAGTCACGAGAATGCGACCCATGAATACAAAGTGATAACAGATAAGAATTTAATAACAAGCAGTTTGAAAGTGTAATGCCCTAGTATGACATAAACATTACAGCTCCTATAACAACTGCAGCTTTTGAAAGTAGCAGCTGTTGAGTATGATGTATGTAAAGCTTATGATGTATGCCTTCGCTGTAGAGGAAGGCACCTCTGCGATTCCCCGTCCATTAGTAAGCTAGTGGTAGTACTATTAGGTGCACCTCCGGCTTTTCGTATGGAACTGCATCAATATCTCATTGTAGTTCTTCAAATTTCACTTGGCATTTCTTCAAACAACGACTTCTACCTCATTGACGTCGTGCGTTCTCTCTCTGCGGAATCATCTCTCTTGAAAAGAAGAAATACAGCTCACTTACATTTTTCAGGTATATTTTTGGAGTGGCATATTCGACAAATGAAAATATGTGCACATACCTTTTTCTGAAACGGAAACAGTTCTCCTTGCCAACACCATACAAACACATTTTAAGGTTATATTACACACCATTTCACGTCAATTTATGGTAATGGGTGGTAGGATTTCACATCTACTAATAAGTGAGAGAGCAAAGCGGGTTTTCATATTTGCAAACAAAGAAACTGGCTCTTAGCCAGTGGGAGAGCTTACAGTATATTTTTACCATAAAAGAATGCTGTGTTATATGGGTCAACTATACCAGGTGCAATACAAACAAGGAATGTCAAGGACAGGA